>CM021109.1:192006933-192116785 GCA_007115665.2 Sequoiadendron giganteum
AACAGCATTTCGGCCTCTCATTTCTGGTTTCAAGAAGCCTACCATGGGTCCATTGACATAACCATTTGATCCAATGAGGAATGTTGCAAGTCCATCAAGAAGAAAGCAACTTTTAGGCAGTTTCAGCTACAGTAAAAGGGAAATCAGCTAGAAGACAAAATTGCTACAGTGACTAGCGACTACAGGACAGAATAGGGAAAAGACAAAGGTTTATTTTAAATTGTTGAATATTGTGGGGTAGGTGAGGCCCTAATGTAATTGAATCTGATCCACATGATGTAAATCAATCCTGGCCATTCATTTGGGCTTTAGAAAACTATAAATAGGGGTCTCCCCCTCATTTGTAGGGGTTGGAGAGCTGTTGTAAAAACATCCTGAAGCAATAGAAAGCAGCATTACATGATCTATGGGTGTTAATTTTCAGTTTTCTCATTATGTGTGCATGGTTCTACCTTCCAAGTTAGTTTCAGTTGTATTTTCTTGAATGAAAGTGGTAATGGTGATTGCTGTTACAGTATTTGATGAATTTCCAGCCCATACTTTTGGTACTTGTTGATGGCAAGCTGCTGTGTAAAGTTAGCCTGGGCTTATTTATTTGATTGTTGCAACCTAGTTCACTTGCATGTACATGATGTGTGTATGCAAACTGAAAATCTGCAGTCCTTAGAAGATTGCACTGGTTTTGTGTAACTGTAGGATCCTCTTGGCCAAGCAAAACCCAGTTTAGGGAGTTTGTCTACTGTAGCAACCTCCATGATCACTGTTCATTCATAGTTTTAGATCCAAGAACCTTTTCTCTTCCCTGCCCTTTTTCCTTTTTTTTTAACAAGTAACCTTAGGCAAGGTTCATTGCACATTGTAAAGCTAAATCTGATGTTGAAATGGAGTTCCAGACTGCTGTTTGAACCTGCAGCAAACACTCAGCAACTTTCCCATCTTAAGAACTCCATTTGCAGATCCAACTTCCTCACTTTGTAACTCATCCGTAAGTCCACCTTGTGATTCCAGCAAATCACATAAACAACTGAAATATTCCAAGCACTGTCAAGACCTGACATCGAGAGACCTTGGGATAGTGTTCTGCAATTTGATTGTGGAAGATTGTCTTTCAAGAGAGGTAATGCACCTATGCATTACCTATGTTGTGAAGTGCATAAAAACACCATCAAAGGTACCAAATCCCAAGTTTCATTTTTCTTCAATGATTCCATTTCTTCATTCATGGCTTCCAATCGGGAATTTGAATTAGACATGCTAATAGCTTCTTTTACAGTCCTAGGCTCATCAGTGCTAGTAATCAAAGCATAGGTATAGTTCGAATCTAACATAGAGAAACCATACCTATCAAGTTATCATTTTTCACATGTAGACCTTCTTACTAGCTGAGGTTGTGGTTCTTCATCTTCAGAACTCTTAGAGCTTCTTGAACTCTCCTCAGTTTTAGGTACACCATATAGTTCCTCTTTTTTTGGAGTTTGAGGAATCTGAACTACATCATTCTTCTTTTCTATTTTATTTGTCTCTAGTTGTGGATCGACTACTGAAGGTTTCAGCTCATGAAATATTACACTTTTGTTGTACAAAACCTTCTCAGTATCAAGATTCCAAAGCTTGTATCCTTTCACACCAACACCATAGCTGATGAAGATACATTTAACAACCTTGTTCTCCAACTTTGATCTTTTCTCATGGGCACATATACATATGCCTCATAGACAAAGACACAAATATGTCTCAGAGAGGGCTTCTTACCACACCACGCTTCCAAAGGTGTCTTCCTCAACAAGAGCAGAATAAGGTGAATGATTTACCAGATAACATGTCATAACCACAGGCTCAGCCAAGAACTTCTGCTCTAGACCAACACTGCTCAACATACTTCTTTCTCTTTCCACTAACATTCTGTTCAACCTTTTAGCAACTCCATTCTGCTGTGGAGTATAAGGTGTAGTTTTATGCCTTTTAATCCCATGGTCTTTGTAGTACCTTTCGAATTCTGCAGAACAAAACTCACCGCCATTTTCCGTCCTCAAGCATTTGATTTTCTTTCCAATCTGATTCTCTATCAAAGTTTTAAATTCTTTAAACCGACTGAACACTTCTAATTTACTCTTAAGAAAGTATATAAATGCCCTTCTCAAAAAGCCATCAATAAAGGAAACATAATATCTAGACTTCGATAACGAAGGAACATTAACCAGACCAAACACATCAGAATGAATATAATCCAGTACACCAGAAGATTTATGAGGACTCGAATAAAATGAAACACAGTGTTGCTTTCCATAAATACATTTTTTGCAAAACTCAAACTCAAGGTTACAATCATCAAGCCCTTCAACAAGATTTTCATATTTCAAGGTTTTTAAACCTTTCTCAGCTATGTGATCGAGTCTATGATGCCAAAACATGGTCTTCTCTATTGGAGTTTCACCTCCAAGGAATTTGCAGCCAAAGAAGCATCTTCACCTTCCTCTACAAGAACAACTTTGCTTAACTTTAAAGAGGTGTTGTTGCATTGAACAAAACGTGCATCCAACTTGTATAGAGTGCCAATACGTACACCCTTAGCCAACACCATTGCACCTCTAGCCATCTTACATCCTTTACTTGAGAAAAAAACTTCCACACCAACATCATTCAGCTTGCTGACAGAAAGTAAGTTATGAGCCAAACTTGGTATGTGCAGTACACCACCAATCCCTTTGATTCTTCTATCAGGGAACTGTATTTTGAATCTTCCACAACCAACAATCTCCAATGTTCAATCACTCACCAGGTACACCTTTCCACCATCATACTTCTCATACTTAGTGAACCATTCTCTATGAGATGTCATGTGAAAAGATGCACCTGAGTCAACCAGCCAAACATCATCTGATGCCTTAGTTGCCAAAGCTGCAATGAAGGCATCTGCATAACTCTAAGAAGAGTCATTTTCTAAAGCGATACTCTTCTTCTTCTTCTTCTCCTTACAATCCTTTCAAATATGACTAGGCTACCCACAGTTCCAACATTTTACCATGGAAGTTTTACTAGGATACTTTGATCTCCCTACAGATTTAGATTTGGACTTCTTGTCCTTCTTCTTGCCTTTCTCCTTCGATCTACCTCGAACATCAAGGGCCTCTTTGGCCATCTCTGAAGACTTCCTCTGCATCTCTTCAGACAACAGTGAGGTAACAACATCTTCCATCTTGGAAGTAGTGGTCGTACTTCCAATAGCCATTACAAGATGATCCCAAGTGTCAAGTAACGAACATAACAGGAGCATGTGGTGATCCTCTTCCTCAATCTTTACACCCACATATGCCAACCGAGAAACACTCATATTAAATGAGTTCAGATGGTCTACAATAGATGCACCTTCTTCCATCTTTAAGGAGTACAACTTTTTCCTCAAGAATAACTTATTTACCAGAGACTTTCCTTGATAAATATCACCAAGCTTCTTCCATAATGAAGCTGCAAACTTCTCCTCATGGACGTTTAGGAGTACAAAATCGGCCAGACTATTTCTTATCAGACCTCTCGCTTTTCTATCTGCAAGGTCCCAATCTTCTTGCTTCATACTTTGTGGCATAGTTCTAGACATAATAACCCAGAGGTCTCTATCCACAAGACAGTCTTCCATTTTGAGTTTCCATAACTCAAAGTTGCCACCATTGAATTTTTCAATCTCTACTCTACCTAATGTACTTACCATCTTAAATAGAACTAGGTTCTAACTTTGCAAGACTCCCACTAGAACATTATTAGCACAAAAAACTGGCCCTACTAACAAGGATAACACAATTGGCCAAGCTCTGATACCACTTGAAAGGAAAAGTAGAGGTGTAGAAACACTTTCCTAACACTAAAACTATAGAGGAGAAGTGCAAAGACCTATTTTAAAACTTCTTAAAACAACTAAGATGAACACATACAAGGTAACAAGAGTAACATAAATAAGCAATCTCAGATAACACTAGATTTACATGGGAAAACCCTTTCAGGAAAAAACCCACCACACCAAGAGAAGACACTTCGTATTACGGTAAAATAAATTACAAACAAAGCTCACAGTCCTCACTCTCTCATAGTTAGCTCACAACAACAAACTTGAGTTTTCATGCACTCACTGTTACAATACTTCTTTCAGTATATAATGAATACAACTCTCTATTATGTCTCTTACTATTCACCATCACCCTTAGTGACTATATAATGTAATTGACTATACAAGTCATACATCACATTAATCATACCAACCAATCACATGCCTTAATAATGCACCGTTCACCCAATCAAGAAAACCAATCTTCTGACCGATTTTCCCTACAATCATGCATCAAGCTACCCAGGCATTAACTCGTCTTGCCTAAATTGGATTTTGTCATCAGCCGAGAAACGTCTTGAAATTACTGCTTTCATTGCTCTAGACTTTGACCAATCAGATGTTCATAACTTTCCACGTGCTGCCTCTCTATTTGTTCACCACTTCTAGTCATGTCTGACCGGTCAACACAACTATCAAACATCTCTTACCATGCTACCTCACCGAGCCAAATAGGCCACCACGGTATGGCGGTGTCACCGCGACACCGCTCCAAGGTTGACAAACCTCTGTGGTATGGAGGTGCCACCGCCTAATCACAGGTTCCTTCTAACACCCTTGCGGTACCGAGGTAGTGGCTTGTTTTCCAGCCCATCACTTAACACCATGTCACCACCGAGCTCGGATCCACCTTCCATGGTATGGCAGTGCCATCGCCTAACCGTGAGGCTAAGTAACACCTCCCGCAGTATGGAGGTAACCGCCAGAACCTACAGACAAACACACCATGCTACCTTTCCCCAACCACAAGACCTCTATGGTAAGGAGGTAACCATTATCTTTGATTGCCAAGGCTTACCGTGCCACCACGACATGGCCAAAAGGCCATCGCAGTGTGGCAATAAGTGAACTTCACTAACTGTCATTGTTCACCGCAACCACCACACCACCAACGAGCACCCTCTGTGGTAGGGAGGTAATCCTTCACACTAATTGCACCCATCAACTGTGCTACCACTAGCCCAAGACAAAGACATCATGGTATGGCGATAACACCACCCAACTGCGGACAGACCGAGAAAGGCCCGTGGTAAGGCGGTAAACTGCCATACCGCACCTGTAAGTAAACCTCTCATCGGTAGAGAGGTAAAGGCTAAAAAAGGTGATAATTTCGCCAAGTCTTTTCAGAGGTTCAAGCCAAAAGTTGAGGCACATGTTCCCAACACTAACTCTTTTCTTGCAAGATCCTATCTTTACAAAATAGTTTAATTCATGAGTTCTCCAACCCTTGTGGATACCTTCTTAGTTGATATCCTACTTTAATTTAAATTTATGATGACTTTCATACGCATAGATTCATAGGTGTTTCCACTAATCAAAGAATTCTTGACTCTTTATACTATAGTTGCTAATATAAAAGGATTATCTCATTCCTTCTCATTTCCTTAGAGTCATATAACTATATTGTAGGATAAGGTATATATAGGTTGTTCTTCCTAACATTCCTACATAACTTGATTGCATAATCTTTTGCAATCCTAAGTATTGTCATAAGTTGTTGGTTTAGGAATTCTAATTCCAGGGATAATTCTTAACTAATCCCGATTACATAAGTTACTAAGGTTCTCATCTTCATTTTCACTTCTCTAAGTTCTTTTCTCTTACCATTGTGGCACAAGAAAATTTCAACCATTATATTTTGATAAGGTTTACGCATTGTTGCGTAATGAGCTCATAGGTTTCAATGCAGAACTTGGTAGCTTTGATACCACATGTAACAACCCGACCCTTCGATAAAATAAAAAATTCAATTTTCATCAAAAGAGTAAATAAACGTGCTAACAAGTTATTGCAATATGATTTTTTTTATTTTATTGATAATATATGAACAAGATATCATAATAAAATTACAATAAAGATTCCATTCCATTACAATAACTTCACAAATACAAGTAACGAGAAAATGTACCCTAACTAACTTAGCTCCAATGAGCTTCAAAACAAATAGTAGTAAGACGGTCCAGGATCTTCCCTTTCAAATCTTGGTGCTCCAGTAGCTTGATGAGGAGGAGAAGCATCGCTCGGGAACTTTTCAACCAACCACTGACTTATAATGCGGTCCCCAACACATCTATCATTCGATAGATGGCCCTCCCTTCGATGAAGAGATTGGTAGAGTATCTGATACTGTCAACCAACTAAACATAGTGGTGTGTCCTACATAACTAGATACTTGTAATCCAACAATCCTGAACTATCTTGTACTATTGGATCATGATGAACTGACAGTGTAATCATTGCCCAGTCTAAGAGGATGTAGGTACATTACACTACTTTGATCAAAGTGTTTCATACAATATTTCTACTGAGGGTCATCTATCACATACACCATTCAAGGTCGATTTGACTTAGGGCTATCTTACAATACACATAGGTTATGTCCTTCAATGGATAATCAATCACCCTAGACAATCCTACATCATATTGTACTACTAGAAATGAATCAGCATAATCAAGTAATTCACATATCCCCTCGTATACTAGAAATCTTCATCCTAGGAGTAACTCAACTTACCTAAGTTAACCCAATAACTAAAGCTAAAGAATTTACTTGACTCTTGTCCTCATCTCCATTCTAGTATATAGTAACTAATGAAAACAATACTCTCCTTATATGGAGATCATACAATTAATACATAAGACAACTAGAATACAATCATTCACTTCTTATGTACAAATGGTAAATACAAACATAAATCATCCTATGTCTAAACATAGCTAGTATAATTAAATACTTATGTTGTACCTTATGTAAAATAATATAATTCCTTAGTCAAGTGATCTCTTTGACATACCTAGTATAGTTAATACTTGTGTCGAACTGACATTTCTAATACTATTAAGTGTTTGAGTCAAGAAAACTCTCCTATTATGGAGTACTTAAAAACACATTATAAAAAGTGGCTCTAAAGCTTCAATTCCTTTTTTTGTAAGTAAGCAAACTCAACAAATAGTATTTTTGTAAACAACATTCTTTTATTTGGAGATCATTCAATTAATGTAATCTCACAAGTATGCATCTTTAACCTTTCACAACAAGTATATGCCTATTATACTTTTACATTATGTATGCATCTTTTAACCTTTCATAACAAGTATATGCCTATTATACTTTCATAGTATGTATGCATCTTCCATGATTTAAACAACATATTCACTATGTGCAAGCTAATGTACAAATTATTGAACAATACCCTTTTTCAACAAACAACAACTTATAAAACAAGTCCCTATCAAAACAGACAATAAACATAATTCCAAAATAATTTAAAGATTCTTAAATGAGATTAATGGTAGAAGAATTTCCCATGCCTGGTTTTCATCTTTTCTCCAGCTGGTGAAAAATCAATCTATTTCTCAGTATTTCCATAATCGACAATTCCCTTCCAAGTCTCAATTTCATCTCTTAGAATTTATCTCTCAAAATTGATGAATTTTATTGGTAATGGTCTCAACTTCCTGATTAAATTCGACTCACATAAAATGACGAAATTGCACTTTCATAGAATGAATGAACAAAACATAATAAAATAATGCGTCTGAGTGAGAACAATGATAGGTCAGAATAAAAATGATGATGATGAAGAATAATGAATAATGAATCGAGAAGAATGGTGGCTATTTATAGAGCTCCCCTGCACATCGAATTCCACTTCAAATGGCATGTTGAATGGAAAAACTATATTTTAAAAAGGTGAATTCAACAAGTGGTGGGTTTGCAATTCCCTACTTAACATTCCAAGATATGAGTGACTCAGTTTGTTTACAACAAATGTAGAATATTTCAACTCACATATGATGAAATGAGAGGAATCAAAATCTATAGGAAAATGGCAACATAAGTGGCGTGAGGGTTACACCACATTTCCTTTTCATTTCTTTTGTCGTTCGCATACTTGAATAAGTAGGGAACACATTTTTCAGTTTGACTGGGTGTAAGCTTGACTGAGCAACAAAGAAAAGACGTGCAATGGATTCCTCCCTGCGTGTTCAGTAACTGATGCTACGCGATTTCCCCAGTGCCATGAATGATTTGGAGTCTGCATTTCCTTCTATATTCATATGTTGATCAAAGTCTGATAGGCACTTGGATTTATTAATTGAAAGAGGTTTGTTGCAAGCCACAACTTTTTTTGTGGTAGTGCAATGTGCATACCTAGTCATAGAATGCATTAACCATTATCATTCCAATGCAAGGGAAATTTAAACAAATAATAATTGATTGGTCATCAAGATAAATAAAGATACTTCATGTTTGTAGTTGCTAGAAAGAGAGGAGTATATAGACTTCAATTTTATTCTTTCTCATCAATGTTTTCAAGAAAGGAAAGGTCAATATAAAAATGTAATTTCTCAAGAATGGTTTGCCACCCCAAAGAAAGGAAAATATCAGTTACCCAACAAGCTACATAGATTAAAAGGTAATGAAAGGAACCATGATTTTGAGGATATGATGTACTTCTTCATCCAGATAATTATTCATGGTGAACAATACCTTGATTGGGGTCAACTTATTAGTGATCAAATGCACTCAATGATAGTTCAATTTCCTCTTAACAGATCCTCCTATATCTCTTCTTATCTAGTCTATGCTATTGCAGGTACAAGACCCTGACCAGGTTTATGACCAATTAGAAAGGAGTTTTAGGAGTTTTAGACGAGTCAATGATGCATTTACTATGAGGATGGTTAGGGAGATCCAAGGAGATATGGGCTTAAGGATTTTTCTAGAGACTGATCAACTAATTGATACATACAACAACCATTTTATACAGTTTCAGAGATTCACATACATCGAAATTGTAGGATTTTGATAGTTTTCCCTATAAATTGCCTAAGTATGGAGAGGATAAGTTAGTTCTCATTGAGGTATGAATATAGGTGGTTGAGGTGAATAAAAGGTGCCAAGAAAGGAAAAAGGTAGGTATCCAATTCCCTATTGTTCTTTTTTACTATTCTTGTAAATCCATGTTTGATGCTCTTAATATTTAGAAGGACCTTGTAAAGTTTTCTATGCAATTTTATAAAAGGAGATTTCCTTTTGATAGTAAGAATATTGTTAAGGATAATTTTCATTTAGGGCCATGATTCTACCATATTTTGTGTTTAGGAGATTATTGGGCAAATTGTGTATATGAATATGAAGTTTGGAGAAGAAGTTGGATGAGATTGTCACTAAGGCAAATTGTAACATTCAAATTAAATTGGGATATTCAAAGTATTAAGGATGAAGAATCAGACCTATTGGATCCAATTTTTATCAATCATGTAAAAACATAGCCAATTGTGTCAATAGATTGGAGCATTAAGGAATTTGAAAGTATTGATGCAAAAACCACAATACTAATTAAAAGAACTCATGACTGGGTGGCCAAGAAAACTACAAAAAATTTAGCCACAATGCCTTCAAAGTCTCAAGACACTCGAAGCCAAGGGAAAATAAGTCAAGCACCATCATGATCCTTTAGTTCACAACCAACTCCTTATGCTCAACAAACATTTGAGGAGGACAAGGAGATGGTGACGACCCTCTAGAGAAATGAATCTTTGAAAGTACTTTTGAAGATGGAACCTGGGAGAAAACTGAGAAGGAAAAGGATAAAAAAGTAACAAAAGAAGAAACTATTGATGTGCCTTCCTCTCCATCCCAAGTAAGTGGTTCCTCTTCTTCTCATGATTCTCCCAATTCCCCCCCACCAAATGCACCACAAAATTCACCACCAAGAGTAGGCCCTACTTCACCTTCTTCCCCCGAAGTGCAAATATCTGATACTCCTCTTAAGAGAGCTTTACATTTTAAATCTCCTAATACCAAATCCATGACAACTCCTACCTCCAATTTTCGGTTAGAGAAAACTCTTTCTAAGAAAAGGAAAACAATCCAATTGAATCTCCCTAATAAAGATGTTGTTGGCCAGTTGCTCCAAAGAACTCCCAAGTCTAAGAAATTAAAGAGCATATCTAGATTAATGGAGGATGTTGATACATGGAATATTTATGTGGAGGTAGCACATCCCTTTTTCACAAAGGGATGTAGTACAAGTGATTCTTAATGATTTCAATATCACTAAAGTTAACATGGGACCTTTTACTAGAGATGAGGATGTCCATAATTTTTCAGGCAAGAACTGCTAGACTTGTAGAAAGGACAACCAGGGATAAGTAGACCAAAGATGAGTTAAAAAAATAGGTAAAGATATTGATTGATTGGTTAAAATCATTGATTGATCCATCTATTCAACTGATCAGTCAGTTGAGTGCTCCTTTTGATCCAACCTCATCTATGGGAAAGGATAGGGTCAACCAAATCCATGATTATAAAACTAATGCGAAGGACACTAAATATTGGACTAAGGACATCTTGGTTAGAGGAATGAAATTTGTCACAGACATGAGTAGATCTGTGAAGACATTGAAGTGTTGAAAACTGAGATAGATAATGAGATCATTGCTACCAAACATGAGGAACCCATTTGGTTGAAAAATGACAAGGATCTCAAGGAAATGGTTGATTTAGGGGCAGATAAATTGATAGCCAAACAAATTATATCAAACAATGAGGATGAAAAATTCTTTATGTGGAACAAGAGTGTTGAATGGAAGTTTTCATTTCTGAAACAAGATGTATTGGAATAAGAGGAATTTTCTTAAGAATGTAACCAAATGAAAGTTGAGATTCAAAGGAACCTTTCGAGAATAGGCATTCACCCCTAGAAAGAAAATGATTCTCAAGATTAGGATGTGGAAATATTCAAAGGGAAGTTTAAATAATTGATTGAGAACGTCTATGACAGGCAAAATTTTAACATGGAGAACATGAGAAGATTAAGTAACATTGATTTATCTTTATCTCAATTCCTTGGGCATGCAACAAAATTCTCTAGCAAATTGGATTTGGAATAAGGAAACAAAGCTTTATGGAAACTAAGGACTAAAAATGTAATCATTTTGCAACCTTTCTCACTTTTTGGTTAAAAGCATACCCATGTTTAAAGTTTAAAAATTCATAAAAGAATATATTTTCTTATCAAACGAGGGAGTTGTACCTCATAAAATTTAGAGGGGAATTATTTCACATAGAAATAATTTACCCAACTCTTGGTTGGAAATTAGTACTAAGATTTGGCAATAGAGTAAAAATTTAAAATTTCAAATAGTGCATAATCTGTTAACCAACAATAGACAAGGCGGCCATGAAGATAATGACTATCGAAAACAAAAAGGAAACATCAAATCCATGCCCATACTTCAAGAAAAAAGCTATGTATTTGAAGTGTTGTACAATGAAAGAAAGGCTCCGAGAAGCAAAGGTGGAGGTAGAACAAGCCATGCCAAAGGAACGGAGGATTTCTAGTAAAAAGGCAAGTACTACATGATTTGAATCTAACAAAAATATTGCAAGATAGGTGCTACATACCTCTATACTAGTAAGAATGGAAGATCTTTTGTAAAGTATTCCATAACTAGGAGTGGTAATCACTACTATAGTGGAGAACAACTAGAACTGAAGGTATGAAAGAAGTTGTGAAGACAAAATGGCAGATACAATAATATAACCACCATTGCACGACAAGCAAGTGATCAGTCCAATACAACTAGCAATAAGTGTGGGAAAGACACCAATCGTTGTACACATGCAAATTCTCTGAATTTTTTTGACAAACATAATTGTTGATGGAGGATCCTGAGTAAATTTATTTCCAAAAGACACAAGGAAATGATTGAGAAACCCACCCTTTGGTTGTCAAAATTCCAACTGGTCGAAGTAGACCAACATGGGATCAAACCATTGAGAGTTTTAACAACACAAAAGGTAACTGTTGGAACTCAACAGTTTCTTTTGAACTTTAAAGTTGTTCCTCTTTGTAGTAGAGGGGTTGGTAATATTTGAAAGGAGGTGAATGGAAAACATCCTCAACTATGGTGTCTCCTTCTTGTAAAAAGAAGTTTGGTTAGAATCTAGAAAATTTGTGAAAATTTCTAGTTATTTTTTTGTAGAAAAAAGTATGATTAGAATCTAGAAAATTTGAGTTTCGAAAATTTGAATTTCTAGATTTGTGTAATTTTGATTTTGATTTGAGAGAATCTCTAAAATATTTGAAAATTTGGGGCACTTTCGTTATCACCTTGTGTGTTAGCCATCTCAAACTCGATATTTGTATCATGGTCTATGTATTTTAAAATAACAATTTTTTGCATATAGTTTGTGGTTGCATTTATTTTGAGATTGAATATGAATAAGTTCTTGATTGATGGTGAAAGTGAATTAGAGTTGAGAAGTTGTAGATTGACAAATGATTAATAGAAACTCATAAGTGTTGGTGTAGGTTTTTATATTCCTAGTGGGTTAATTTATTTCCCCTTTGTTCGTGTTTCAATTAGTACATCTAGAGTGCTTATTAGAAATGAACAAATATTGCAAGTGTTTTAGTAATGCTCTTCAAATTACACAGAGGAAGATCCCTCTTTGCTAATTGTATTGTAAAAAGTACAGTAAACTAAGATTCCTATCCTTTTTAGTCAACGACAGGACACAAGGGTGCATAATCACAATGCGTTGTAGATGAGGCTTTCTTTGGTTTCTACATATCTCAACTACAACTAAACTAGCTTCTAAACTATCCTATCTCCTCAAGATAAACATAGCATGAGGGTATAGGAGCGAAATGGATTGGTTCAATCACTTGAATCCATTGTCTCTTCAGAAAATGGAGGAGGCTTTGAACTCTCGGATCTATGTTGGGATAAGGTTTTATGCAAGAAAACACTCTTTACGACCTAAGTTGGATCTAAGACTTGCCAAGGAGGAGGAACCCTTGTCTTAGGTATAGGTCAAGAAACAACTCACTAGAAACAAAAAAGTACGATGACTTGGCTAACAGGATTCCCGAGGAGGTGACGACACCTATCCAAAGTGTAGGCTAAGAGACAAATCATTAAACAATATCAAACAATAACTATCAATACCAAAATATCCAAGGAGGAGATTGAAACAATAAACTATAAATACAAGACGTTTGGAAAAACTCAAATATTTAGATCAAACTACATGTGCCTTTTGATTTCCTTCTTCAAGCTTTCTAAATGAATTACAAAGAATTGGGATAGTAAAGGTACGAAATTATTCACAATTGTGATTAACCAATTAACTCTCATCCAAGAGTGAACAAATATGCACTTTCAAACTTGTTGGCAACAATGACACAACAATTTTGCATAGTAAATAAAATTTAAACAAATAATGAGCCCAAGGCTCTTATTTATAGAAACACAAAGGAGTAGGCAACCCTAAAATCTCCTTGAGTTAAAAATTAGTTCTTGCCAATCAAAAAGAATTATTCTTTTGTCTAAAAGTAGGTGAGCAAGCAATTAACTGGAAATCTACTTCAGTTAACTAAAACTATACAAAGAGTCAACTAGAAATCTACTTCAGTTGACTGAAACTAAACTACAAGTAAACTTTAATTACAAAATATGCCTCCAAAATAGAGATCCACAATTAGTGGAGATCTAGAAATAGACATCCATAATTGGTGGGATCTGACATGCAAGATCAGTGGGGCATGGAGTTAACATGGAATGAGGCATCAAGTTAACTCTTATCACCATTAATGTTATTCTAGAGGGTAGGATGTCCTAGGTGGATGCTTCACACCTTTGTTCCACTGGTCAACATGATTTATATCCATTTGTTGAATTCTTCATCTTCTAGACAATTAATGCTTTGTAGGATGATGATGTGGTGTTTGAGCATCTCTTCACCATTCACAAGTTGTTTCTAATATTCTATGCACTTGGCAGTTGCGTCATCTAGCTTGGTGGACATGGCTGCAACCTTGGCCAACTTGCAACCATCAAGATCATCAAAAA
This sequence comes from Sequoiadendron giganteum, assembly GCA_007115665.2. Taxonomy (NCBI): domain Eukaryota; kingdom Viridiplantae; phylum Streptophyta; class Pinopsida; order Cupressales; family Cupressaceae; genus Sequoiadendron; species Sequoiadendron giganteum. The sequence goes on from CM021109.1 coordinate 192,020,900, forward strand.
ATGAGCTGCATATGACATCCTGGAATTGTTTTTGTATTGCACCTAGCTCAATGTGCACACCTCCCTCATGTTGATAAATGCAATGGATGGGTACTACCAATATTCTTGCGAATTTGATAATATTTTCCATAATATGTTGGTACCCGATCAGTTCCACAGAATTGGAATCATAGGATTTCACCTTGTATGCTAGCTAGTCTTTCCAAGCAAAGAGATGTTACATGTTCTCTATAGTGGTAACTGATTGGTATGCCAATTGTAAATCTTTGACTATGATTTCATCCCTTGGCCTCTTCTTTGTTGTCTTTAGTTCTAACTATTGAATCTCTGTGTGGAGTCCATGTGCTTTTCCCCTCAACTGGTATATTTTTGTCAGTATACACCACCCTCTAATAAAAAATTTCTCCACTTGATTTCTTAAGTGTTTGCCATATGTAATCGGCTGGTGATGGTTTTTCTCTAGAGAAGTTTGGAATGTCATGCATCAAACTAGATATGTACATCCTCAGTTGTTGGTTTTTAGCCTTTAAGGTTGCTTTGTCTCGATCGTCCTTAGCCATTCTTTTTTGAGCACTCATCCAGGCGATTCCAAGAAGATTTGCCTCCACCTAATGAGTGGTCTTACTGAGGTCGACCTTCAATAATGTGAAGTCATCAACCTCTACGTCATGTATATTTCTATCCTTAGGTGGGGAAGCCATCTCTATGACCAATTCATTATCTACATTCCTTCCTACATGAACCTACTTCTTTAATTTCTTCGTTGGCATGTCTTTAGGGACATGATCAAACTCCGTGAAGTCAAGTTGGTAGGATAACATTTCTCTCTTCCTTCATAGGAGACCCTCAAGCCATATGGAATTCCAACTAGCCTCACTGGAAGGAGTAATGTTAGGCCTCTAAATGCCCTTTGAATGAGATTGTGTTGCAGTGATGTCTCATGGTGGAGAGTCCAAGTCAATGGGGACTTGTGACTATTGTGATGGTGGTGAAGTAGGAGGTTTTATTTCTACCACATGCACTGTATCCACTGCAACTGCTTCTATTATGGGCTCTGTTTCAGCTATGATTGCCTCAATCACTAGCTCAGTTGCAGTGGATTCCATGACTATCTCAAGCATGTTTGTAGATGTCTTCCTTGACGTGGAAGGTAGTGAAGATTGAATCGGTGGTGACTCTATGTGGGGAATTACTACCTTCCTCATCCTCTTGTTGTCCAAGTAGATCTAACTATTTCTAACAAGTTTTTTCATCAAATTGTTGTTGTTTCATTGCCAGGATGCCGCCAGATTGATGAGGAGGTTTGATAGGTAAGAATTATTTATTTTTTGTTGTGAATTTGTTAGTTTTAGGTTTTTTTTTATAATTATTTTTTAAAATTTTAAGAGATGTTAATGAACCTACAAACACTCCTCAAAATCCTCAACAAGCACAACAAAAACAAGAGGAACAAAATATTCAACAAACACAACAACAACAACATCAAAAAAATCATTAACATGCACAACCACAAAAAAAATCTCCTCCACCAATCCCTCAACATCCTCTTGGAACTCAGCAAAACTTAATGAGTGAAATTGAAAAAAACAAAAAACAAATCGAGGAGTTAATCACAAGGTTGAACAATCCAAACAGTTCAACCATGGAAAGAAAGACCCTTGCAACTTCACTCAAAGAAATGTTAATGTTTTATTTTGTGGTTGTAGAGTTGATATGTGGTTGTCATTGATGTCAACACTATTAGCATTAAAGTCTTTAAGACTTTATATGTCGAGGATATTGAGGAAATTGTAATAAAATATGTTCCAGGTTGTCAATGAAGCAGTGAAGATCAGTTTGTTGGGAAGTTCAGTATGTTGATAATGAGAAGTTATGTATTAAATTTTTTTCTTGCCTATGTATGAAGTTCCTACACCATAAGTTTCAGAGGTGCGCATGAAGATTTGAGCAAGTTATAAAGTTCTGTGTTCTGACAGTTATTCTGTTATTGGAAATGGTGTTCACAAAAGAAGATAATGTGTTTCTGGCAATCTAAAGTATTGTGTATGTTCTTGAAGTGTTTTTGGATGTTTCTAGATCATGTTCTATTTGTGTTGCACATCCGCATTGATCATTGTGCTCGCGATCCGATATTTTCTCTTGCGTGTTCATGTTTTTCATGTTCATGGCCGACAAAGTGCTTGTAGCATGTTCTGTATCTTCAAGGAAGATTAATTGAAAGTGTTTCATGTTCGAGGACATTTTTTTAGGTCTCTACTATGTTGTGGCTGACCTTGGTGGATGCATATTAATAATATTTATTGGTTTGGGCCAACAATTTGCATTCATTATATTATTTTGTTGAAGCCGACATGAAGCAATGCAATTTCTTGTTGTGGATATATATGAGTGATTGTTTATCTCATTTGAGACATGTAGAAGTGTGGAAGTGTGAGTGTAAGGTAGAGAGATGTGAAGTGTGAGTGTTGTGTGCGAATAATGTTCAGATCATTTGAAAGCAGAGTAGAGTGTGAAGAAGAGTGAAAGAAAGTGAAGAATTGTTCATGTGCTTAACCAGAGCTGTACTCAGGCATTAGCAGATGCTACTTTCTCATTTCAATTTCTTTAGATGGACTTAATCTGAAAGTTTTATGTAAGACAATGAGTCTTCCTTTAAGTAGTCAGCTCTAGGAAGTGTGCTTGAATGCATGTGCATTCCCTATTCATTTTTCTCACACTTTTAATAGGGTATAACTTGTGGATTAACCTCCACCTTGGTTTTCCCCCTCACAAGGTTTTCACACAAAAATATTGGTTTTGTGTGTATTTATGATAAGTTGGTGATTCATGCTTTCACTATTAATAATCAGATCTGAGATTAAAGCTTAATAAGTTTGGAATTCTATGACAACTGATTCACCCCCCCTCTTAATTATTTTCACTTGTGTTGCCAACAATTAAAACATGTAGATTCAATTAACAAACAATTAACTGGTTGGAAAGATAGGAGGTAGGTGGCTAGGTATTATTACAGGGATAAATTATCATATAAAGATGTAAGAGATCAAAAAATTACAAAATTAGAATTGTACTCATTATTCACTAATCCACGCACAAATGCAAAGCTTACCCTCAATCCGGAGTGGTTTCCTATCCATTGGTGCCACCACCAATAGATTAGGAACTTTTTTGGGATAGGTGGTACATGGTTTTTGATTACCCACCATGCAACAATTGCAAAGTCCCACAATATTTCTTGAGGAAACTATACTGTGAGTTCATCCTAAACAAAATCTTGAATTATTTTGATGAGGGACTTCCAAGGGAGAGGTGGGGGTTGACTCAAGATAGACCTGGTGCACAACAAGATCCTAGGTGAAAAGAAAGATGACCTCCCACTATGCTGCCTCATGAGCACATCCCTTCCATCATGAAGGAGAGTACTGAGGTAGAGACATTGTAGTCCATCAACTCTTTGAACCAAAGTGTCACCCAGCATGCCAACCCTATACTATAGCGCCATCCAGGGGAGTATTTGAGTGGTGGGCTTCAACCACATTTGTGTCAGGCTTGTGGGCGACTTGTTCATATGACCCCACCGACACTCAAGAGGCTGCTATGCAAGATACATTTGCAGCTATGGATATGGTGAGGGCAACTTACATTTTGAATGAGGCCTATGGCATCGATTCTCAGGTAAATGTTAGCATGTTTATTGAATTTAATTTATTAAATTTTAATTTTGAAATGCAAGATTAACTAATTTAGTTTTATGGTTTTAATAAAATTTTAGGGTCACAGTGTTGATACTAGATACACCGGCCCTACACTTGCTTATTTCTCCACTGCATCTACCATTGAGGTATGTAACTAGTAAACAATTATAAATTTATTACATGTTAATAGAATTATTTTATGAATGGTACTCTAATATGTGATTTTGTATATTGAATAGGCTAATATTGGAGGTTTCGAGGGAACACCTCCCAGTGTCAATGTATTTAGACAAACCTACACATAGGTAATAGAATAAAGAGTTTAACTAATGAATTACACTTAATAGATTTGTGTAGTTTATATTCATATTGTTGATTATGTTGCATTGCACATCTTCAAAACTTAAAGCATTACTTCACATTCCATAACTAATAACTAGATGTTGATAGATGACAAAATTTCAACTACAATATAGTTTTTTAGAAAGTCAACATAAGCAGTGATGCAATTACTTCACATAGCATAAGTAATAAGTAGGGGTAGCTTCCAATTGCATTTGCTTGTGATGGAATTCCATGAGACTACTTTTTATTGAGGCTTCTTTTCAAACAGTTCACTGTCTTGTCTATGCTATGGATGCTTGGAAGAAATATATGAATGAATAATAGTATGCAATAACATAGACAAGGCAATGAGTTGTTTGAAAAAATGCCTCAAAGAAATGCGGTCTCATGGTGATGTCCATCACCATGAGACCCAATTTCTTTGAGGCACTTTTTCAAATAGCTCATCGACTTTTCTATGCTACCACATTTTCCATACATTTCTACCAAATCATTTTATCGAACAATTTATTTCCTCGTTGCTATGGCTAAAATCTTAACAAAGGTACTTTCCAACAAACTATGGATGCTTGGAAAAATATATCAACACATAATAGTAAGGAATAGCATAGACAAGTCAGTGAGTAGTTTGAAAAAATGCCTCAAAGAAATGTGGTCTGATGGTGATGGAATGCCATTCCATCACCATGAGACCATATTTCTTCAAGGCATTTCTTCAAATAGCTCACCACCTTTTCTATGCTACCACATTTTCCATACATGTCTACCAAAGCATTTTATCAAACTACTCACTTCCTTATTGCTATGGCTAAAATCCTAAAATAGGTGCTTTCCAACAAACTATGGATGCTTGGAAAAAATCTATTAAAGCATAATAGTAAGCAATATCATAGTCAAGGTAGTGAGTAGTTTGAAAAAATGCCTCAAAGAAATGTGGTCTCATGGTGATGGAATGACATTCCATCACCATGAGACCACATTTCTTCGAGGAATTTCTTCAAACATGTTGATGGTGTTTTTATGCACTTCACAACACAGGTAATGCATAGGTGCATTACCTCTCTTGAAAGACAATCTTCCACAATCAAATTGCAGAACACTATCCCAAGGTCTCTCAGATGTCAGGTCTTGACAGTGCTTGGAATATTTCAGTTGTTTATGTGATTTGCTGGAATCACAAGGTGGACTTACGAATGAGTTACAAAGTGAGGAAGTTGGATCTGCAAATGGAGTTCTTAAGATGGGAAAGTTGTTGAGTGTTTGCTGCAGGTTCAAACAGTAGTCTGGAACTCCATTTCAACATCAGATTTAGCTTTACAATGTGCAATGAACCTTGCCTAAGGTTACTTGTTAAAAAAAAAGGAAAAAGGGCAGGGAAGAGAAAAGGTTCTTGGATCTGAAACTACGAATGAACAGTGATCATGGAGGCTGCTACAGTAGACAAACTCCCTAAACTGGGTTTTGCTTGGCCAAGAGGATCCTATAGTTACACAAAACCAGTGCAATCTTCTAAGGACTACAGATTTTCAGTTTGCATACACACATCATGAACATGCAAGTGAACTAGGTTGCAGCAATCAAATAAATAAGCCCAGGCTAACTTTACACAGCAGCTTGCCATCAACAAGTACCAAAAGTATGGGCTGGAAATTCATCAAATACTATAACAGCAATCACCATTAACACTTCCATTCAAGAAAATACAACTAAAACTAACTTGGAAGGTAGAACCATGCACACATAATGAGCAAACTCAAAATTAACACCCATAGATCATGCAATGTTGCTTTCTATTGCTTCAGGATGTTTTTACAACAGCTCTCCAACACTTACAAATGAGGGGGAGACCCCTATTTATAGTTTTCCAAAGCCCAAATGAATGGAAAGGATTGATTTACATTATGTGGCTCAAATTCAATTACATTAGGGCTTCACCAACCCCATAATATTCAACAATTTAAAATAAACCTGTTGTCTTTTCCCTATTCTGTCTTGTAGTGGTCAGTCACTGTAGCAATTTTGTCTTCTAGCTGATTTCCCTTTTACTGTAGCTAAAACTAATTGAAAGCTACCTTCTTCCCAATGGAATTGCAACATTCTTCATTGGATCAAATGGTTCTATCGATGGACCCATGGTAGGCTTCTTGAAACTGGAAATGAGAGGCTGAAATGCTATTCTGGAATGTTGTTTTGAAATGACCGCGAGAGCACAGAACTCCGGATGGTACTTCCTAGATGAAAATTTGGAATTTGAAAAGCCAGGGGAGGATAAGATCCCATTTTGGCATCTGGGTCAAAGTCCGTTATTTATTTTGAGGTGCGCTAGTTTATTTCGAAAATGTGAGTCCGAAATGCCGTTTTGGAAATGCTGTTTTGAAAATAGCTGCGAGAGGATGGAACTCCGGATTGCACTTCTTGGCTGCAAAATTGAAATTTGAAAGGTCAAGGCAAGAAACGACCCAATTTTACCATCTGGGTCAAAGTCCGTTTCGAATTTGGAGGTCATTTGACCCCCCATTTGAGGGTTCGGGTATTAGTGGCAGGCAGGCCGTCTGAAAACGGCGCAGAAGAAACAAAAATCCGGGAAACGAAATCCGGGTCTCGGAATTCCGTTATCGGGAAGTGGTCATTGTTCGGCCATGAGGAACGGCGGCAAGACGACAGAATTCCAGAGACAGAAATTAGAGAACAGAACTCTGAAGGGGGAATAAGGCCATGGGGAAACATAGTTCGGAATGCCGGGTGATGGAGGCCGTTAAAACGGCAAAGAGGACACGGATTCCCGGAAACGGGATCCCGGACAAGGAATCTTGAAAAGAGAATCCCGAAGGAAAAGATGGAATTTGCGAGCGAACTTATGAAATTTCGATAAAGGTTCCGGGGAAAGGCATCCGGAAAGCCGCTCGATCGGGGCCGTTAAAAACGGCGAAAAGGAAACGGAGTTCCGGAGCAGGAAATCCGGACGAGGAATCCCGACAAAGGAATTTCGAAGAAGGAAAATTAGTAGGAGAAGAAAGGGTGGCCGTAGGAAGACCCGGGCCCTGAAGATGCCGACGTCGTTCTGAAGAACGACCGCGACACAGCAAAGTTTTGGATCGATCCGGAGGTCGATAGAAGGCGGATTTTTGAATTCAAAGAAATGGGTTTTGTGCGCAGTGAGGATATCTACTAAGTTCAGACTTCGCTTTTTATTTATCCTTAACAAAATCTCAAAAAAAATGAAAAGAACTTAGGGCGCGGGACAAAAAAGCTACCTGAAAAACCCGAAGAATAGGCTGGTCGGATGCGCGGACGTCGTCAGAAGAAACAACTTGAAAAACGTCAGAAAGGAAGCTAAATCACCGGGAGTTCTGGAATGCACTTCTGTTAGTCAAAAATTTGATAATGACAGCCGGAGAACATTTTTATAGCAGAAAACGCCATTAGTACAACAATAAATGCTCCGTACGGTTGCAGGTGGGTTGGTGAACTCCAGAAAAAGGAAGGCGGTGGGACGTCCAGAATCGGATGTCTAGAAAGCCGTTCCTGGGAAGACATTGCCTGGACGCCATGAAGAACGGTGAAACCTGAAAGGAATCCCAGAAGGGGAAACCCGACGAAGGAAACCCGACAGGGGAAATCCGAACAAGGAAACCCGATAACGAAAATCCGGACAAGGAAACCTGAAAATTTTAGAAGATGTAAAAAAAATTTTGATGCGAAGTTTCCGGTCAAGGTGAGATTTTTTAAATATAACATTGGGAAATGTGCCACCTTTATTGAAGGGAAAAAAGAGGGTCCCCGTTCCGAATGGGGCGTGTGTGCAAAAAGGGGCACAACAAATGGCGACTCACTAGGGGAAATGCTCTAGAGTATTTCGATGACAAACTGGAATCATGAACCCAATATCTCTGGTTCCGACCTTCACGCTAGGGAAAGCAAGCCAAACACTCAACCAAAGGATCAAAACCACTAGTTAACCCAACCTTCAATATGCTGAAAATCCAAGTGTGTGCAATTGCATTAATTCCCATCCTTCAGTTGCTGTAAGAACCCAAGCTCCACCAAGTTAAGCTACATAGTTTATTCTAACTCCAAAAGCATCCGGGACATTGCCTCACTGCCAGTCAGGCATCCATAGCCCCGACGAGGTTGTTGCTGTGATTCTCCCGAACATTGCTCTACTGCCATCCGGGCGTCCATAGCCCCGATAGAGTTATTCGTATACCCCTGAAAAGCTGAATTTCTTTTCTTTTGATTTTCAATATTTTTTTTTTCTTTCTTTCTTTTTCTTTTTCTCTTTTCAGTTCATTTATTTCAACCCTCAAGCAATGAAGCTCGCACTCAGGGCTGAGAATCACAGTGGCGCTGGAGCAGAATTTTGGATTTTTCACTTAACTAGATTTCACAAAGGACCTACAGTGACCGTCAGATCCTTAAAATTTGTGAGAGATATAAGATTCTAGAATACTTCAGAATCAGACTGACCAATGACTTATCCACTTTGAATCAAACATCTAGATCGCTTGACACTAACATAAGATCCTCACCATCCACTCTAAAAACTTGATTAGAGTTTGACAAAGAAATACATAGAACAATCCCAGGAAAGAAGAATGGTTGTCATGTGCACAGATGCACCCAACCAAAAGCAGAGGGACCCCAAGCAAAGCAGCAACAAAGCGAGAGCAAACAAAAGAAAACGAACGCAAACGAAAAGAAAACACCAAAAAAAAAGCAAAGCGAGACAACGAAAGAAAACAACGAAGAAACAACCCCAAAGCAAGAAACCTACAACAAACAAACTAATCTAATGAAAGCAGGAAAGCGAAAAATTTATAGGAAACCTACACTACTCAAAACGAGTTATGTACAAAGATATTTACAAAGAACTATGTTCAAGAAAGGCCAACTGACACTCATGCCCATTGGATTTTGTAGCGTGTGCACAAGTAAACGGGCAGTCGTTATAGTTCTCAACCATGCAGATTTATCCTTATGTTTAGAGAAAATAAATTCAAGATTGTAGCATTCAAGTTCAGTCACCCGGCTAGGGAAAATCAACAATTGGGGAGACTCGCCAAACCCATGGTTAGTCTATAAGCACGTCCGTTTTTCCTCATTCCCATAATCAAAATGATAAGTGCAGCTATGAAAATTAATAGGAGGAAGGAAGGATAGAACCTGGATTTCATCACATGGAGGTGGCAGCATTTGACAATCAAGAGCAAGCACTGCATCGTTAGTCTTTGCATCAACAACCTCGGGCGGGCATGGTGGAGGGTGCAGCACTTCAAGAATCAAGCCCGCACAAGGCAGGGAGAATGAGGCAGCAAAAATTTCTTCCACATCTTGCGTGGGATCAGTAGTCCCCCTTGGCAGTTCTTCAAAAAGAAGTACTTCATCTCGTTGACCTTCTGCAAATCGAGCATCCACACAATTGCTGTCCCCAAAAGGAAACACGTTATCCCATCTCCTTTCCCAAGTATCGACCTTATCTTCATGATGCTCAGTGTCATGGGATGATGACATGTGCAAATCTATCCAATTGCAGCCATTTGAATATGAAGGAGGATCAACAACGATCATGGCGGAAGGACTCCAAGTTGCATCTTGTAGTCGACCGGGTGCTTCATCTTTGTTGGCAGCTATCTCAGCACCCCCACCTTTGTCTTCTTCTCTTTCTTGTTCATGCATTTCATCATGATGCTCACTCATTTCCCCTTGTTCACTATCACTGTAAATGGAGAAGGAACCCCTCTCCCAATCCGGAAACTCTAGTGCATCAACATTCAGAGGCTCACGGAGTATGTCTCCATCGCTACTGTCTTCTGGGATGTGCTCTTCCTTGGCATGAGAATACCTCCACAACACATCTCCCAATGGAAATAAGTCATCAATTGATGGCACCTCATCAAGGGGACCAAAATCCACCATGCAATCTCCCTCCAAGGACTTGCCATGAAGCCCATCGTCAATGGTGCACAAATGTTCTTCAAGAGGAAGAAATTCTTGATGATTGGTGGACCGCATTCCTGTTTGATCTACTTCATCACTTGGAAGCTCAAGACTATATTGTTGTCCTCCCTCCATTTTTGTTCCAACATCCTCTTGATGACTGCCCCTAGCTGAGTCATTACTTGGCTCGGGCTCTTGATCTTCATATTCCATCTGGGCAGCAAGTAGAGGATGTGGTGTACTCAGCTACCTTGCTTGTTCTCTGAATTGCTTCATGGCTTCTTGGCACAGCCCGCACGTGAACTCAGAGTGGGATGAATCATGGAGACTGCACCAATTCGGCAGTAGTAGCACTTCCAAATCCAATTGGTATTTTAGCTCTGACTAATCCTTTGCTAATCTGGAGATGAGCTGGTCATATCTTTCTACTATTGGGTCCTCATCATCACTTTCTGCTGTCTCGAGGTTGTCAACCTCTTCCTCTTGCTGATATTCAGCATCTTCATTGGCTGCCCTAGCATACACTGCTGCAAGATTGATTGATTCATCCTCAACTACCAATGGCTCCTCTTCTTGAGTGGAGGACTGCCCCTTATTGGCAAAGGAGAGGCTTTCCAACTCCATTCTTAGTGAACCTTCACCAAATCTTTTTGTTGTTCCTAGAAAATCAGCTTCTCCTTGATTTTCAGCTTCAGTGTTTTCTATCCCAACACTAATTTGTAGCATATTTCCTAGTTTATCTTGAAGGTGCTGTCCTCCAGATGCTGATAGATTTTCTACCATGTGGGATGACTCATTCTCCTTGACAGTTGGCTGTTCCAACATGTTTAAATTTCCTTTGACTTGGGTGATGATGCTTGCACATGACAAACATGTAAATTCTGAATGTGGTGCATTGTGAAATCTGCACCAACTTGACATTAGTGCTTCCTCAAATCTTGGTCCGTCTTTGCTGCTCAAACACTCTTGGATCAGCTCTTCAAATGCCTTGGCTGCCATGGTTGTCAATTCTTCCTCTGGATCTGCAAGAGCTAAAGGTTGATATATTTCCCAAAAGGGAATCTCTCCTTGCAAGACCCTTTCAATTTTGTTCAAGAAGGTTAGACACTCCAATTCATTGTGCCTGCAAGTGCAATGGATCCTACACTTATCCGCCAATGCAAATTGCTGCAATGGTCTCTTCAATCTCCTATTTAAATTTGCATGTAGCTGAGCGATGTTGATTTGCACATGCTGCTCCATTTCAACTCAGCTTCTTTTTTGCCTTCAAAATTTTTTTGACTTTATGCTTCAGCATAAAAAAAAATCTCTCTATCTCAGATTTCTTCTTTGATAGTGCTCTTATCGATTTCCAACTTTCATCTTTGTAGCCTCAACATGTCGCCCTCCTTCTAGCGCCAGTTCTGTTGATGGTCGATAGGAGGATAAGGGCGTGAAATGAATGAAGCAATGTCCTTGTTCTGCCCTCCTTCTAGCGCCAGTTTTGTTGATGGTGTTTTTATGCACTTCACAACACAGGTAATGCATAGGTGCATTACCTCTCTTGAAAGACAATCTTCCACAGTCAAATTGCAGAACACTATCTCAAGGTCTCTCGAATGTTAGGTCTTGATAGTGCTTGGAATATTTCAGTTGTTTATGTGATTTGCTAGAATCACAAGGTGGACTTACGGATGAGTTACAAAGTGAGGAAGTTGGATCTGCAAATAGAGTTCTTAAGATGGGAAAGTTGTTGAGTGTTTGCTGCAGGTTCAAATAGTAGTCTGGAACTCCATTTTAACATCAAATTTAGCTTTACAATGTGTAATGAACCTTGCCTAAGGTTACTTGTTAAAAAAAAAGGAAAAAGGGCAGGGAAGAGAAAAGGTTCTTGGATCTGAAACTACGAATGAACAGTGATCATGGAGGCTGCTATAGTAGACAAACTCCCTAAATTGGGTTTTGCTTGGCCAAGAGGATCCTACAGTTACACAAAACCAGTGCAATCCTCTAAGGACTATAGATTTTCAGTTTGCATACACACATCATGAACATGCAAGTGAACTAGGTTGCAGCAATCAAATAAATAAGCCCAGGCTAACTTTACACAACAGCTTGCCATCAATAAGTACCAAAAGTATGGGTTGGAAATTCATTAAATACTGTAACAGCAATCACCATTACCACTTCCATTCAAGAAAATACAACTAAAACTAACTTGGAAGGTAGAACCATGCACACATAATGAGCAAACTCAAAAGTAACACCCATAGATCATGCAATGCTACTTTCTATTGATTCAGGATGTTTTTACAACAGCTCTCCAACACTTACAAATAAGGGGGAGACCCCTATTTATAGTTTTCCAAAGCCCAAATGAATGGAAAGGATTGATTTACAATATGTGGCTGAGATTCAATTACATTAGGGCTTCACCAACCCCATAATATTCAACAATTTAAAATAAATCTGTTGTCTTTTCCCTATTTTGTTTGGTAGTGGTCAGTCACTATAGCAGTTTTGTCTTCTAGCTGATTTCCCTTTTACTGTAGCTGAAACTAATTGAAAGCTACCTTCTTCCCAATGGAATTGCAACATTCTTCATTGGATCAAATGGTTCTGTCGACGGACCCATGGTAGGCTTCTTGAAACCGGAAATGAGAGGCTAAAATGCTGTTCTGGAATGTTGTTTTGAAACGACCGCGAGAGCACGGAACTCTGGATGGTACTTCCCAGATGAAAATTTCGAATTTGAAAAGCCAGGGGAGGATAAGATCCCATTTTGGCATCTGGGTCGAAGTCTGTTTTTTATTTTGAGGTGCGCTAGTTCGTTTCAAAAATGTGAGTCCGAAATGCCGTTTTGGAAATGCTATTTTGAAAACAGCTGCGAGAGGATGGAACTCTGGATTGCACTTCTTGGCTGCAAAATTGAAATTTGAAAGGTCAAGGCAAGAAACGACCCAATTTTACCATCTGGGTCAAAGTCCATTTCAAATTTGGAGGTCATTTGACCCCCCATTTGAGGGTTCGGGTATCAGTGGCAGGCAGGCCATCTGAAAACAGCGCAGAAGAAACAAAAATCCGGGAAACAGAATCCGGGTCTCGGAATTCCGTTATCGGGAAGTGGTCATTGTTCGGCCGTGAGGAACGGCAGCAAGACGACAGAATTCCGGAGACAGAAATTAGAGAACGGAACTCCAAAGGGGGAAGAAGGCCATGGGGAAACATAGTTCGGAATGCTGGGTGATGGAGGCCGTTAAAACGGCAAAGAGGACACGGATTCCCAGAAACGGGATCCCGGACAAGGAATCCCGAAAAGAGAATCTCGAAGGAAAAGATGGAATTTGTGAGCGAACTTATGAAATTTTGATAAAGGTTCCGGGGAAAGGCATCCGGAAAGCCGCTCGGTCGGGGCTAATAAAAACGGCGAAAAGGAAACAGAGTTCCGGAGCAGGAAATCCAGACGAGGAATCCCGACAAAGGAATTCTGGAGAAGGAAAATTAGTAGGAGAAGAAAGGGCGGCCGCGGGAGGACCCGGGCCCGGAAGATGCCTACGTCGTTCCGAAGAACGGCCGTGACACAGCAAAGTTCCGAATCGATCCGGAGGTCGATAGAAGGCGGATTTTTGAATTCAAAGAAATGGGTTTTGTGCGCAGTGAGGATATCTACTAAGTTCAGACTTCGCTTTTTATTTATCCTTAACAAAATCTCAAAAAAAAATGAAAAGAACTTAGGGCGCGGGACAGAAAACCTACCTGAAAAACCCGAAGAAGAGGCTGGTCGGATGCAGGGACGTCGTCAGAAGAAACAACTTGAAAAACGTTAGAAAGGAAGCTAAATCGCTAGGAGCTCTAGAATGCGCTTCTGTTAGTCAAAAATTTGATAATGACAGCTGGAGAACGTTTTTATAGCAGAAAACGCCATTAGTACAGCAATAAATGCTCTGTACGGTTGCAGGTGGGTTGGTGAACTCTGGAAAAATGAAGGCGGTGGGACGTCCGGAATCGGATGTCCGGAAAGCCGTTCCCGGGAAGACGTTGCCTGGATGCCGTGAAGAACGGTGAAACCTGAAAGGAAACCCAGAAGGGGAAACCCGACGAAGGAAACCCGAAAGGGGAAATCTGGACAAGGAAACCCGATAACGAAAATTCGAACAAGGAAACCCGAAAATTTCAGAAGATGTAAAAAAACTTTTGATGCGAAGTTTCCGGTCAAGGCGAGATTTTTTAAATATAACATTGGGAAACGTGCCACCTTTATTGAAGGGAAAAAAGAGGGTCCCCATTCCGAATGGGGCGTGTGTGAAAAAAGGGGCACAACAAAACAGTTCACCACCTTTTCTATGCTACCACATTTTCCATACATGTGTACCAAATCATTTTATCAAACTACTCACTTACTTGCTGCTATGGCTAAAACCTGAAATAGGTATTTTCCAACAAACTATGGATGCTTGGAAAAAATCTATTAAAGCATAATAGTAAGAAATATCATAGTCAAGGTAGTGAGTAGTATGAAAAAATTCCTTGAAGAAATGTGGTCTCATGGTGATGGAATGACATTCCATCACCATGAGACCACATTTCTCTGAGGCATTTTTTCAAACAACTTACTGCTTGAAGAATAGAAACCAACCCATTAGCCAAAATTCCACTCCAAATTATTTTCAATGTCCTCATCCTCAATTTACCAATCCATGGATCCTTCCACCTTTTATTCCACTTGTTCATGTCCCACCCCTCCCTCTTCATTTTATGGTCACCCTCCATCTCATAACCAAGACCACACTATACCATCCACCCCATCCCAGCATAATACCATAAAAAAGGCAATGAACTGTTTGAAAAAATGCCTCAAATAAATGCGGTCTTATAGTGATGGAATGCCATGACACATTTGTTGGTAATGGCATTCCATCACCATGATACCCCATTTATTTGAGGCATTTTTTCAAACAATTCACTGCCTTCTCTATGCCACCACAGTTATTGTACATGTTTACGAAAGTATTTTATCAAACGGTTCATTGCCTTGCTACTATGGGTAAAAGCCTAAAAACACATGCTTTCAAACAAGATATGAATAGAGAAAATAGTAAGCATGATAGTCAAAAATATATAGTTTAATAAGTACTCAAAATTTTCCTCATTATCGCATACATTATAAGCTATGACATGAATCGCTATTGTAGTTTTTGTGATTGAATAATTTGTTGTTTTATTTTTAGATGTTGCAAGAAGATACACCTCTGAATGTTCATAGGGAAATGGAGATCGGTATTTCATCTACTACAGGCTCCTCGATGGATCTGATAGGGAGGTATGAGAAAAATTACTAAATTTCAATTTACATTCGTTGTTATATATGTTAGTGAAAAATCAAACCATTATTGATTCGTAGTTTAATTTCTATTTGGATGGTTTATACAATGATTCAACACACCTTAGCATAGGCATTTCAATATTTCCCTTCTAGAGAGTGATCATCAGCTGGTGGTAAGTGATTATTTTGTTAAATATATCATTTTTATAATGTAATTTCTATATATTAATGTCTTTAGTTCTTATTGTAATAGATAAGACTTGACCAAGAACTAAACCCTAGGAGGAGCACTAAGAGCACTCCTCAACATAAGACTTTTGATTCTAGAGCCCTTTGTTGTATGCCTATATGGCATTTTTGTACATATTTTGTATTGGATATATTTGACATTGTATGCCTATATGGCGTTCTCGTAAGCCTATATGGCTATTTTGTACATATATTTTATACTTATATCGACATATATTGATGTATGCCTACATGGCTATTTGGTTAATACAAATATTTTTTATTAATGGTGTCCATATTTGCATTATAAATCCATGGTTCAATAGATACAAGTTACGTGTATTCAAGTCTATACTTTACAACTTACGTGTATACTTTGTGACTTACGTGTATTCCAATGTGTACTTTGTGACTTACATTTTTTCATGCATATACTTTGTATTAATTTGTGTATACTATGTATTTGTGTCTATACTTCAAGGCTTACGTGTTATTGTTTACTTGTGCTTCTCTTATTCACATGTACATGCTTGACTTATTCACGTGTATACTTATTAATTGGTCAGCCTTAGCATTGATCATTCCTTTCCTTCATGGTTTGTCTTGAATATTAATTGATTGATGCTAAACAACTTCAATATATCTAGGAATACTAGTAGAGTTACAAATTCCAAAATTGCACAAATTGAAAAGAAAAGATTAACTACAAATAAATTCATTGATTGTTAACTTGATAATTGATTAAGAATGAGTATAAAATATATCAAGAGATGAGCCTTCTAGAATGACATCTGCCAACTAGAAAATAGGCAAAGCATTCCCAATACTTTGAAAGTAATAATCCACGCAAAATTGCAATGGGAGAGAAAGCTTATTTAAGATACTTGAGCAATGTATTTCCTAATGCTCCCTTGTTCTTACATATCTCAATTTAATTTAATCCAAAGAATTCCATGAAATGCTTTTTCTAAAAGCAAAAAACAGGTTTTCAATTAGTATTCCATGAAATGTTTCATAAAAAGATTTCAATATATTTAATCTTTTGATTGGAACAACTCAATTAAGCAAATGATACATAATATTCACAACACTTTCAAAGCATAATATTCATAGTAGATGATGAGTAGTTAACTTCTTGACACATTATCATACAAACATTTATCTTGAATAGTTTTTATTCACAACATAAGGGATCAAGCCGGTTGAACGTAGCTCAAAGTGATTCCACGTGTTTGGGTGAAAATAAGGACCATTCCTAATATAAATGTACCTATCGAGATGTGTTGAAGCAGTTTTTTTTTGTCACATGAGTTGCAAAACAAAAGTTGCACCACTTTGCAACTTTACACTGCTTGTAATTGACAATTTTTCCATCAAGTAAAAACTAGACACCACGAGAAAATAACTCTGAGATAACAAAAACTAAGAGAGGTTATTGTAAAGGGGCCCAGCACAACCTTGTTAGAGTTCGTAAGTGTCATTGTTTCGAGTAATACCCCATCAAATATTGTTGCCTTTTTGCATTTTGGACCCTTGAGGGATCGAGCTGGTTGAACATAGTTCAAAGCAGTTCCGCATGTTTGGGTGAAAAAGAGGACCATTCTTAGCATAAACCTACCCATTCAGATGCATTGGAATATTCTGTTTGGTCACACAAGTTGCAGAACAAAAGTTTCACCACTTTACAACTTTCAACTTCTTGTATTTGACAACTTTTCCCCAATTAAAAATTTCCCGTCACAAAAAAATGCCTCTGGGATAGTGAAAACCAAGAGACATTATTGTAGAGGGGCCCAACATGATCCCATAGTATCATACAAAAATTTTCTAAGCATCACGGTGTCCGAGTAACAACCCGTCGAAGATTGCAGTCATTTTGCACTTTGAACTCAAGGGATTATGTCGGTTGAATGTAGCTCAAAGCGATTCAACATGTTTGGGTGCAAAATATGACTATGCCTAACATAAATGTACCACGTACCCACTCGGACACGATGAAACAATTTTTTTGGTCACACGAGTTTCAAAATGAAAGTTACGCCACTTTGCAACTTTCAAATACTTGCAGTTGATAACTTTTTCCCCAAGTGAAAATTCACCACCATGGGAAAATGCCTCCAAGATAACAAAAACTAAGAGAGGTTATTGTAGAGGGGCCCAATGCAATCCCATAGGCTCATAAGATAATTTTCTAAGCACCACGGTATCCGAGTAACAACATTCTAAAGTTTGCAACCATTTTCCACTTTGGGCTCTTAAGGGATTCTACTGGTTGAATGTAGCTCAAAGCGATTCAACGTGTTTGGGTGTGAAAGAGGACCATGTATAATGTAAACATACCCACTCAGATGCATTGGAACAGTTCACTTGGTCACACAAGTTACAGAAGAAAAGTTGCACCACTATGCAACTTTCAACTAATTTCATTTGATAACTTTTTTCCCAAGCGAAATTTCATGACCATGGGAAAACGCCCCTAAAATAGTGAAAACTGAGAGAGGTTATTGTAGAGGGGCCCAACATGATCTCATGGGTTTAGAAGAGAATTTTCTAAGCATCACAATTTTTGAGTAACAACATGTTGAAGTTTGCATCCATTTTGTACTTTGGACTCTTAAGGGATTCTACTGGTTAAATGTAGCTCAGACCGATTTAGCATGTTTGGGTGCAAAAAATGACCATTCCTATTGTAAACATACCCTCCTAGATGTGTTGAAATAATTCACTTGGTCACACAAGTTGCAAAACAAAAGTTGCACCACTTTGCAACTTTCAACTACTTGCATTCGACAACTTTTTCCCCAAGTGAAAATTCACCACCACTGGAAAACACCTCCGAGATAGAGAAAACCGAGAGAGGTTATTGTAAAGGGGCCTAACAAGATCTCATAGGATCAAACAATAATTTTCTAAGCATCATGGTGTTTGAGTAACAACCCATTGAAGATTGCAGCCAATTTGCACTTTGGACTCTTAAGGGATTTTGCCGGTTGAACGTAGCTCAAAGCGATTTTGCGTGTTTGGGTGTGAATGAAGATCATGCCTAGAATAAATGTACCCATCTATATGTGTTATAATATTTCATTTGGTCACATGAGTTACAAAATGAAAGTTGCTCCACTTTGCAACTTTACACTGCTTGCATTTGACACATTTTCCATCAAGTGAAAATAGGATACCACAGGAAAATGACTCTGAGATAAAAAAAAAAAAACTAAGAAAGATTATTGTAGAGGTGCCCAACATGATCCCATAGACTTAGATGAAGATTTTGTAAGCATCACAATTTTTGAGTAATAGCCCGCCAAAAATTGATGTACTTTTGTACTTTGGACTCTTAAGGGATCAATTTGGTTGAACGTAGCTTGGAGCGATTTTGTGTGTTTGGGTGTGAAAGAGGACTATGCCTAGTGTAAAATCACCTATTTGGACACATTGGAATAGTTCATTTCGTCACACAAGTTGTAGAATAAAATTTGCACCACTTTGCAACTTTACATTGCTTGCAATTGACACTTTTTCCATCAAGTCAAAATTGGACACCACAAAAAAATGACTCTAAGATAACAAAAATTGAGAGAGGTTATTGTAGAGATTCCCTACATGATCCCAATGCCACATATGGAATGCCTACAACTAATATAGTATCCGGGTAACATGCCATCAAATATTGCTTCCCTTTTGCAATTTAGACTGTTAAGGGATTATGTTGCTTGAAATACAAATGTTTGAGGGTAGCAATAAATTTCAATATTTGAGTAAATCTCATTACAAGTGTTTATTTCAATAGACTGTATGCTATATTGATATTGATATATAATCATTAGGTTGATTTGTTTGAATAAATGATGTTTTTATAATAAGTTTGTCAATTGGTGCTAGTTATAATGGGGAGAGAATAAAAAAAGAAAAAGAATGATTAGTAACAATCAATGGTTATTACACTCACCATATTAATAATATGATGTTTACAATAAAATGAGATTTATTTGGCTATCCTAATTCTTTTGTTTGTGCTACAATTGTCTAATATGCTTCATACATCGTTCTGAAACCCAAGTGCTTGTACTTTTAGGCACAATGCCTTAGGTACTCCATTCTCAAAGATCTTTTACAATGTCACTCATACATTCAAAATTCTCTTATAATGTATACATCATAGGTGCTCATGACCGGGTTAAATTCAAATGAATAACTTGATATTCCCTCGCTAAGCTTCACAAGATCTTTTATAATGGCTTCAAATTAGAATTGATATTTGTCAAGATCATCAAAATAAGGATGCTGCATTGCTTTTTTGGCCGAGATTCTCTTCGATGGCTCATAAATCAGCATTTTTTGCAAGGAGAGACCAATCAATTTTTAGTAGGTTACTTACAAATTGTAGACATGGAAAATTTACAATTCGATCCAATAGACTGGATCCTGATTTACTAACACCATTTCATCCTGAATCATCTCCTTTGCTAGTCATTTAATCCAATAATCTGTATTTGATTAAAGTCATCGCTCTTCATCTCTTAATTAAATAAATCAACTTTATCTAATTATGTCATCATCTCTTGTTAATTAAATAAATCAATTTTATTTAATTAATTATGTGATCCCCCTTTTAATTAAATAAATCATTTTATTTAATTAATCCCTAAAGTCATCTCATTTTAATTAAATAAATCTTTATTTGGTTTAATTCCAATATCATCCCTCTTTAATTAAATAAATCAAATCTTTATTTAATTAAGTCTTTAATCATTTTCCTCTCATTTTGATTTAAATCAATCTTAAAATCTAAGTCAAAATGGTCAAATCAACTAAGCTCTCATTAAATTGATCAAATCTTGATTAATTTAATCTCAATTACTAAAATCCTCTAGAGAATGCAACTTGCACAATAAATCAATTACTTTGATTTATTTAATTGCCTATTTTCTCTCAACAAGGAATAAGGAAGGAATATTCCCTCAAGTTTGAATTCAAAAATTCTTCCAAAAGGGGATGGGTACTTCCAACAAGGCATTCACTCCTCTTACATGTCCCTGTGCATTGAGCCAAGTGACATTAACTCCATTTCTTTCTCCCTCCAACATGTCACATTCAAATTTCAAATTCGAATCTCATAGCATTTATCATGCACATTGACCAAAATGTGCTCATTCCTCCTCCAATCACATGTAGACAAGTGGCCTCTTCTCATTGGTTGGTCTTTTGTCCCACATTGCTCAAATTTCACTCATTCTTCCAATTTGGAAATCTATAAATGAGAGACTCTTCCTCTCATTCAAACATCCACAATTTGAGTAAACTTATTATACTCAAATCCATTTTCAAGCATAGCCATTTTCATCTCTCTATATCAGGTTCTTAGCTAGGTTATGCAGAAATTCAACCATCAAGTGGATCAAATCATCAAGCTTACAAAGGAGTTGGGAAAGGGATAATTTTGACACACCAATTGGCACCAACTCCCTCATGGGATCAAGAGTTTGCTTTGTTTAAATAGATTTGATTTAGTTTCTTGCATTATTCTTCATTTTCTTTCTATTTAAACTTTGTAAATGGATTTCATGGGGAATCCTTGTTGTATCTTGCATTATGATCTAATAACATGTTTGTTTGTTGTGTTTGTGCGGGTATAAAATCAGGGTTCACATTTGGGCACTAGAAGGAGGGCGAACTTGAAGAATCTAACACGTTGTTTTGGTTAAATTTCATTGTTTTTTGTGTTTTTTATCTTCCCAGGTCAAACAGAGTCGTTGGAGGTCAAATAGAGCCACTCTCAAGTCAAACAACGCCATTGGAAGTCAAACAGAGCCACTGGAAGGAATTGCGCTGCATTTGCAGTCTCTGTTTTTCTTAACAGAGCCACTAACTTCACTAGAGCGTCGCATTTGCAAACAACGTTGCTCCAAAGGGCGCCGCCTTTGATTTTTTGCTTTTTCACCCAAACATAAAATGGCCATATCTTGGTCATTTTTTAGTCTTTTTTAGAGATTTTTTTTTTGAAATGGGGTAGAATTTCATACGATATCCAATGGTGTAGGTTTTTCTCAACTTTGATAGAGTTGAAATTTTCAAATTTTCACCTAATCTCAAAACACCATGAAACTTGGTCTAAGTTTTAGGGTTTTTATACTTGATGATTCATCTAACCCTTATATCTTCTTATTTCTTGATCTAATCTAAAATTTTGAGTACTTTTGCAGGTTATGAAATAAAAAAAGGGAGGAGGAAACAAAATCAAAGCCTCTTATGACATTGTTTCTCTATTGTATCAAGTGTCTTTAGACACTCTTGGAAGCAATTATAATTCCAAGTTTAAGGATTTTATCGCTTCATGCTTTTAGGACACACTAAATTTTCTTTTGGGCTCTAAAAAGAACAAACAAATTTCTTTTTCAAAAGTTTGCAAAAAGGCTTAAAAAGAACCTTAAAAACAATCTTACTAGATTTGGTTTAAGGTTTAGCAATTGAACAAGGAAAATCACACATTTGAATTGGTTCTTTAAAAAGAATTCATTTGTCTTTGAGGGTTTAAAATAAACAAGTGCTATTTTGTTTTGTAATTATTTATTCAAGATAATATCACCAAAAGGGCGTATGCGCTTCTCTCACGCCTCATGGAGATCTTAAGAATCAAAAGTTCTTTTGATGATCTTAAGTTGAATAAAATAATTGCCTCCACATTTCATTTTTTGGAATTAAAATTGAACCAAACATGCGAGTGTGAGCATGATATATTGTGAGTGTTCTCCCTTTGTTTTTTAATGAAGGCTGATTGAACTACGGGATATGCTAGCTTGCTATTTTTTATCTTAGAGGGCCTACCTTGTGGGAAAAAGTACTCACCCAAGGGAACGACCCAACTGAGAACACACTAAAGCCAAGCGACTTCCAACCGGTATATAAGTGTGGATTCTTGAGGAAAGTTCAAGAATCACGAGGATTATTCCGACAAGAAGGGAAGCAATGGTCTCTCACCACATGGATAGTCCCCCACAAACAAAATACCTGAATTGAAATGTCTTGTTTAGAAAAGGCCAAATCCTATCTATTTGTTGGTGCAAATGGTCATGTCCTTTGAAGCCGCCCCACATTATACATGCGGTTCTGTTGTAGAGATGAAAAGTATGCCATGGGAGATTCATGGGTATTGATGCTTTGCTGACCCGAGAAGCGAGTGCACTGTAAGGGGAGCCTATGTGGTCAAGCATCTAATCATCCACACTGAATATGCGTAGCTGGATTCGTCCAAGTGGGAACCCAACAAATACTGTCTTTTCAGCCTAGGGTTGTGCATGTTATTTAAATCAAAACACCTTGCTTGATTCTAAAACATTGAGAAACAAACATTCATAAAAGCTTTGAAATTTCAAACCCTTTGAGGAAACAAATATCCTTTGTCAAATCTAAGTGTTTTTGCTTGCCTTAGGGATTATATCCTTAGGGGTTTCTAAGTACTTAGGTTTAATCATCATTTGTTTTCACCAAAGTCAACACTAGGAAACTTTTGCCTTGATTTCCTTGATTTCCACATAATGCACTTTGTGGGATGAAAGAAAATTAGGACATTGGACATTCAGTTTGAAGCATAATCAAGAAAGTGTTTGTGGTAAAAAGAACCAAACCTAAGAAAGATAAAAGACAATTGAACCACACATGTGCTTGGTCTCTTTTGGGTCACTAGGTTTTCATGCCAACATTGGTCTTTTGGTTTGAACCACTTTTAGGGAAAAACATGTTCTTCATTACCTTGATCTTGTAAGCAAGTCCTCATAGGGTCATCTAGGATCAAGTCAAACACTTCACCCATCCCTCAAACATCAATCAAATCCCATCTCACCAACAACTTTTGGAACCTTGGAAACATCACTTATGCTAGAATTTTAGGAAAAACCATTATCATCTTGTTTGACTTAACACACTTAGTCAAATTATCAATTCTCTTGAGCAAATTTACCCCTAGGATAACACAACTTCCTAGGGTTTACAAGTTCATCATCAAAAATCACCTTGTTTGGCTTAACACACCTAGCCAAATTATCATCTTGTGTACACGTTTTCTCTAGGATAACACAACTTCCTAGAGTTTACAAGTGCATTATCACTTTTTTTGACTTAACACACTTAGTCAAAATATCTACAATAAAAATCAAAACAAGTCCTAAAGTCTAGCATTGATCCAAAGTTCCTAAAAAATTCAAACACCCATATTATTCACCCCTCTCATCCTTCATCTCATCATTGGTCCTAAATCCCTTAAAAGATCAACAAGGTCAAAACACAAGAGGAACATGGAATATAAAGTTGATTCATCCATCATGAGTAATCCAAGTCAACCAAACTATCCAAGCCTTACAATGCCAATTGATTTTCAAAACTTGCATTTGTACAACCCATACATGGGATCATTGTCTCCTCCAAACCTCAATGGTACAACAAATGTGAGTTTTCCCAATCTAAATTTTGGAACACCTTTCCCTTTGGTAGATTTAAATCAAAGTCAAAACTTACAAATCTATCAACCAAACAATCAGGGCATGAGCCTTCCCCCTTTACCAACCATCAATCAACCAAATGTGAGCAACACCCCCTTCATAAATCAAAGCATCATATCAAATCCTCCCATTTTTTCATCGATACAACAGATGACAACCATCCAAGCAACCCAAACAATCAACACCATTCCCAATCCACCGCCACCACCACCAAAACACAACATGGAAAATTGATTCTCCATTGTGTTGCAAGCCACTCGAGAAGCTTCCCGCCAAAAGGCACTCCAAAACCAACAAGCTACACAACTGGCTGCTCAACAAGTGCAAGCACAACTAGCTACCTAACAAGCTGCACAAGACCAACAAGCTACACAAGATGCACAAGCGGCTCAAGTAGCCCAACAAGCATAGGCTCAAGCTCAAGCCCAACACCAAGCTCGGCAGGCGCAAGCACAATTTTTGGCACTATTGCAAGCAATCCATCAGCAAGCGTATCAACAAGTAGCACAACAAACCCAAAAAAAATTTTTTTGGAACAAGAACAACACGACCAACAACCAGCATTGTTGGCTTAATAAAAAATGCATGAATTACTCCCACAACAAAGCTTGCAATAGATGCCCACCACAATCATTGAAAATGATGATCAAGATCTTTCCACCAATGATCATGTTGAAAATGTCTCTACATCACCTAATGAGTTAGAGGATATATCTCAAGAATTAATTCCAAAGCATGATCAACATCTTTCACCAAAATCTAGCAATGGACCTTTCCAATACATATTGACATCCTTTGACTTCATGGTTACAGATATTGAATAAATATTCAAGTCACCATTTGATCTAGGTCCACTCAAAGATCAAGAGGATATTGAGCCACTTCCCATGCCTTCTGAAGATGTCTAAGAACCCTTTGAAAGCAATCCATCCTTTGAAATTGACCCATGTCAACAACTTGATCCGAAGCATGTTGAAAGAAATTCCGACATTAACCAAGATCAAGAATTTTTATATCCAAGATACTACAATGAGGTAATGGAAACTATCCTATCTATACAAGATGTCACAAATAAGGATCATATCCATATAGCACATACCCCTTCGTCTACCTGTAAGATGCTTTCTTTAGATGGACATGTAGATGATCTTCATTCAAAACAAGAGTCTCATACTCTTGATATCATTACCAAGGAACAAGAGTCTCCTACTCTTAACATTTGTACACATGATCAAGATATAGAGAAATGCAGAGACATATCAGAAATAGGTCATGAAGAGGGCTCCTACAAAAGCTATAAATCAGAAACATCCTATGAAGTGAATCATGAGGAAGAGTTTTATGAGGACAATGAATCATCAACACCTCTTAAAGAAGCATTACAATCTGATATCTCACAAGATCAAGCTAAAGATATCAATCAAGAAGTCATCCCACGTATGGAGGATCCTATCACTTATAAAATTGGATCGCTTACTTCTCTTAGAGTAAGTTATCTCATCAATAAAGCAACTGTCACTTTTGAAGATCCACCACAGAGCAGAGAAGGAGTAGCACCTTGTCTCTAGGCTAAATCATATCCTGTTGCACATAAAATGTTTCAACAGATGAATTATTAAGGTAGAGGATTAGGCCTACATGAACAGGGTATCCTGGAATCAATGCAGATTATTGGCAATCCTAGGCATCAAGGCCTTGGTTATTTGACAATTAAGGGATCTAAACATATCAGTGATACCTCTATAAAATTGGGGGCAACTTCATCTCGAGCAAATTTCAACATAGGGAGCATGAATAATCTTTATGATGAAACCAATGCCAATACTACAACCAGCCATGTCATGAATCTTCATCCACCCATCACCCCATCCACGAATTGGGACCAACATCAAAATAAGGTTTTGAATCAAAGCATGAAGAACCTTATCAAAGCAAAACAAGCTAAGAAGCATGAAGGACAAATCAAACACAAGTGGATACGAAAGAATACAAAGAAAGATGATTCGTATCATACTCCATTAGTCAAAGAAACTATGGGGAAAAATAAAAAGGGGCTAAGTATCCATCAAAGATGTCCAAAAAAAAAACCATGCTTCTCAAATGACATACAAAGTGTATCAAGTTGTTGGTCTTAATTCCACACACGCTTCTGTATCCATCCATCATTGCTCATCTTCCTAACTTTGGAGAGTCAAGGGTTCCAAACTATCAACCAACCCATATTTTATTCCTAAACACACTCCACCATCCACGCCTCCACGCATAATATCCAATTCTCACATTGACCATGTTTTTCCAATGACCCTTCATCATAAGGATTCAGAAGGCACTCTATCACAATGTGCGCACAAAGACAAAGTTAACTCTAGTATTAGCAAAGCAGATTAAGAATCTCAAAAGTTGCATTCAAGTGCACGTATCTTGGTAAGGCAACTTCTTCAAATAGGATATCGATGGCACATTATGACAGAAACATCTACATCAGCACCACCAGGTGGTTTAGCATGAGCATAAAATCTCTCGAAAAATACAAAATAATCAAAAAATATAAGAAATCCAAAAAAATAAATAAAAAAGGATTGAAAACAATAAAGAAAAAAATCGTCCTCCAGTGAAAACTACTTTGGTGGCGCTTTGGACAGGTACCATGATGAAAACCTGGGAAATAGGCGTCATGTGTAGAATCAAGCATCTATGTGTGCCATTTCAATTGGAATCATCTCATCCCATCCATAATAAAGCTAGCATTCCATCCATATCATCCATTCATCCATGAACCGTTTATCGGACCCATTACCATCTATCTACCATATCTTGATCTTGACAGGTTTGGTGCACACTTTACACTTGCTTATGGTAAACATCTTAACATGAATCATTTTCATTGATCCTATCTTGCCCAACATTATCTGAGCCATGAAGCACTATCCAAATGAGCATTCCTCTATTCGAACACCTTATCTTGTCACAAGATAATCCTTGGCACTTGTTGATGGTGAAAATAGCACAAACAATGTTTAAACATAATATTTCTACTCTATTTCTCCTGAAAAAGAAAGAAAACATGCGAGCCAGCTTGTTCTTTCAGGCCCTCCTTCTAGCGCTAGATCTATTGATGGTGAAAATGACACAAACAACGTTTAAAAATAATATTTCTACTCTATTTCTCCTGAAAAAGAAAGACAACATATAGTAGCCTAACTCCCAAGGTCCTGGTAGTTGATTCTC
Source organism: Sequoiadendron giganteum (assembly GCA_007115665.2). NCBI lineage: Eukaryota > Viridiplantae > Streptophyta > Pinopsida > Cupressales > Cupressaceae > Sequoiadendron > Sequoiadendron giganteum. The sequence goes on from CM021109.1 coordinate 192,048,130, forward strand.
AACTGTCTGGTGTCACTCAATCGGTCCATGCAACTGTAATGTTCAAAGGGCCTGTGTTGGTAACAAAGAATACAAGCAATGACTTATTCATCGAGCTATTTTTATAAAGAAAGTGGTTTTTAAATAAAAGAAAAAGATAGATCAGAGGGTAAATCAGTAAACATGAACAAAACTCATCTAGCATTTGGACATATATCTTCAACAATGAATTTTTTCCAACAGGTCAAGAAAACCAAATCATGACACAATTTACAGAATAATCCATACTATTGCATGCATCTAAGGTGCTTATTTTAACATCACAATTCACATATCACAACTATGTCAAAGATTCCAAAAAAGAACACACATTCATTCATTGCTAAGATCATAGATCAACAAACTTCAATAAATTCAATTCACTGATAATCTAATGAGATAATCCTTAAATCTGGTTTCTTCTAATGACTTTCATCACATAAGAAACACTCATGCTTCAACACAATCACTGGCATATAGATAGATTATAACTCATCAACCTTATCAAGTAAAACTTAATTCTAACACCATATTGCGTAAAAACCTGTAATTTTATTCAACTATAAAACTAAAGTAACAATGTATCTCTGTAAAAACTATGAAAAATTATATCTCCTAATATCAAGTGGCCAATTCTATTCTCTATCAGAAGAATAGTTTTAGGCAATTTATTAACTTCTTTCAATTTATGGTTGTATCCTTTGTACTCCTCCTCTTGTTCTTCCAGTGTTTTAACATATTGATTAATTTCTTCTATCAGTCCCTCAGTCATTTTGTACAACCCAAAACTATCTTCCAGTATTTCACTTATTTCTTGATTCAATTTATCAACCCACCGATCCAACATTTCCGCCTTGCCCCTCACCTGTACCAAATCATCTACCTCCTTCTTACTCAGCAAAATTACAGTCTCAATAGTAGTAACCTGTTGTGATCTTGGAGTAGAAACACTTTTCAAGAAAACATGCAACTAATCTAACTGAGCCTTAAGCTCATCTTTCCTTTGTTTATCCTTCAACATTCTTGACTTGGTTGACGATGCTACCACATCAATTAAATTCATTTGTTGATCTCTGGTAGGTCTCCCCAAATTAACAATACCCAGCTGATAATCTGTCAATTTTATGTCCCCTACATCCTTGTCTATCATGGGTATAGCACATTCCACCACAATTTCTCCTTTGTCGGTTAGCCTAGTGGAATGTAGGATCTTGGCCTTCTTTTTAGGCCTTTCTTTCTCAATTTCCTTCATCATATCCTCCCAATTGAGAAGTTGTGAAGGTGTCGATGATCTCTTTTGAAGATCCAATTTCAACCAAGTGGGAGCACCTGGAGTAACAGTCATCATAGTTGAAGAAGAAGAGGCAATATTAGAGGGTTGTTGCACATTTTCTTGAGGTTGAGAATCAACCCCTTGCTTCTCTTGCTGCTCTTGCTCTAGATTTTCCTTAGCAAGATTTTCAACTTCCTCCCTGTCCTTTTATTCTTGTATCCTCTTAGCTTCTTATGAGCTTCTTCAGCAAGCTTTAACTTAGCCACCAGAACTTCTCTTTCCCTTCAATGTCTTGCCTTTTCATCCTCAAGGTCATGAATTTTTTGTATCAATTCTAATTTATCATTCTCTTCCTTGACCTTGAGCTCATGCTCTTTTGGCCTCTGTTGCTTCTCTATTTCATTAGCTTTTAACCTAGCTTCTATGTGTTGTTGTTGAAGTAAGGCATCAGCCTGTATCTTGGTATCAATTGCCTTCTGTTTCTCCATTGCTGCAGCATATCCTTGATCATCAACAACCTTCTTGAACTCTTCAAATAATGCCCACTGATCCTCCTCTGTCAACACCTATTCAGTATCCTCCTCTAGAGGCATATTTTCTTGTGCACCCTTCTCTGACAGAGTCTCATCAAAATCCATCCCAATGTCATGAATCTCTACCTCTACTCCTTTTCCCTTCATGGACTCAACAATATTATGAAGAGTCCCCTTTTGCACTTCTTCACTTTGCTGCTTTCCAAGTGGGACTTGATTAGAGGACTCACCTAATGCAGGTGTTGAAACTACAGGTCCTATTTGGGCATCTTCCTCTTGTGTCTCTGGTTCATCTTGAGCCACTGCTTCAACCTCAATCTCTTCAATATCTGGAGGGAAGAATTCCAAGGGATCCTTGGAAGGTAATTTCCTTTTAACTCTATTATAGTGCTTCCCCTTCTTAGGAGCTGGTTCTTGAGGAGTTTTGGTTCTTAGGACCACCCAATGAATACTTCTATCCAAAAATGTCCTCCCTATTTGATTTATGTCAATTGTTTCCTCACTATCCCAATCCACCAGATCCAAGCTCTTAGTGCCAATGTTTAATGCCTCATATGATGGATCTAATACCACACCATCATCTACTAATGCATTAGGGATATCATCTTTGATCCCAAGCTCTACCATGAGTGAGATGGGTAACCTCTCATAATTATTCTTCCTAAGGTCATACTCATCCTGTCGGTCACTCCAAAAATCTTCCAACAAATTGAAATGTTTATCAAAAATAGAAGGCATCAAGGCACTCATCTTCTTCTTTGGGTCAAAGTACTTCCGAGCTGTATACAAACCTAGTTTTAGATGTATTAACTCACTGCACACTACCTTAGCTCCCACCAAATGATGACAGTTGTATTCACCCAGTTGCATGGGGAACTTATGACATCCTATTTTGTGTTTCAATCCAAACCGGGCATTAACCCCCAGAGCTTGATAAACAAATTCCATCAACACTATCCTATTATTACAACATCTTGGCAGAAAATGTGGATGACCTTCAAATCCAGCTAGCCTGAAATATGTGAACTTGGGGTATTGAATGTACCAACATCCCCATTCCGTGATAAATGCCATAGCTTCTTGGATTAGTTTGTACGCTGCATCCCCATTAAGTTGGTTAATGATCACATATAGAAATGCATCATTAACCCTTCTAAGTTGTGTTTTAGATACTTGCAAAGATAACTGATCATAATGGTCCCACACTTTCTTTTCTCCATCTCTCTCTCCCAATATTCCCACTCTCCTTAAACCTGGAAATATACCTCCTCTAGCAACTACATAAACAACATAAGAAGTCATAAAGAAGCATTTGGTTTCTCTCATCCTTGTCAATTGGTCATGTATAGCATCAAACACCACCATTGACCAATCAAACTGTTGTTTTCCATTCAAGATGGTCTGAATGAAAGGAAACATCCACTCCTTGAAGTGAAATGCATCCCTATTCCCAAATACCCTAGACAACATCATGATCAAGTCTGATACTTCTTTGTAGAATTTTGTCCTCTTCGGTTGATCATGAAGTTTAGTCAGAGAATTCTTCTCCATTCTCAACCATTTCTTATTCAAGTGAGCCTTGTTGGATGCCTTGTATTTGCTATATTTCTCCAAATCTTCAGCCTCCTTTAACTGTACCAGGTTCTTTGGATCCGGGACACTAAACATAGTTTGAAACATTTGAGGAGTGAGATCAATAATAACATTGTCTTGTGAATCCATACACTACCTAGTGGTTGGATTGTAGGCCCCTGCTGCTGTCATAATCAACTCCAGGCACTAGACAGATAAAGGGAATAAGGTGATATGAGCCAAACTAGACTCAACAATTCTTTGTGTTCTCCCTGTTATACCTTGAGCAAACATTTCTAAATACAGCTAATCAAAATTATATGAGCCCAGATTGGTGTCAGTTATATCTGACTAATCTGACTCCACCTTGCTTGTTGTAACCACAGGATCCTTATGATTATACCTTAAAGTATAAGGTAGATGTTCCAACTTTATCTTCTTGGGCTTTTCTGTTGCCTTTGATGTCTCTGCAGGCCAATTCCTTTGAGAGTTTTTTCCTGATGCTCCTAACATCCTTTAGCTTTCCTGCACAAAAAGCCACAATTAGATCCTTCAATAAATATCACAAAATATGCCTTAAAACCTTACCCTTTATATATATATATATATATATATATATATATATATATATATATCGGAGGCAGAACCAAACATAAAACATTCTAAAAAGTCTTCTTTAAAACACTCTCGGGCTCGAAGCCAAAACCGTTATTAAGATTTCAATAATAACGAGCAGGATTGGAGTCAGAACTGGAATGGTGATTGGAACCGGGACCAGAATGAAAACTGATTCGGTTTCTTTCAAATTTTCTATTTTCACATTCCATTTCGGTTCTGATTCCGCTTCCGCCTAGGTTATTGTTATTTTGATAGAAGGCTTCTCACTATAAGCGGAGTCAGAGACGGGATAGAAATGGAATCAATACCTTTTGGAAAACATTATTTAAAGTTCTAGATTGATTTCAATCCCACTTCCGCCTAAAAGGATCATGATGTCATAAGTGTTTTAACAGTTTAATGCATAACTTCATGATTAAGGACTAAGCCATATTAAATGAAAAGGGGCTAAAATATAACATGATAAGACCATCCCAATATGACCGAGGGGAAACTATACCTTCTAGGGCATCATATTAAATTAAAACATGAATACAAAAATGCACCAAAACCCTAATCTAAAATAAACTTGATATAAAAACTAGGGCACAAATTTATCCCCTCCAATTTAACCAAATTGAATGTGCAACAAAATTTCCTAAGTAAAAACAAGATTTAACAAACCCTAACTAACTATGGAACCCTAATTTAATCTACGCATTTAAAATCTAAAGAAGCACAACGTGATCACGACTAAAACATGAAAACAACCATGCCCTAAAACAAAGAAACCAGAAACAAAAGCAAAACAAATGAAGACAAGAACAACAAACAAACAAACAAAAAAGAAAAACAAAACTTGCAAACCTACTGAGAATCACGAACTTGCCCAAAGCAAAACAATCTAATGCAAACATCAACAAAAAATGCGAAAGTAAATAAAAGAAGAATGAAAATAGGAAACCCTACCTCGAACGCAAATAAATAGGCAAACCTCCTAAAGAAATCCGCAAGCAACTATCTCTCCTTCAGTTGATTTACTTGCACAAAAGCTTCACTGCAACTTTTGGTTCGCTCTCCAATATCTTAAGAATAGTGATAATAACTATGCGTTAATCCCTAATTAAGGTAAAACTCAGAGTTTCACACATGCCTAGCACCTGTCGTTAATGCAATAAATGCAGTAGAGCGAAGTCGGAACTGTAGAAGAACTGGCCCATTACTGCCGTGTGACTCCAGTAAAAAGTCAACGACCAAGAAACGGTGGGAGCAGAATCGGAATGAAAACTATTTTGGAAACTTGAGTAATTTCCCAACTTGGTTCCCATTCCAGGTCCGGTTCCGCCGACAAAGCATAAAACAAAACCAAACACAAAAATAAAACAAAAAGACCGCAATAAGAAAACTTAACATACAAAACCTAGTCTAAAATGAAAGACCAAAAAGCGGAGGCGGAGGTGGAATGAAATTTGATCTTGGAATTTTGAATAAACATCGACTTAACTTTCACTCTGGATCTGACTTCGACAAAGACAAGACAAAAGGTTTCAAAAGAAATACTGTCGGGATGAGGATCAAAATGAGTTTTAAAGGAAGTTCAAAAACCCGATTCACTTTCGGTTCCGGTTTTGACAGAATAAACCAAAGAAAAACAAAGTGTTGGAAATGAAAGACTCCAAACTTTGTTTGAAAATCAACCAACGATAAAAACATAAAGGGGGACCCATTTTGACCAAGGAAGAAGATGGGGTGGTTATGCAAGGCATAACAAATGGCGACTCGGCTGGGAAAATGGTTTACCCATTTTCAAGATACCCAAATAAAATTTCAGTCACCCTAAAACTACTTTGTTTATGAAGCATGCTAACTTGAATAAGATCAGATATATTTAGGATAAGTTTGAGCTAGAATCTCAGATGTATGTGCTCATGAGTTATTTCTAAATCTGAGTGTGTGCATATATTGTGCATCATTCTTTGTAGATACTTTCTCTTTTCTTGAACAACTATACCTAAGATTCAGGCTACATAGGTTGAGTCATTTAACTATCGTGCAATAAAATCCTGGGAATTGCTCCGCTACCAGGCAGGCGTCCATAGCCCTAACAGAGATACCTCTAGTCCTCTCAAAGCATTTCTCTACTGCCAGCCAGGCATCCATAGCCCTGATAGAGATACTTGATTACCCACTTGATATTGAGCTTGCCTCTTCTTTCTTTCTTTTTTCTCTTTTTTTTTTTTCATTATCATTTTTTTTCAAGCCTTGCTTGTGGAAATATTTTATGCACCTTCCTCAATACTCAGACACAATGTATCTAAAACATGGGTTGAGAACTACAATGGATTTCATGATAGTCTTGGAATCTGATTTTTCACTTGAATCAAAGGGTAGAGCCACTCCAAAACGAATAGGTATTTACTCATGCAGATGTATTCCTAATTTGGTGATAGATTTTTAATCACAATTCATAAGATATTCACAATGTATTTTCTATCCTTAATAACTTTTCAAACCCAAACTAGAATGGTCATAAAACATGAGTTTTAGAACGAAATCCTTTTCAATGATGATGATGAAAATACCTAAACCAAATTCTCTCCTAGTACTAGTAGTATACTTTGAATAACAACCCCCTAACTTGAGATGAACAAAATGAGGATCCCCAATGAAACAAGACAAAACAAAAACAAACAAAGAAAGAGAATCAAACAAAACACAAAAACTAAAAACTAAAACTAAAATAGAAACTTAATTATATATAATACAATATAATACATATTCTTTAAAACATTAGACCTTCTATGCACCAAAATAGTGCTTGAGAAACTGGCCATTAACTAGTAATGGAATGGGCTCTCCTGTTAAGGTACTCAAATGAAAAGAATTCTTGCCTAGTATTTCAGCCACTTGATAAGGACCTAACCAAAGTCTATCAAACTACTAGTGATCTCCTTTCTTCTCTTTGGCCTTATCCCATAGTAATACAAGATCTGATATCCTAAAAGCTTTTATCCTGGCTCTTTTGTCAAACCATTATTTGACAACAGCCTAATGTTTAGACAATTATTGCAAAGCAGCATCTCTTTGCTCTTCCATGTTAAGCAAATTAAGTAGTCTAACCTCAATCCTATCATCCTTGGTATAAAATTCCTGCATGAACTTAAGAATAGGTATCTGTAAATGGATCGGGAAGATAGGGTCTTGGCCATAGACTAACTTAAAAGGTGAGTTTCCTAGAGCTGCTTTGATTCTGGTTCGATCTTCCCATAAGGAAAATCTCAACTGGGTGTGCCAGTCCCTAGGATTGTTTTCTAACAACTTTCTTATTACTTCCAACAAGTTTTTATTTGTGGACTCAACCACTCCATTTCCTTGAGGGTAGTGATTGGAAGAATACGTCAAAACAATTTTATGTTCATATGCCCATGAAATGAATTTAGCAGAAGAAAAAGCAAGGCCATTATCACATACCAGAGAAAACAGAACTCCAAACCTGGTTGTGATGCTCTCAGTCAAAAACTTGATGACCACCTCAATGGTACTATTCTTGCAAGGTTGGGCCTCAGTCCAATGTGTAGTAGTAAATTGCAGTCAAGATGAATTTATGACCTGCCGAAGAATTAGGATTAATTACACCTACAAAATCAAGTTCCCATTGAGCAAATGGTCTTACCTCATATACTGGTTGTAAAGGCACTGCATGATTTCTTTCCCTAGGTGTTGAAGTTTGGCATACATGACAAGTCCTAAAATGTTGATGTGCATCTCGAAATACATAAGGCCAATAATAACCTGATCTTAGAATCTGATGAGCCAAAGCATCAGCAGACCCATTCCCTATTCCATGCCTTCCATGAAACTCAGAAATAACATGCTTAGCCTCTTGCTAATCCAAACAGCATAGGTAAATTCCTTAAAAATTCTTTATGTAGATAGACCCCCTTTAAGCATGTAATGAGCACTCTTCATCCTCAATGCTCTCCTTTGAGTAGCATTCATTCCTTCTGGACATTTTTTATTAAGGAGAAAGAAACTTAAATCTGTATACCAAGGATCCTTAGTAAATGATTGGATAGTGTATTGCTGATAGGTAATCTTCTTATCCACATCTGCCATTGCTTTTGAAAAACCTTTCCCTCGAACGAGTTTCATCAAGTGAATTTCTAAGTCAAACTCCTGTAAGATTGTCATCCACTTCCCTCTTCATTCTCCCAATTTTCTTTACATTAGAAGAGACTTCATAGTTGGATCTGGAACTATGGCCATTACTTGACTTCAAATTATGTAATGTCTGAACTTCTTTACCGCTCATACCAATGCAAAGGCTTGTTTTTCCAGTGGTGAGTATCTTACTTTTGCATCCTTAAATGGAGAGCTCATAAAAGCAATAGGTCTCTCCTCACTCTCTTCTCTTTTTTGTGTTAAAATGGCTACACATGAATGGTCAGAAGCAAAAGAATAGATATAGAAAGGTTTCAGATAATCTGGGCTCATCAAAACAAGTGCCTCAGATATAAATTATTTAATCTATGAGAAGGTAGACTTATCCTCTTCACTCCACTCAATTTTTTCATCATTTCATTAAGAGGTTTGACGATCTCCACAACCCCTGTTATAAATTTCCTAACAAAATTGATCCTTCCAAAGAAGGACCTCATTTCCTTCTTGCTGCCCAGCCTTGTCAATTTCAAGATGGCCTCCACTCAGTTAGGATCTATAGATATCCCTTCCTCTGATATAATGTGACCTAAGAGTTTCCCTTCAGATACTCCAAACACACATTTCTTTGGATTAAGAGAGACACCATAACTTATACATTTCTTTAGAACATTTTCCAGGTTAGATCTTTAAAAGCTACATCCATTGCCATTTGAAAAGTAGCTCTAGCATTGATAAGACCGAAAGGCATCCTCCTATAAGCAAATGTGCCCCATTTAGTGTTGAAAGCAGTCTTCATCCTATCCTCATGACTAACTAGTACCTGATTATATCCACAATAACCATCCAAGAATGACATCATCTGGGATCCATTAACCTTTTGTAATACTTCATCAAGAGAAGGTAATGGATAATTGTCTTTCTCAGAGGCCTTGTTCAGATTCCTGAAATCAACACATAATCTGATCTCACCATTCTTCTTATGCACAGGAACCAAATTAGCCACCCAGGTAGAATAACTAACCAAAAATATTATTCTAGCAGATAAATACTTTTCCACCTCCTTCTGGATCAAGGGCTCAATTAAAGCATTGACCGGGCATTACTTCTAGTGAAAAGGCTTGGCTTCTAGCTTGAGAGGTATGGTGTGAGTGATCACTGAAGTGCCAAAAGTTTTTAAATCATCATAACTCCAAGCAATAGCTTCAATGTTCTGCTCCAAGACCTTGATTATCTTGTCCTTAATTTCCTGAGGACAAGTCTTTCCTATAAGAACATTCCTTTGTGGGCCTAAGTGAGTCAAATTAACAGATTCATACTTCCCTCCATCACTCTTTATAGGCACCCTTTGACGAGCTCATGGGTCTAAGTCAAATATCCTCTCTAAAGCAACCATCCCTTTTGGAATGCTATTACTTTTCAAATCCAATATCCCTTCTGGACTTTCTTTTTCAAGATCCCAATCTCCTTGATCTCTTTCAGATTCATCTATTATTTTTCCTTGAAAAACATCAGAACTTTCCAAAAAGGCCAATATATGTTGATCATGATCAAATACCTGAAAGTGTCAGACATTATTAGGAATAGCTGGGACTGAAATTAACTCAATTGAAAATCTCTTTAGATCAAAATCTTGCATGGGTTCCAATGTGCTAGCAGCAATAGCAAGTGCGTCTGCAATTTGATTAGCTTCTCTAGGGATCAAACTAATCCCAAAATCATCAAAATCTTTGATTAAATTCCAAACTATGTTTCTGTATGTAGCCAATCTTTTGTTATGACATGTATATTGGCTATGTACCTGCTTTACAATCACCTCAAAATCTCCCATAACTATGAGAGCAATAACCTTCTTCTTATGAGCAAACATAAGACCTCGAGCAAGTACTTCATACTCAGCCACATTGTTTGTGCAACCGAACTGCAATCTATAAGAAGCAAAGTAAGTCTTCCCTTTCGGGTTAGTTAGTTCAATCCCTGCTCCACTTCTTGGGCTTAGATTTGGAACCATCAAACTTAAGAGTCCATAATTGGTCTTTGGCTGGGAGCTATTTCTTTTTAGGGATAAAAGGAGATGAATTACTTAAGATGTGTGGCGACTCACTCTTTTGCTGGTTATCAGCAATTGGCTCGAGACAAAGCTCACTTAAAGAGTTTTCTATGTTTTCAACCTGCTCAGAAATCACTTCCTGAACAACCTCTTGGGTTAAATTGCAATCCAACTCATTTCTCATCAATGCCTTGGGTATTGGCAAAGTATCTGGGGCAGGTGTATTGAATAGAAATTGGGACACCTCAACTTCTTCTTGGATTTTAGAACATAAAACGTGAGTCTGTTCTATTGGTGAGGAACCTTCCTGTTGAGAAAGACTAGCATGTGTAAGAATGGTAGCATCCTTAACTTTGAAAGAAAACTCATTGATGGGGGTCTGGGGTTCCTCTTGACATATTTGCTTGGGCTGATCTACATGACTTAGAATATCTAGACATGATTGACATGTTAATTCTAAATGATTGTGATAATGAATCCTACACCAATTAGGAAGCAACAAACTACTCAAATCAGTTTCTTTTCCTAAAACCAGCTTATCTTGTTGCAATTTCTTTATCAGAACCTACTGGTTGATGCAAATCATTGGGTCACTGTGTTCTAGGGGCAATGTATCCCTAGGACTGACTACAGAGAAAGTAAGGACTTCCTCTTATTTGTAAACTCCTATCTCAGTCTCAAAATATGCTACTTCATTTGAAGCATCATATTCTATGATCATATGCTTGAGCCTAGGTTCACTTTCAATCCTTATCTATGTTGAAACCCCCTTCTAGGGTAGCCACATGTAAGAGAAATCCAAGGACAAATATCCCCCAATACTTTTCATTAGCTCCTAACTTAGAGGCATACCATATGTCTCTGGGATATCAGCCACTTGGATATCTATGTAGGTCTGGATCTTTGGATCTGATCCAACCTGTACATGCATGTTTTTTAGTTCACCTACAACATTGACCTCGATTTTATCTAACTGAATCACTTTCTTATTGGTCGGGATAGGACTCAATCCTAACTTCTTACATATTGAAAAGGGCATAACATTTCTCGATGCTCTAGAGTCCAATAAACAATTGTGCAAATTCTTTCCAAAAATCCTTAAACTTAAAAGAAAAGGTGGGGTACTGGTCTTACCTTTATAAATGGCTTCATTTGTCTCCTTTGCTGGAGTCACTTTACCTTTTCCCTTTAAGCGATCTGCCTCTTCCAAGGCTTTCAATACCAACTCATGTTGAGCTGGGCACCACTTCATGATGTCAAAGAATGACAAGGACATCTTTTGTCTCTGCAATCCTGCAATAAAGTCAAATTATTAATCATTACTAACTTGATACTTAGAAAAAGGACGTGGATTGTCTCTATTCTAAAGGTCAGAAGGTCCTTTTGGTGGTGGTGGATTGTTATCTGCATTTTGGTTTGGTGGGACCATGTTGTTTGGGGGTGTAGATGTAGTAAATGGGCCCTTATTCTGATTTCTCAGAAAGTGACCTCCTTTGGACTGAAAAGCTTGGGCATCATACACATCTTCCTTTGGCTCATTATTTCCTTGCATAGGAAATTGGTATTTCTCTTCAATAGTCTCATAAGTCATAGCAGTACTGACTAGCCCATTATCCTGATTGGAATTTCCTACTGGAGGATGGGCATCAGCTTGTGCAATCTTTACAATCTTCTCCATTTCAGGGCAGTTAACCTTAGAATGTGTTGCAGTATCGTGTAGTCTGCACTGATTAGTCATGAAATTGAGGTCATCTACATTAGCAGTATGTGGTCTCTCCTCACCTGACTGATAGTTATGGGGAACTCCCCCATTGTTAGGTCCAATATTCCACTGCCTATTGTTGTTTTTGTTGTTATTGAACCTCTGGTTATATCCTCTATTCTGATTTTGGTAATTTTGGTTAGAGGAATTTTGACTCTGAAAGTTCCGATTGGTGTTCTAATTCCCATTCTGATTGGAGTAATTTCCTTAATTGTTGTAACCTCCTTGGTTCTGATAATTCTGATTTTGGTTGTGGGGAGGGTTTTTCCTAAGCTGTGCCATGTCATTAGACATTTGAGATAGAGTCTTCTTGAGAGTTTCTAGCTCACTAGTTAGGTGAATAGTTTGTTCATTTTGTACATTCTACACTATGGTTGGGGAATAAACATGGGTTGATCCTCCCACTTGTTGTTGTTAATTTTGAGGTTGTTGGGAAGAATCTTGCATGCCATTTCCAAAAAATGGCATGGTAGGTGGAGCTTGTAACTCAGAAATAGGTCCATATTGGGAGTAAGACATCCCTGGGATAGTGTTGTACAATGGTGGGTTAGGCATCTGATAATTCATGGGAGGAAGAGCTGCTCCTAAACCACCTGATTGCAGACTTATCTATTGTTGCAACTTGATGGCAAGATGATAAAATTTAGACAAAGAGTTAATCTCATCAGGTTGATAAGTCCTCTGCAAGAATAGGCCAATGAAGGGATCAATAGCTCTTAAATATGCTTGTATGGCAATATTCTCAGCTACTAGATAAGGGTCTTGCAACCTACAAAATATTCTTTGGAATCTAGTATTGAACAAAGGTAGTGGCTCATAATGTTCCTTTCTTATTGTGGCAAACTGGCGATACAAGATAGCAGGGTCCGCATAAACCCAAAATTGATTAATAAGTGCATTTTCTAAATCTGTCCAACCTAGGATAGATCCCTGGGGAAAATTTAAATACCAGTTATATGCCATATCCCCTGAACAATAAGGAAACAATCTACATACCATGTCTTGATGAGCAAGTTGAGCTCGTGTGCGAGCATCTTTGAATGCTTGTATATGCTCCTCAACACTTCTTGATTCACCATGTATGTACTTAGGACAACTTTTCTGGGTTCTTTGGTAAGTCATGGATTCCTCCTGGAATAGTCCCTAAGGGATAGGGATTATTCACAAAGTAAGCCATGAGTAGGATTGGTTGAGCAGGTGGTGGTGATGCAGGCCAAATTGGTGGAGACTCAGGCCTATTTGGAGGTGGTGATGCAGGTTGAACTGGTGGTGGTGTGGGTGGATTTGGAGGAAATCCAGGTGGAGTAACTGGTGGTGGCAAAGTAGGTATCAATATCCTATGAGCATGGGGTCTAGGTCTGACCGGCGTTTGAAGTTCTAATGGTTCAAGATTAGTAGAGGATCTGAGAATCCTCCTGTATTTCTCCGGTGAGAAAGACACAATGCTAGCCAACTTGTTTTTTTAGGCCCTCCTTCTAGCGCCAGATCTGTTGATGGTGAAAATGACAAAAACAACATTTAAAAATAATATTTCTACTCTATTTCTCTCGAAAAAGAAAGACAACATATAGTAGCCTAACTCCCAAGGTCCTAGTAGTTGGTTCTCAACTGTCCAGTGTCACTCAATCGGTCCATGCAACTATAATGTTAAAGGGGCCTGTGCTGGTAACAAAGAATAAAAGCAATGACTTATTCATCGAGCTATTTTTATAAAGAAAGGGGTTTCTAAATAAAAGAGAAAGATAGATCAAAGGGTAAATCAGTAAACATGAATAAAACTCATCTAGCATCCAGACATATATCTTCAAAAATGAATGTTTTCCAACATATAAAGAAAACCAAAGCATGACACAATTTAAAGAATAATCCATACTATTGCATGCATCTAAGGTGCTTATTTTAAGATCACAATTCACATATCACAACTAGTTCGAAGATTCCAAAAAAGAACACACATTCATTCATTGCTAAGATCATAGATCAATAGACTTCAATAAATTCAATTCACTAATAATCTAATGAGATAATCCTTAAATTCATTTTCTTCTAATGACTTTCATCACATAAGAAACACTCATGCTTTAGTACAATCACTGGCATACAAATAGATTATAACTCATCAACCTTATCAACTAAAACTTAATTCTAACACCATATTGCGTAAAGACCTGTAATTTTATTCAACTGTAAAAAATGAAGTAACAATGTATCTTTGTAACAACTATGAAAAATTCTATCTCCTAATATCAAGTGGCCAATTCTATTCTCTATCAGCCGACCCTTACAATATGATACCCCAAGGGTATTTATAGAAATACAAAATCTGAAGTCCTCTTCTATTTTAGGTCGACCCACCCTTTTAGGGATTACAGTTATCTTGGAAACTCAGTTAAACTGGAAGAAAAGAAGATAGGAGAGAAGAAAGCCATTCGCTTCAAAAACTGCCAGTCCTGCATGCAACATGCAAAGAAGAAGAAAGCCATCCATGCATGAGATCTATGCATGCAAAGTTTGTTCTACAATGTATTCATTAAAACTGGAGAAGAATTGTTGTAGTATGTCCAATTCAAGAAAACATGCAACTGATCTAACTAAGCCTTAAGCTCATCTTTCCTTTGTTTATCCTTCATCATTCTTGACTTGGTTGATAATGCTACCACATCAATTAAATTCATTTGTTGATCTCTAGTAGGTCTCCCCAAATTAACAGTGCCCAACTGATAATCTGTCAATTGCATGTCCTCTACATCCTTGTCTATCATGGGTATAGCACATTCTGCCATAATTTCTCCTTTGTCAATTAGCCTAGTTGAATGTAGGATCTTGGCCTTCTTTTTAGTCCATTCTTTCTCAATTTCCTTCATCTTATCCTCCCAATTGAGAGGTTGTGAAGGTGTCGATGATCTCTTTTGAAGATCCAATTTTAACCAAGTGGGAGCACCTGGAGTAACAATCATCATAGTTGAAGAAGAAGAGGCAGCAGTAGAGGGTGGTTGCACATTTTCTTGAGGTTGAGAATCAACCCCTTGTTTCTCTTGCTGCTCTTGCTCCATATTTTCCTTAGCAAGCTTTTCAGCTTCCTCCTTGTCCTTTTGTTCTTGTATCCTCTTATCTACTTATGAGCTTCTTCAGCAAGCTTTAACTTAGCCACCATAACTTCTCTTTCTCTTTGATGCCTTGCCTTTTCCTCCTCAAGGTCATGAATTTTCTTTATCAATTCTAATTTATCATTCTCTTCCTTGACCTTGAGCTCATGCTCTTTTTGCCTATGTTGCTTCTCTATTTCATCAGCTTTTAACTTAGCTTCTATGTGTTGCTGCTAAAGTAAGGCATCAACCTGTATCTTGGTATCAATTGCCTTTTGTTTCTCCATTTCCGGAGTGTATGCTTGATCATCAACAGCCTTCTTGGCCTCTTCAAATAACACCCACTTAACCTCCTCTGTCAACACCTATTCAGTATCCTCCTCTAGAGGCATATTTTATTGTTCACCCTTCTCTGACAGAGTCTCATCAGAATCCATCCCAATGTCATGAATCTCTACCTCTACTCCTTTTCCCTTCATGGACTCAACAATATTATGAAGAGTCCCCTTTTGAACTTCTTCACTTTGCTTCTTTGCAAGTGGGACTTGAGTAGACGACTCACCTAATGCAGGTGCTGAAACTACAGGTCCTATTTGGGCATCTTCCTCTTGTGTCTCTGGTTCATCTTGAGCCGCTGCTTCAACCTCAAACTCTTCAATATCTGGAGGGAAGAATTCCATGGGATCCTTGGAAGGTAATTTCCTTTTAACTCTTTTGTAGCCCTTCCCCTTCTTAGGAGCTGGTTCTTCAGGAGTTTTGGTTCTTAGGACCACCCAATGAATACTTCTATCCAAAAATGTCCTCCCTATTTGCTTTATGTCAATTGTCTCCTCACTATCCTAGTCCACCAAATCCAAGTTCTTCATGCCAATGTTTAATGCCTCATATGATGGATCTAATACCACTCCAACCTCTACTAATGCGTCAGGGATATCATCTTTGATCCCAAGCTCTACCATGAGTGAGACGGGTAAGGGAGAACACAAAGAATTGTTGAGTCTAGTTTGGCTCATATCACCTTATTCCCTTTATTTGTCCAGTGCCCGGAGTTGATTATGAAAACAGTAGGGGCCTACAATCCAGCCACTAGGCAGTGTATGGATTCACAAGACAATGTTATTATTGATCTCACTCCTCAAATGTTTCAAACTATGTTTAGTGTCCTAGATCCAAAGAACCTGGTAGAGTTAAAGGAGGCTGAGGCTTTGGAGAAATATAGTAAATACAAGGCATCCAACAAGGCTCACTTGAATAAGAAATGGTTGAGAAAAGAGAATAAGTCTCTGACTAAACTTCATGATCAATTGAAGAGTACAAAATTCTACAAAGAAGTATCAGACTTGATCATGATGTTGTCTAGGGTATTTGGGAAGAGGGATGTTTCCTTTCATTCAGACCATCTTGAATGGTAAACAATAGTTTGATTGGTAAATGGTGGTGTCTGATGCTATACATGACCAGTTGACAAGGATAAGAGAAACCAAATGCTTCTTTATGACTTCTTATGTTTTTTATGCAGTTGCTAGAGGAGGTATATTTCCAGGTTTAAAGAGAGTGGGAACATTGGGAGAGAGAGATGGAAAAAAGAAAGTGTGGGACCATTATGATCAGTTATCTCTGCAAGTATCTAAAACACAACTTAGAAGGGTTAATGATGCATTTCTATATGTGATCATTAACCAACTTAATGGGGATGCAGGGTACAGACTCAGCCAAGAAGCTATGGCATTTATCACGGAATGGGGATGTTGGTACATTCAATACCCCAAGTTCACATATTTCAGGCTAGTTGGATTTGAAGGTCATCCACATTTGCTGCCAAGATGTTGTAATAATCGGATAGTGTTGATAGAATTTTTTTATCAAGCTCTGGGGGTTAATGCTTGATTTGGATTGAAACACAAAACAAGATGTCATAAGTTCCCCATGCAGTTGGTTGAATACAGCTATCAGCATATGCAATGGAGAAACAGAAGGCAATTGATACCAAGATACAAGTTGATTCCTTTCTTCAGCAACAACACATAGAAGCTAAGTTAAAAGCTAATGAAATAGAGAAGCAGCAGAGGAAAAAAGAGCATGAGCTCAAGGTCAAGGAAGAGAATATTAAATTAGAATTGATATAGAAAATTCATGACCTTGAGGAGGAAAAGGCAAGACATCGAAGGGAAAGAGAAGTTCTGGTGGCTAAGTTAAAGCTTGCTAAAGAAGCTCATAAGAAGATAAGAGGATACAAGAAAAAAAGGACAGGGAGGAAGCTGAAAAGCTTGCTAAGGAAAATATGGAGCAAGAGCAGCAAGAGAAACAAGGGGTTGATTCTCAACCTCAAGAAAATGTGTAACCACCCTCTACTACTGCCTCTTGTTCTTCAACTATGATGACTATTACTCCAGGTGCTTCCACTTGGTTGAAATTGGATCTTCAAAAGAGATCATGGACACCTTCACAACTTCTCAATTGGGAGGATATGATGAAGGAAATTGAGAAAGAAAGGCCTAAAAGGAATGCCAAGATACTACATTCCACTAGGCTAATCGACAAAGGAGAAATTGTGGTGGAATGTGCTATACCCATGATAGACAAGGATGTAGGGGACATACAATTGATAGATTATTAGGTGGGCACTGTTAATTAGGGGAGACCTACCAGAGAACAACAAATGAATTTAATTGATGTGGTAGCATCGTCAACCAAGTCAAGAATGTTGAAGGATAAACAAAGGAAAGATGAGCTTAAGGCTCAGTTAGTTCAGTTGCATGTTTTCTTGAAAAGTGTTTCTGCTCCAAGATCACAACAGGTTGCTACTATTGAGACCACAATTTTGCTAAGTAAGAAGGAGGTAGATGATTTGGTACAGGTGAGGGGCAAGGTGGAAATGTTGGATCGGTGGGTTGATAAATTGAATCAAGAAATAAGTGAAATACTGGAAGACAGTTTTGGGGTGTACAAAATGACTGAGGGACTGATAGAACAAATGAATCAATATGTTAAAACACTGGAAGAATAGGAGGAGGAGTACAAAGGATACAACCATAAATTGAAAGAAGTTAATAAATTGCCTAAAACTACTCTTTTGGAATAGTCGATACTTGAAGAAGATAATAAAGATTTCTTGGAAAAGACTTCTTGCATACTCCGATTTAGATCAGATTTTCTATATAAACATAGAAATGAAGTTCAAGATTCTGGTAAGGATCTGAACGAACAATTTGAGGAGTTGGAAGCCATTATTGCTATTATAGTAAATGTTGATGTACCAGTAAAGGAAGGCCTACCTTTAAGCCAAATAAAGGGGAAGTGGGATGAAAGGTTTAAAGAGGTTATACAAAGAGGAGATGATGGTGAAGATCTGTCGATAGATCGATTGATGGGCATCAAAGAAGAGATAAGGGCAACTAAGAGAGAGATGACAAAGCTAAAGGATATGAGAGGGTTTTCTGCAGCAGAGTTGGAAAGAATTAAGTTTGAAGACAGATGGTTGGATGGGCCAGAATTGGACATACTACAACAATTTTTCTCCGGTTTTAATGAATACATTGCAGAACAAACTTCACATGCATAAATATCATGCATGCATGGCTTTCTTCTTCTTTACATGTTGCATGTAGGACTGGTAGTTTTTGAAGTGCATGGATTTCTTCTCTACTATCTTCTTTTCTTCCAGTTTAACTAAGTTTCCAAGATAATTGTAATCCCTAAAAGGGTGGGTTGACCTAAAATAGAAGAGGACTTCAGATTTTGTATTTCTATAAATACCCTTGGGGTATCATATTGTAAGGGTCGGCTGATAGAGAATAGAATTGGCCACCTGATATTAGGAGATAGAATTTTTCATAGTTGTTACAGAGATACATTGTTACTTCATTTTTTACAGTTGAATAAAATTACAGGTCTTTATGCAATTTGGTGTTAGAATTATGTTTTACTTGATAAGGTTGATGAGTTATAATCTATCTGTATGCCAGTGATTGTGCTGAAGCATGAGTGTTTCTTATGTGATGAAAGTCATTAGAAGAAACCAGATTTAAGGATTATCTTGTTAGATTATCAGTGAATTGAATTTATTGAAGTTTGTTGATCTATGATCTTAGCAATGAATGAATGTGTGTTCTCTTTTGGAATCTTCGAAATAGTTGTGATATGTGAATTGTGATGTTAAAATAAGCACCTTAGATGCATGAAATAGTATGGATTATTCTGTACACAATCCATAATCAACTTGTTTGACTTAACACACTTAGTCAAACTACCCTCTCATGTACGAGTTTACTCTATGATAACACAACTTCCTAGAGTTTACAAGTGCATTATCACTTTTGTTTGACTTAACACACTTAGTCAAACTATCAATCCACCAATCTGATCAATCAAATCCTAGCTTGATTTTCAACAAAATCTCAAAATAGAGCACTGATATCATATCCATATCCAAATCGTCAAAATTATGTGAAAATCTAAAAACATCCAAATCATATCAACATCCAAAACATGTCAAAAATATGAAAAATTAAAAATAGAGTCATCCTGCTGAACTACGTCATATCTGAGCTTGAACGTAGGCAAGGTTGACCTTTGATCATCCCCCGAGACATCTTAGGTCAGTCCTTAGGCATCCATCACAATAAAATGGCAATCTGTTTTCCCATCTATCTCATGATTAAGTCAAGTCAATTGTCAACCGAACTACGTCGTCTCTGAGCTTGAACGTAGGCAAGGTTGATCTTTGATCATCCCCCAAGACATTTTAGGTCAGTCCTTTAGGCGTATGTCACATTGGAAATCTGGTTGCCTATCTATGTCACATTTTAGGTCATTCCTTTAGTCGTTCGTCGCAATGGCAATCCGTTTGCCCATCTTTTTCATGTTTTAGGTCAGTCCTTCAAGCATCCATCACAATGGCAATCTATTTTCCCATCTATTTAGGTGTCCATCGCAATGGCAATTTGTTTTCCCATCTATTTCATCAGCAGTGAAGTCTATTGTCATCCGAACTACGTTGTCTCTGAGCTTAAACGTAGGCAAGGCCATCTTTGATTGGCCCTCGAGACACAAAATCCAAAAATATTCATAAAATCTCAAAAATCCAAAAAAATTTTAAAAATCCAAAAAAAAAAACAGCCTCAAAACATTTGAAAAATCCAAAATGGTGCATCCATATCATCTCGCTTTCACCCACAATAATCATCATTCCTAATAAAAACAATCATCGTCTTCATCCTTTGGTGAAGCAATTAGAAGCAAGTATAGCAGGTTCCAAAGTGAACACCCTAATCATTAGAGTCGTAAGTCCAAGTCAATGAGCAAGCAAGTTATCAACTCAGAGTATCAATAGCTTATCACCCAATCAGTCTCACCAAATGTCCTAGGATGTATCCTTCCCATGATGGACATAAGCATCAGGTACCTCACAGTAGTTTAGCCTTGGCTAGCGATATGAAGAACATTAGCTTGTTTGTTTACTTTGTCTTGGTATTTTTTGACTTATCCTATTTTGCGCTCATTCCTAAGACCTCTCGATGGTGCCTAAACAAAATAGGTTTAGAGAAAAAGGAATGGGGTAACGATCATTATCTTTTTTATTTGATGTGCTTGTTGGATGTTCTTGTAAAATAACTTGGAGAATACTTGCTTTGTTAGGTCCGTCCTAGCAAGGTTTTTGTATGTCAAGTGTGAAGAAAAATACTCCTATCTAATTGACGAGTCAAATTCCATCACACTAGGTACAATGCCATCCTGGTCCTTTATACCTTGATGCATCATACCTATGTGTGTTATCAAACATAAAGTAATTGGCCCTTTGAAAATCCCAACTCCTGGTAAGCAAATCATCATCATCATCATTCATAATGTAGGCTTGTTGGATCCTCCTTCCATCCATCTTATTCTTTGTATTCTTCTATCTTTACTAACATTTCTATCTAAAGTAGGTGTGAGATATCAAAATATCCATGAGGCTACCCATGCCTGATGAATATCTATACATCATCAGAATTGTCTACATCAAAGAATTATCTTTCGTCATTTGATCAATAGAACCACTCCTCTCGCATTTTATCATGATATCGATTGGAAAATTAGCATTTTTGCCTGATCTCTCGAGGGGGCAGTATATCAGCATAATCCTTCTGCTGGGGCAACAGTGGGGCATTCAAAAAAATTGAGAAATTTTGAACTTTGATCACAACAGTTTATTCTTTGAATCAATGCAACAAGTACATTGCTTCAAAGAGGGGCAAAATGTACAATTTGATCTGACAGACTAGATCCTGATTTACTAACACCATTTCATCCTGAATCATCTCTTTTTCTAGTCATTTAATCGAATAATATGTATTTGATTAAAGTCATCGCTCTTCAACTCTTAATTAAATAAATCAACTTTATCTAATTAAGTCATCATCTACTGTTAATTAAATAAATCAATTTTATTCAATTAATTATGTGATCCGCCTTTTAATTAAATAAATCATTTTATTTAATTAATCCCTAAATTCATCTCATTTAAATTAAATAAATCTTTATTTGGTTTAAATCAAATATCATCCCTCTTTAATTAAATAAATCAAATCTTTATTTAATTAAGTCTTTAATCATTTTCCTCTCATTTTGATTTAAATCAATCCTAAAATATAAGTCAAAATGGTCAAATCACCTAATCTCTCATTAAATTGATCAAATCTTGATTAATTTAATCTCAATCACTAAAATCCTCTAGAGAATTCAACTTGCACAATAAATCAATTACTTTGATTTATTTAATTGCCTATTTTCTCTCAACAAGGAATAAGGAAGGAATATTCCCTCAAGTTTGAATTCAAAAATCCCTCCAAAAGGGGATGGATACTTCCAACAAGACATTCACTCCTCTTACATGTCCTTGTGCATTGAGCCAAGTGACATTAACTCCATTTCTTTCTCCCTCCAACATGTCACATTCAAATTTCGAATTTGAATCTCATAGCATTTATCATGCACATTGACCAAAATGTGCTCATTCCTCCTCCAATAACATGTGGACAAGTGGCCTCTTCTCATTGGTTGGTCTTTTGTCCCATATTTCTCAAATTTCACTCATTCTTCCAATTTGGAAATCTATAAATGAGAGACTCTTCCTCTCATTCAAACATCAACAATTTGAGTAAACTTATTATACTCAAATCCATCTTCAAGCATATCCATTTTCATCTCTCTATATCAAGTTCTTAGCTAGGTTATGCAAGAATTCAACCATCAAGTGGATCAAATCACCAAGCTTACAAAGGAGTTGGGAAAGGGCTAATTTCGACACACCAATTGGCACCAACTCCCCCATGGGATTAAGAGTTTTCTTTGTTTAAATAGATTCAATTTAGTTTCTTGCATTATTCTTCATTTTCTTTCTATTTAAACTTTGTAAATGGATTTCATGGGGAATCCTTGTTTTATCTTGCATTATGATCTAATAACATGTTTGTTTGTTGTGTTTGTGCAGGTATAAAATCGGGGTTCACACAAATAGGTAAAATAAAATAAGAAAAAGAAAGAGAATCCAAAATAGAAATGAAATGAAAATAGATGGAAAAAACTTATAGACAACAAATCCACACCATTTGGTTCCAACTCGGGAACAAAAAGGCATTAATTTTGATGCTTTCGTTGAGGATAGGCATGATAGTCTCTCAACTTAGTCACTCTTGGCCATACATCTTCACTGGGAGTTCCAAGATACCTATTTCACACAACACCTCTCATGAATAGAATAACTTGAAATTCAAGATGCTCTTATAATGTCTACATCATAGGTGCTCATGATAAGGTTAAATTCAAATGAATAACTTGAAATTCCATCACCAAGCTTCACACACACTTTTATAATGGCTTAAAATCATAATTGAGATTTGTCAAGATCATCAAAATAAGGATTTTGCATTGATTTTTTGGCTGAGATTCTCTTTGATGACATAAATTAGCATTTTGTGCAAGGGAATACCAAACATTTTTTAGTAGGTTACCTACAAATAGGGAAAGAAAAAGAAGATGATATCTTTGGCATCATACAAATTAATGTGCATTCAAGTATAAATTAATAAAAACCAATGTGCATACTTACAAATTAATCCAATGAACCATCTGGATCTACTCTACTCTTTATTGTGTCAAGTATTGCCTCATGGTCAAACTCACGGACCTTCCACAAGGTCTTGTTCAAAGGTCTACCCCCGTATTTGGTCAAACAAACATTGGATTCCATGACAAGGTTTGATTAATGAATAATCTTACGATGCATGTCAAAATCCTAAAATAACCAATATTTAACACTCTTATGTGGGTACCTTCTAAGCCACGTTCCAGTAACAACAACTGAGCCTATAAGGTATTCGATGTTTTCTCCATCTATAAATGAGGCCTCCAATTTCTTTTTGGCCTCAACACAATGACATAAGTAATAGTTTTTTCCCTCTTTGTTGTCTTCATCTACAATAATTGCATAAACATGCCATGCATTGATATGTGCAGCAAATCTCTTGAAATTAGTCAACATTACAAATACACTACAAAGTAAGATATCTATAGGAATTTTGAAAACTAAGCAAGCAGATATATTACCGGGTTGAACTAGATCTGAAATGTGGTCAAAGTTGATCAATGAATCCATCTGTGTTAGTTCCAATATCGTCGGAGCACAATACGTGTGAAGTGGGCTAAGATAACTTGTCAACCATTTCTCAACCCACTCCTTTGACACACAATCATTTCAGGCTTGCATTGTACACGAAGAACAAAAGCATTCCATCTTCCGTTTATTGATACTCCATGAACCTGCATCTGAGCTAAGGAAAGAGTGTAGCTCACTTGATCCTTTTAGTGTACAACAATCCTCATATGGTGCAATGTTAGTATTATCCATCAATGAAAAAAATCTACGAATGAAAGATGTACCTTCATTACCTGGACCCATCGAAGCATTACACCACTTGACGATTGATTTTGCATCTGTCAAATTTGCATTATCTTTATACTTTAACTCTTCTTGTGCTAATGCTCTTTTCACACATGCTCCTGCACCATCATGCTCCCCCTTTCCATGCCCGACCTCACAAAAGTTCCACATATGTTGAACACTTGTTGCATCCTTCTCAACTAGTAGAACATGCACAATTTCTTGAACTGTGTTGCATAGTTATCTAACCATATTATATGCCAACTGTATGTTATGCCCCTCTGAGCCAAATCACTATAGAACATCTAGAAGAAACCTTGCACAAACTTTGGAGAATGTGTGTGATCATCACTAATATAAAAGTGATATTACAATATTGTGACTGCACCTCATGATGTAGTTGTAGAGTGTAGTTCTCTATAAAGTTGACCACTGAAACTATGCTGCCAATTGGAAAGGTGTCCTTGCATAGCTTGAATTGCATGTCTAGCCATTAAGCTCTATGGGTATGCCTTGCATACTCATACAATATATTATCACAAAACATGGATATAAAATGATACACTAGAATCTTTCGAATAACCAAATCACATTTTTTTGCTTTATTACCATATTTTGTAGCATAGGCCATTGTTTTATACTTCCTAAACTCTACTAGTTTTCATCCCACCTCATTTGTGATTTCCATATGTTGACATACTAGCATACGCTGCAAGCCACCACAACACTTGCATGAACCATCCAAGTATGTTGTCCTATAGAATATTTTTCCATCCTCTATTTCACATAAAAATTTTGATAATAACTCTCTTGAAGATTTTGGTGGGGCTTCTATGCCACAATCCTACAAAACATCATTAGTATGCAAATCTAAACATATAGAATGATAAACATCATAATGGTTAGAGAATTCAATATGTACTCTACAACAACAAGTAGTGCATGTGTAATTTATCTTGACATAAAAAGGTTTAATCATTTCAAAATATCTTTGACAAATACTAATTTGAGGATAAGCCTATTGAAATTTATGAAAAAATTCGATTTGAGTCGTATCCAAAAAATTCTTTGGATGTGGCTCACGGTTCTAACTACTGATTCTCCTTCTTACCACATCCCTTTGATTCAAAGATGGCCTTGTGTTATTATTCCAATACTCTTCAATTAGTGTTCTCAATGCTTCAACAACTTTTTTATCTTTTTGTGGTAGTCTCCCCGAGAATTCCCATAATTCATTTGAATCTAAGCCCTCAATTCTTTGTCACCTTTGAATGACTCTTGATAAATTCTTTCTATTAATTCTCATTTGTTCACTCGTCTTTCTAATGAGATGAGATCTATTTGTTTTAATACTTACCAAAGTCGATGTAATGACACGTTAGGTGACATTGCTATCCTTTGGATGTGAGGTCTTACCCACACTCTCATAAGCATCCATTATATTCTTCATAATAGTGCTTTCACTTGAAGCATTTGATGTTCTGAACCCAAGAGTCTTCATGATGTTTCTATAATTTATACCCCAAATCATTTCAACAAATAGTTGACATCTTGCGGTCTCATTTAGCCTTTCAAAAAATGATTTCCAAATCTTATCAACATATCTTCTACAAGTGTGTGTTGGAATCTTACCTTCCATGTGCTGCAAAATATACTCATCAATATTAATCAAATACTTTTCCTTTCTCCACAAAATTCTAAGTGGTGTTCTCCTAGGTAAATACTCCTCAATGTTAGGAATTTCATCAATATTAAAGTGAGGTGGGCTAGATTGTGTACCTTCGATCGAGGGTGGGATAGACAACATACCTTGAGATTGGAATGGGGATGATTGTGTACCTTCTTCGTCAAATCAAAGTGATGATGTACTCTCAACTTGAGGTGTGGTGGATGGTGTCCCTTCATAGTCACTTGTGGTAGATGGCGTCCTTCCATATTCACTTGTGGTAGATGGTGTCCCTCCATATTAACTTGTGGTATATTGTGTCCCTCCATATTCACTTGTGCTTAATGGTGTCCCTCCATATTCACTTACAGTAGAGGGTGTGTCTTCAACTACAGTACCTGAATCTATTTTACCATGATGCTTTCGCATTCGTTCCCTTTTTGCCACCAATTCCTTTTCTCTTTTTGATGGTTGAGGTTTATCTTCAATTGGCTCATTTTTTTCACTCATATCCAATTTCTTCTTCTCACAATATGTCCTCACCCGTTGTCTCTCCTTTTCTTTATTGGTTTCATACTCTTCATCTGTTAGTTGCTTCCTTGTTCGTTTCCTCAACATGGTGGATAATTTTACCTATAGCATGTTAATGAGACAAATATTAGTTCCTAAAAAATGAATCCATATAAATAAATGAAATATATTTCATTCAAGGCTTCATACAAAATACTTACAATCATCCTGTAGAAGAGTATGATTACCATAGACAAGCTAGTGGAGCACCACTAGCTTGCCAATGTGGTAGGGTTGACAAGGTAGGGGAAGTGTATGCCTTATAGAAATGGAGACACATCACCATGAGACCCCATTTCTATGAGGCATACGCTTCCCCTACCTTGTAAACCCTACTGCATTGGCAAGCTAGTGAGCTCACTAGCTTTCCAACGTGGTAGGGTTGACATGGTAGGGGCAGCATATGCCTCATAAAAATGGGGTATCATGGTTATACATATCACCATGAGACCAGATTTCCATGAGGCATACACTACCCCTACCTTTTCAACCCTACTGCATTGGCAAGCTAGCGAGCTTGGGAAGCTAGTGATCTCACTAGCTTGTCAATGCGGTAGGGTTGACAAGGTAGGGGTAGCAACATATGCCTCATTTCTATGAGGCATACACTGCCCCTAACTTGTCAAACTTACCACATTGACAAGAACCATGATCCCCCATTACTAAGAGGCATATGTTGCCCCTACCTTATGAACCCTACCGCATTGACAAGCTAGTGAGTGAGCTCACTATCTTGTCAAACTCACTAGCTTGTCAATGCTACCACATTTTCCATACATTTATACAAAAACATTATTGTCAAACAATTAAAATTCCTTGTCCATGCTTCCATTTTGAGTCATGATTGTAAGATAGGTTCCACCTTTCCCCATGTTGCTAAGTTAGCCTTGAATAAAGAGTCTTGAAATAGTGGAGAGAAGGGTTGGAATCCCTTGTAGGTAGACTAATCAAGGAAACATTTAAAATATATCACAACATAAGTGATGAGGTAGGTTTAGTGATGAGGTAAATTTAGAAATAGAGATGAAAACCAAAATATATTCAAAGATCTATCAATGTGGGAGGAGTATATTCCAATTTTTTAGAGACACGTATATAAAATTTGGTAGCATAGACAAGACAATCAACTGCTTGGTATAACTATTTGACAAAATACCTCAATCAGATATGTCATCATGGACTATAATGATTGCAAGATATGCAAAAAATAGATTTATTGAAAAGGCTTTAGAAAATTTTAAGCATATGCAAATTGTAGCTGTAAAACCAAATTTAACTACATTTTCCAACATACCCCATGCCCATACCAAAATAAAAGCTTTGGAGAGTGGTATGCACATCCATAATAAAGGATTGAGAAATGATGTTTTATTTTACTTCCTTATAACTTATGTCATGTATATGTGTATACAAAATGTAGAAGCATACACAAGGTAAGTCAATTGTTAAATAACAAAATGCCTCAAAGAGATGTGGTTTAAAAATGTAATTGGCAAGTGTAAATACTTGTGTAATTTAAAATGTGCATTGACAAGCTAAGGTTATAATGGAAAACAAACAATGATCAAGATGGAATATGCAAAATAATAAAAATTAAAGCAAACCATAATAGAATGAATGAAAATGTGTAAAGACTTCACATACCTAAAAAACCAAAGTTTCAAATGGAGGAGTTCTACCTAATTATGTAGCCTTTTCTTCTTCTTTCTTCAAACTCCTCAACAATTTGACTTTTTGAAAAGCTTGTTCCCCTCCAAACTTCAATTGTATATCACTTTTGAATGGAATTCAGGCGTGTATTGATATTATATGCCTTTCAACATGAATTTTTTTCTATTTCATGCAAAGGTGGTGGAAACATCATGAAAAACGTGGTGGAATGTGAAAAACATGCATGCACACTTCACAACATCATCAAAAATCTCTTTTTGTTGGAGTACGTGTAGAACCAGGAGAATATGTAGAATTTGGGCCTTGAGATCATGGGTATATCAAGATTTTTTACTTTTTTTAGAGCAATCCAAAATGCACTCATGTTATAACATCAGTGCTTTATGTCTTGCTAAAAGAACGGTCATATATCCACTACTTCAAAACATGCTCGCATTATGAGAAAGTTATTATAGGTTTCTTTTCTATCTCTTTTTCTCTACCCTCTACCCTCAACCCTAAACCCTTAATCCCTCTACCCTTAAACCCTCAAGCCTCAACCTTAAACCCTAAAACCTATACCATCAAACCCTAACCCTCTACCCTCAACCCTAAACCCTTAAACCTTCTACTTTTTATCCTCAACCCTCAAACCCTAAACCCTCAACCCTGATACCCTCCACCCTATACATCGGGCCCTCAACCCTAATCCTTCAACCATATGTAGGTCCCAAACCCTAAACCCTAGACCATCAACCCTATAGGTCCTAAACCCTATACCCTCAATTCTCAACCCTCTACCCTATACATTGGATCATCAACCCTCATATATTTTTGTCCTTCCCTCCTCTTCTCTCCTTCTCTCTATCTCACTTATTGTAGACATGGAAAATTGACCGACACACTTGATCCTGATTACTAACATCATTTCATCCTAAATCATACTCTCAGCTTATCATCACTCTTCATCCCTTAATTAAATAAATCATTATTTATCTAATTAAGTCATTCTTCCCTGTTGATTAAATTAATCAATTTAATTTAATTAACCCTAGGTCTTTGTTCATTTAAATAATTCATTTTATTTAAATTAAGTCTCTAAAGTCTTCTTATTAAATTGAATAAATTAAACCTTATTTAATTTAATCTAACATTATCCCCTTTAGTTAAATAAATCAAATCATTTATTTAATTAAACCCTTCCTCTCATTGATTTAAATTAATTCATAAATTTAAGTCTAAATTGTCACATCTCCTAATTCCTCATTACATTAATTAATCTTTGATTAATTTAATCTAAAATCATGTCCCATCCTCTAGCTTTTACCACTTGCACATGAAAATAGATTTAATTCATTTATTAAATCTCTATTTTCTCTCAAAATGGCATAAAAGGGGAATATTCCCTCAAATTTGAATTCAAATCCAGGTGGATTTGTACATCCAACAAAGAATTCACTCCCCTCTTACATTTCCTTGGCCTTGAGCCAAGTGACATTAACTCCATTTTCTTTCCCTTTAAACATGTCACATTCAAATTTCAAATTTGAATCTCATAGCATTTATCATGCACATTGATCAAAATGTGTTCATTCCTCCTCCAATCACATGTGGACAAGTGGAATTCTCTCATTGGTTGGCCTTTTGTCCCACATTCACCCAAATCCTCCAATCTCCCATTCTTCAAATCTATAAATAGAGGCAAATAGAGGCCTCCTCTATTGCAACATCATCCATAATTTGAATGAAAATTTATTATCTTTAATTGAGAGAAACTTCATATCATTTTTTGAGCATTTTCCATCACCATAGCTAGGTTATTGCAGGTTTTTCTCAAGAAATTCATCATTGTTCTTCACCAAAGTGGATCAAATCATCAAAGCTTACAAATGAGTTGGGAAAGGATCAATTTCTACACACAATTGGCACCAACTCCCTCATGGGATCAAGAGTTTGCATGCTTAAATAGGATTTCATTTATCTTTTATGTTTGTTCTTCATTTTTTCCTATTATTGAGCATTGTAGATGGATTTCATGGGAAATCCTTGTTCTTGCTTGAATTTGATCTAATATTGTGCTTGTTTGCCATGTTTGTGCAGGTATAGGATTGGGGTTCACACTTATCCTTCTCTCTCTCAAGTCTCTCCCTCCTACCCCCTACCCCTCTCTCAAGACTCTCTCTCTCACTCACTCACTCCTTCTATCTCTCTCCCCTCTATCCTCAACCCTATAGCCTCAATTCTCAACTCTCTACCCTCTACCCTCTATATCTCTCCCAATCAATCCCTCTCTCTATCTCTCAATTATCTCCCTCCCACCCCCTCTCCCTCTCTCAAAACTCAACCCTCAACCCTCAACCCTCAACCCCTAATCCCTCAACCCTCAACCCTCAACTCTTAAACCCTATACCCTCTACCCTATACATTGGACCATCGACCCTAATCCCCCAACCCTATACCCTCAATCCTCTACCCTCAACCTTAAATCCTCAACCCTCAAACCTCAACCCTAAACCCTAAAACCTATACCCTCAAACCCTAAATCCTCTACCCTCAACCCTAAACATTGGACCCTCTACCCTCAATTCTCAACCCTATACCCTCAATTCTCAACCCTCTACCCTAATCCCTCAACCCTAAACCCTAAACCCTAAACCCTAAACCCTTAAACCCTAAACCCTAAACCCTAAACCCTTAAACCCTAAACCCTTAAACCCTCTACCCTCTACCCTCTACCCAATACCCTCTACCCTCAACCCTAATCCCTCAACCCTTAAACCCTTAAACCCACTTATTAAAATCTCTACCATAATCCCTCAACCCTCTTGACCCTTAATCCCTCAACCCTCAACCCTTAAACCCTAATACCCTAAACCATCAACCCTATAGGTCCTCCACCCTAATCCCTCAAACATAAACCCTCAACCCCTATCCCTTTCTCTCTATCTATACATCTCACCTCTCTCTCCCTCCCTCCCTTCTCTTGTCTCCTCTCTATCTCACTTCTCCATCCATCTCTTTATCCATCCATCCCTCCCTCTCTACCATAATCCCTCAACCCTAAACCCTCAACCCTTAAACCCTTAAATAATCAACCCTAAACCCTAAACCCTCAAAACTCAACCCTTAAACCCTATACCCTATACCCTCAACCCAATACCCTCTACCCTCAACCCTAATCCCTGAACACCTAAACCCTTAAACCCTCTACCCTCTAGCCTATACATTAAACCATCAACCCTCAATATCAACCCTCAACACTTAATCTATCAACCCTCAACCCTTAAACCCTCAACCCCTATACCATCTACACTTTACATTGGACCCTCAACCTAATCCTTCAACCATATACCCTCAAACCTATACCCTATACCCTAAACCCTCTACCCTCAACCCTCAACCTTTAACCCTAAACCGTTTAACCCTAAACCCTTAAACCTTCTACCATATACCTAATACCCAATACCCTCTACCCTCAAACCTAATCCCTCAACCCTCAACCCTTAAACCCTAGTACCCTAAATCATCGACCCTATAGGTCCTCCACTCTAATCCCTCAACCCTATACCCTCAACCCATATCCATTTCTCTCTATCTATACATCTCACCTCTCTCTCTCCCTCCCTCCTCTTCTCTCCTCTCTATCTCACTTCTCCCTCCATCTCTCTATCCATCCATCCCTCCCTTTCTAGCCTAATCACTCAATGCTAAACCGTCGACCCTTAAACCCTTAAACAATCAACCCTAAACCCTAAACCATCTACCCTTAAACACTCTACCCTCTACCCTCAACCCAATACCCTCTACCATCAACCCTAATCCATCAACCCTTAAACCCACTTATTAAAATCTCCACCCTAATCCCTCAACCCTCTTGACCCTTAATCCATCAACCCTCAACCCTCAACCCTTAAACCCTACTCCCTCAATCACTATACCCTCAACCCTATACATTGGAACCTCAACCCTAATCCCCCAACCCTATACCCTCAATTCTGTACCCTCAACCTTAAACCATCAACCCTCAACTCTTAAACCCTCTACCATCTACCCTCTACCCTCTACATTAAACCCTCAACCCTCAACCCTTAAACACTCTACCCTATACATTAAATCCTCAACCCTCAATTATCAACCCTCAAGCCTTAATCCCTCAATCCTCAACCCTCAAACCCTCAGCCCTCAACCCTCAACCTCGATACCCTCTACCCATACATTGGACCCTCAATCCTAATCCTTCAACCATGTGTACCCTCAACCCTAATCCTCCAACCATATGTAGGTCCTAAACCTTAAACCCTAAACCATCAACCCTATAGGTCCTCAACCCTATACCCTCAATTCTCAACCCTTTACCCTATACATTAAATCTTCAACCCTCATATGTCTTTATCCCTCCCTCCTCTTCTCTCCTTCTCTCTATCTAACTTCTCCCTCCATCTCTTTATCCATCCATCCCTCCCTCTCTACCCTAATCCCTCAACCCTAAACCCTCGGCCCTTAAACCCTTAAACACTCAACCCTAAACCCTAAACCCTAAACCCTCAACCCCTAAACCCTTAAATCCTCTACCCTCTACCCTCAACCTAATAACCTCTACCCTATACCCTAATCCCTCAACCATTAAACCCTTAAAACCACTTAGTAAACTCTCTACCCTAATCCCTCCCTCTTGACCCTTAATCCCTCAACCCTCAACCCTCAACCCTTAAACCCTACACCCTCAACCCCTATACCCTCTACCCTATACGTTGGACCCTCGACCTTAATCCCCCAATCCTATACCCTCAATCCTCTAGGTCCTCAACCTTAAACCCTCAACCCTCAACCCTTAAACCCTAAACCCTTAAATGCTCTATCCTCTACCCTCTACATTAAACCCTCAATCCTCAATTCTCAACCCTCAACCCTTAATCCCTCAATCCTCAACCCTCAAACCCTAAACCATCAACCTCGATACCCTCTACCCTATACATTGGACCCTCAACCCTAATCCTTCAACCATATGTACCCTTAAACCTGATCCCTCAAACCTATACCCTTAACCCAATACTGTAAACCATCAAACCTATAGGTCCTCAACCCTACACCCTCGATTCTCAACCTTCTATCCTATACATTTGATCCTCAACCCTCATATAAATTTGTCACTCCCTCCTCTTCTCTCCTTCTCTTTATCTCACTTATCCCTCCATCTCTACCTCCATCCATCCCTCCCTCTCTACCCTAATCCCTCAACCGTATACCCTCAACCCTTAAAACCTTAAACACTCAACCCTTAACCCTAAAACCTAAACCCTTAAACCCTCTACCCTCTACCTCTTCCCTCAAACCAATACCCTCATCCCTCAACCCTAATCCCTCATCCCTTAAACCCACTTAGTAAACTCTCTACCCTAATCCCTCAACCCTCTTGACCCTTAATCCCTCTGAAGCTCGTGTGATCAAACATACTATTCCAACGCATCCGAATAAGTATGTTTATGCTATTTATGGTCCTCTTTCACACCCAAACATGCAGAATCACTCCGATCTACGTTCAACTGGATCGACCCTTAAGGGTCCAAAGTGTAAAATGGCTATAAAATTTAGTATGTTATTACTCAGATAGCATGATTCTTAGGAGCTTCTCATCTGATCCTATGAGATTGCATTGGGCCCCTCTACAATAACCTCTCTCAGTTTTTGCTATCTCAGAGGCAGTTTCCTATGGTTGCAATTTTCATTTGGGGAAAAAGTTATGAAATTCAAGTAGTTGAAAGTTGCTAAGTGGTGCAAATTTCATTCTGCAACTCATGTGACCAAACAAAATGTTCCAACACATTTGAATAGGTTTTTTTACGCTAGGCATGGTCCTCTTTCACACCCAAACACACGGAGTCGCTCTGAGCTACGTTCAACTGGATCGATCCCTTAAGGGTCCAAAGTGCAAAATGGCTGCAAACTTCAACATGCTATTACTCAGATACCGTGACACTTAGAAACTTCTCATATCATCCTATGAGATTGCGTTGGGCCACTCTACAATAACCTCTCTTGTTTTTTGCTATCTCGGAGGCATTTTCCTGTGGTGGCAAATTTTCACTTGGGGAAATGGTTATCAAATGCAAGTAGTTGAAAGTTGTAAAGTGGTGCAAATTTTGTTCTGCAGCTCGTGTGACCAAAGGAACTGTTCCAACGTATCCGAATAGGTATTTTTACGCTAGGAATGTTTCTCTTTCACACTCAAACACGTGGAATCGCTCTAAGCTATGTTCAACTAGATCGATCCCTTAAGGGTCCAAAGTGCAAAATGGCTGCAAACTTCAACATGCTATTACTCGAATACCATGATGCTTAGAAACTTCTCATCTAATCCTATGAGATCATGTTGGGCCCCTCTACAATAACCTCTCTCGGGGTTTTCTATCTTAGAGACATTTTCTTGTGGTGGCAAATTTTCACTTGGGGAAAAAATTGTTATATGCAAGTAGTTGAAAGTTGCAAAGTGGTGCAACTTTCGTTCTGTAGCTCTTGTGACCAAACAAGCTACTCCAACACATTCGAATAGGTATTTTTACGCTAGGCGTGGTCCTCTTTTTCACCCAAACACGTGGAATCGCACTGAGCTACGTTCAACTGGATCAATCCCTTAAGGGTCCAAAGTGCAAAATGGCTGCAAACTTCAGCATGCTATTACTCGGATATCATGATGCTTAAAAAATTCTCGTTTGATCCAACGAGATCAAGTTGAGACCCTCTACAATAACCTCTCTCATTTTTTTCTATCTCAGAGGCATTTTCCTATGGTGGCAAATTTTCACTTGGAGAAAAAGTTGTCAAATGCAAGTAGTTGAAAGTTGCAAAGTGGTGCAACTTTTGTTCTACAACTTGTGTGACCAAATGAACTGTTCCAACACATTTGAATAGGTATTTTTATGCTAGGAATGGTCCTCTTTTTCACCCAAACACACGGAGTCACTCCGAGCTACGTTCAACCGGATCGATCCCTTAAGGGTCACAAGTGCAAAATCATTGCAAACTTCAACATGCTATTACTCAAATACCGTGACACTTAGAAACTTCTCGTCTGATCCTATGAGATCATGTTGGGCCCCTATATAATAACCTATCTTGGGTTTTTCTATCTCAGAGGCATTTTCCTGTGGTGGCAAATTTTCACTTGGGGAAAAAGTTGTCAAATGCACGTAGTTGAAAGTTGCAAAGTGGTGCAACTTTTGTTCTGCAACTCGTGTGACCAAACAGATTGTTCCAACGCGTTCGAGTGGGTATGTTTATGCTAGGAATGGTTCTCTTTCACACCCAAACACATGAAATCGCTCTGAGCTACATTCAATCGGATCGATCCCTTAAGGGTCCAAAGTGCAAAATGGCTGCGAACTTCAACATGCTCGTATTCAGACACCGTGATGCTTAGAAACTTCTTGTCTGAGCCTATGGGATCAAGTTCGGCCTCTCTACAATAATATCTCTCTATTTTTTTTATTTTCGAGGTCTTTTCTCGTGGTGGCAATTTCTCGCTTGGGGAAAAAGTTGTCAAATGCAAGTAGTTGAGTGTGTAAAAATGACTTTTTAGCCATTCCACCCATTGTATCCTACTATAACTTAGTGGAATGGAATAATTATGGGTAGGGAACATATGTGCATGGTTTTTGGAGTAGGGGAGGTGAGTTTATTGGTTTGGTGTGATGCCCTAGTTGGAAATTTGATGAGTTTTGGTGAAATTTAGTGGTTTAAGAGTGGAAATGGCTGAAATCCTTTGGGGCAGCAGTTTGTGAGGGACTTTTAAGCATGTGAAGGTTCTTTTAAGAATTTTTGATGCATTCGAAAGGTGTTATGAGTTGTGGGAATAGGATTTTAAATAAACCCACCTATTTTTGGCTTTTAGCCATAGCAGCAAGGCAGTGAACTATTTGATAAAATGCTTTGGTAAACATGTACAAAAAATGTGGTAGCATAGACAAGGTAGTGAATTGTTTGAAAAATTCCTCAAAGAAACGTGGTCTCATGGTGATGGAATGTCAAGACAATCCATAGCTATGAGGATTTTTGATTTGAGGATTGTGGTTAATGATTGGAATTATGTTTAGTGAGATTGCAGGACCTCCCCTACTACATCAATGTTTTAGGGTTTTATCCATAGCAGCAAGGCAATTAACTATTCGATATAATGCTTTGATAGACATGTATGAAAAATGTGCTCGAATAGAAAAGGTAGTGAACTCTTTGAAAAAATGCCTCAAAATAATGAGGTCTCATGGTGATGGAATGCCATGACAATCAAAAGAAATTTGATTGTCATGGCATTCCGTCACCATGAGACCACATTTATTTGAGGAAGCTTTTGAACTAGTTCATTGCCTTGTCTATGCTATTGCTTATTATTATGCTTTTGATATATTTTTTTGAAGCATCCATAGCTTGTTCGAAGTCACTTGTTTTAGGATTTTAGCCATAGCAACAAGGTGGTGAACTGTTTGACAAGATGGTTTGGTAGACATGTATGAAAAATGTGGTAACATAGACAAGGCAGTGAACTATTTGAAAAAATACCTCACAGAAATTTGGTCTCATAGAATGCCATGATAAGAAAATGCAATTGGCAGCTGCTCCTAGTTATTAGTTATGCAATGTGAAGAAATTGCATAACTGCTTAGGTTGACTTTGTACAAACTATATTGTAATTTAAATTTTGTCATCTATCAACATCTAGTTATTAGCTATGCAAAGTGAAGTAATGCTTTGACTTTAAAAGATGTGCAATGCAATGTAATCAACGATATGAATATAAACTACAAAATTCCATTTTTTACAATTCATTAGTTAAAATATTTATTTTATTTTCTCTCTATATCTCTATATGCTATGGAAATACCTTTCAATTTTTTTAACAAGTTTTTATCTCTTGTTCTACAATATTTCTTGATTTTTTCACAAACTGTTATACTTCTGGTTTGTCATTTTTTTTCCCAAAAGATTTTTGCTGCTATGCATTGGAAGCATGAAGCATACACGTGAATACACATAATATAGGTGAAGTATACATGTGAATAAGTGACGCACAAGTAATTTAAGCATTCCAAAGGATACAAACCACCATGAATGGAGCTTATTTACACAATGCGCTTTAGATGGGGCTTATTGAGCATTCGACGGTAATTAATTAAGCATTAGATGTAAACAAAATCCATGCCTACAACATTCAAGCATACAAGTTACATGATATGCATGATAACATCATTCAAGAATGGCAGTAGCAAAATAAGATTTTCTTTAATCAAAAAGCTGAAAGGCTATACAATGATATATATTAATAAAAGTATATACAATATAACCAAAAAACCATACAAGCTTAGTACAAAGGATCCATATGGACATAAAATGTCATGTATATATCGATAGTACAAAACATATGCTCCAAAATTCCACATAGGCATACAACAAACAACACTAATACATAGTCATTTCCCTCTAGGGGAAGGAAATAGATCCCATGCTGCCTTCGAAATTTGGCTGGATGGAGTGATTGTTGCTTCTCTTGTCTTTTGAACACGCTCACTAGTCCTCCTATCTTCACTCTAGACCTTGAACTGATACAATAAAATTAAAGATGTTAAAACATATAAATTAAATTGTGGAATGGCATATAATAGAATATATAATCACTTACCGCATACATATAGTCATCATGCACATTTACAACATCACCATGTCCACGATCTGGAGTGACAACCACTTGTAGAAACCATCAAGATAGAAATTAAACTACTTAAAAGTATCATGAAAATTTTCTATAATAGACCATAAAAGAGAAAATATAATGCCAAATCGACTAATCTATTTCATACCTCTCTCAATGGATCAGAACTGGCTATTGCTGCAGCAACTCCATGGTCCATCGTGCGACCAACATCACTAGGGATGTATCTTGTCAACAACTAAAAATGAAACAATATCTCAGGTATCATGTTGATATAAAGACCAAGAGGGGATAATGGAACATAAGGTGAAATAAGAGAGGGTAATGGGATGGGAATAGAAGGGTGATGCAGAGAGGGGGCTCAAACTCATTCAAAGTGACAACTTGCATTTAAGAGGAATATAACAAGATTAAAATGGCTTATTATATTAATCTAAACAATCCTCAAATCTTGAAAACAATCGAGAGTCTAATTTCTCACTTTCACCCATGTAACCTAGCAGTAGTGCAAACTCAATTTTTGGCCTTTAACTCCCATGCTTTCCAAAACACTTGAAAATTAGAAGGTGGATTCAGATACCCATTTCAGATTTATACAACATATCTCTTAACCAAATACAAGTCTTTTGGACCAATCCCTTGAAATTAGACCCTCAATGCTGTCCTAAGCCATGAATTAGGCCAGATTTACAAAGCAACATACCTTTAAACTTAACACAAAACCTTGAAACCTTTGGGCAGAATTTCCTATGCCCAAAAACCTCTAAAACCACAATCAACACCTAGGATTGACACCTCCAACATAGCAAACTCCAAAACCCTCAATTTCATGCCAAGTCAAGATGGTTTATTCAAAGTCCCACTTGCACAACTTCCCAGACCATGCCACCGACTTAGGAATGTATATTCTTACCCCAATATGCTTGAAAGTTGGAAAAAACTCCACACTCTCATTGATTTCCACAAACCCTAGATCCAAGGCTCCATCTTCTTGTGTTTTTCTTCACAAAACTCATCAAGGCAGCAAGTTTATCTCCTTAGGTCCTTCTCCACAACTCTAATCATGCAACCTACAACTTACTCAGACTCCCTAGGGCCCATTACATTAGTTACAATAGGTACAATCAATGTAAGGGACCTTAAATCATGATTTTGGTTACAAAACCCTGAAACGGTGTGTCCTCGGCCTGTCACGGGAAAACAAGGATATTTACCAAAAATCACAATGGATCTCCCTCAAAAATGTTCCAAAAGATTATTAACACCTGCCACTACAAATTAAAATGATTTACATGGCACAATCAAATTGTACGGGCTCATACGGTCCTGCAAATGACAAGAAAACTCAGAAATTTGATGAAAACCAGAGATATTCTTATTGCCAATGATTCAAACTTCAAGCCAACGTTACAAAATGAGTTGTCATGAATTTTTAAAGGCTTCTCCTCATCAAACCAATGACCAACTTCCTTACAAATACTTTTTAAAACTCTCATGACCATTGCATTTATGCAACTCACAAATTTGGCACTTTCAAGTAGTGACTCTTTATTGTTTCCTAGACCCTCTTAAACACCTAAACTATTACAAATAGTCTAATGAGACCTTATTCAACTAAGAAATCATGACTTACTCAGGAAAACATCATCCTATCTTTATTGACACCCCTTCTCAAATTTGACAATTCCTTCCACATGATTTGCAAACCTTACAAAATGAATACAAAAACCCCTCAAAGTTGATCAATTACAATAGAATGGTCACATTGGACCTTATTAAGACTCAAGAACTCAACTCAAACATCCTAACACACCTTTCCTATCAGAAACTTAATGAAGAAACATAGAAAAGAGTGGTGCCTCTGCACCAAAGGGATTAATGGAACATAGGATGGACTAGTATAGATTGATTGGATGGGCTAGGATGGGATAACGAAATATAGGGTGGGAAATTAGAGGTTAATGGGATGCGATTATTAAGGAATAATGCAACATAGGGTGAATTAGGAGGTGTCTAGGGTTTGACTATAGTACACGAAGTACGAACTTGACCTATTTATAGCAATAATAGAGAAGAGTTATCTAGGATGGAACGTGGATAAATATGGTATAACATAGGATGATATAAAGGAACATAGGGTGGAACATATGGGATCATGAAAAATATAGGGTGAAATAATAATGGGTACAATAAGATGGGAGTAGAAGGACATAATGACACATAGCATGGACTAGAAGATATTAGTGGGATGGGCTAGGATGGGATCATGGAAAACAGGGTGAACTATTAAATGTTAATGGTATGGGATTAGGAAGGAATAAAGGAACAAAAAGTGATTTAGGAGAACATAATGTGACATGATCAAGGAATACAAATGCAATGTTTGTGTTTCTCATCAATTTTTTAGATTTTTATATACGCAAAATTATGAAAAACCAGCTAACATAGATTTACAACACCATTAATGAATAAAGACTACATGAGTGTATGTTGTTTGAGGATATGAATCACGAGGTGTGGAGGAAGAAGGTGCACTAGGAAACTGTTTGAAATCCAAAGCATGTTATGAGACAAACATCTAAATATAACATTCAACTGTTCAAATGCAATAATAATATATTTAATACTAGTTGCATACCTATGGACTCATCGTCAAGAATCTATAAGGGTCTCTAGGAATAGAGCATGCCTCATGAACAGTGCGACCCTAAAATTTCATCATATCAAAATTCAACTAATTTAGTTATTCTTAAATTTCAAAATATAATTTAATAAACAACATTAAAATAACTTGCTAAATTTTACCTGAGTGTCAATGTCGAATGTATCATTCAAAATATCATCTATGAAAGCCATCACTTCTGCAACTCATGTAGGTTGTGTAGTTGCATCATGAGCACTCTAATAATCGTACGTGCAAACAACACCACAAGCACCACAATGGTGGGGTGGAGCTCGGGGCCTACATGTCTCCTCCACGCCAAACTCTAGTAGAGGACTCGCACACTGTAAATGGTCTGGGTGAGTGAGTCAATCGACTTCAACGTGTCCACCTCTACACTATCCTTAACAATGGAAGGAATAGCGACATGCTCCACCATGGGTCTGGCCAAGGCTCTCGGTGCCAACTGTGGATTATGTTGTGCAATAGATCTATCATGTGTGGAGCCCCCACCTCTACCTGGAAAGTCTAAGATGTCAAAATAGTTTGGCATTTTATTAAGGAAAAACTCGCAATAGAGTTTCCTCAAAAAGTATTGTGGAACCTCATGGTT
Source organism: Sequoiadendron giganteum (assembly GCA_007115665.2). Lineage (NCBI taxonomy): Eukaryota > Viridiplantae > Streptophyta > Pinopsida > Cupressales > Cupressaceae > Sequoiadendron > Sequoiadendron giganteum. The sequence goes on from CM021109.1 coordinate 192,088,960, forward strand.
ATTGCATGGAGGTTGGTCAAATACCATCCACCACCGCTCCCAATTTTTTTTTTTAATTAACTCATGATGGCACCAATGGATGGGGAACCTCCTGCATGCATGAGACAAAGGTTCATTGGTTCTCGGGTCTATAAATAGGGCAGACAAGTCAGCTTTGCTAATTTTTTTGTTTTTTGACATTTGCATATGACAAACCACTAGCATAAAACTGTCTCATCTCGTGCCTCTTATTTGACCAAAAATTCATTTGCTCGGTCATTTCTCCTACATGAGTTACAATTGACTTCAATGATTCAACAATCCCTCTCCTATAAGGGTGGGTTTTGGCATGCTCGGTTAATCTTCCAATTAATTGTTGAATGTCTCTTTTATTGTTTTCAATTTAATTTTGAATATTTTCTTGTGTTCTTTGAGGATGCCTATGAATTGACGGAGGGGTTTCAGGTTGTTATTGTATAGGAGGCTCTTCATGAGGGGGTGATTGTGAATTCTCAATGTTTCGAGGTGGAGATTCATTCCCTGAGAATTAGAACAAAGTTTTATTATAAAAACCTATTTAAATTTTTATCCTAAATCAAATTTGAAATAAATAAAATAAAAATACATACCTCTTTGCAATCTTCGACCTCTCTGACGTGTTGGCAGCATCTTCATGGAAAATGGCAAGCTAACGATGCAAACAATGGAGGAGATTTGGCAAGCGCAAGTTTCAGATTTGAAATCCTCTTCCTCAAGTCACAGGTTGAAGAAAAATGAGGGTTTGAAACCCAATTTGTGACTTTTATGTCTACTTTTCCATTTGGTGCATGCCAAATGGCCTATTTCGGGCTTTTTTTGAACGTTTTTCAATTTGGCACCTAAATTGTGTCACAAATTGGTGCACTTACCCATATTTTAAGTCATTTGAAGATACCTTCAATTAGACTAATACCATTATTCCTATTGAATGTTAAAAGAAGAATAAGATAAAACTAATAATATTATTTCTACAACACCAAAAAATAGAAAAGACATAGTCAACAGTTTTTACAATTTAAGACTAACCCAAATACAACCTAATCATTCATTTTTAGGTCTCAAGATTTGGGACTAAACCAAGGATAGCTAGTAATGTCCTCCAAGGTCTGATTTTGACATATTTTTTAGCTCAAAATTTTCATTTAGGCCCTCAAAATTAGATTTTATTATTTTTTTCATGCTTTTAGAAAGTTGTCTTTAGTAACTTGGAACTCATGTTTCAAATTTGAATTGTAAGTTGACAATTCGTCTTACCTTAGTGTTATAAAGTTTTTAGAAAAAATCTAAGCTCGAAGGGATATGTATTCGAATTACCAAAAATGACAAAATAGAACAAATGTCAAAACCTACCAAAAGGCATGAGCTCTGCTAGGGTTTTGTGTTTTTTGAGGTCATTCGTGGTCCCTCCCGCATCATACTGCACAATCTGCATAGGAAATTGTTTCCTTCATTGAGTACAGCCACATTTACTGCGGTTTTAGGGGTTTATTATGCCTTCAACCGGTTCTAACCCAACAATTTTTGTTGGTGTTAGCGGTTCATCGGCGCAGTTTAATGGCTCCCCCACCAAACAAACACCCTCGAATTTTTTTTCTGAAAGTCTTTCACGAGGTAAGCATTCTGACGCCCCTACTGATGTAGTTTTACCTTTACCTTATTTTGATTATGCATGCCAATGGCTCGAACAACACACCCTTGTGGGTTATTTTATTGGGAGGACTCCCCCTAAAAGTGTGCTGAAAGACTGGGTTAGTAAGGCCTGGGTCCCTCATGGGGTCTGCCTTGATATGGTCCAAAATATGACCAAGGGTTTTTTTTTGTTCCGCTTTGTGGAAGTTAGTCATGTCCAGGCTATTTTGGGTCATGGGCCTTGGTATGTTTTGTCTTCCTTGTTGGTTTTCCAAGCATGGACCTGAGATTTTGCTATCTCAGAAGACTCCAAAATGCGTGTCCCGGTCTGGATTGAGTTTCCTAGGTTACCTTTGCCTTGCGTGTTCTTCTTGAACCATATTGCTTCCTCTTTGGGGAGGGTTGTTTGTATCAAACCTGATAGGTTCTTTCAAGCCCATCCTCAAAAGAGGGTTTGTGTGGAAGTTGATTTATCTAAAGATTTGAAAGAGTGTATAGACATTCAAATTGGTGATATTCAACACACCCAGAAAGTCACATATTTCAATCTACCCAACATGTGTTATCGGTGCCAGTCAGCTGACCACAAGATCAAGGACTGCCCTTTGACAGTTCCTCGTACATCCTCTTAGTCATGGGATATTGAAAAGCCTCGTCTAACAGAGCCTTCTATTAAGGCTGAAACAAAGTGGACTACGGTTTCAAACCGAAAAATAAAGTCTTCTGGTTTTGGGTCGGCTCCCAAGGCCCCTGAACCGACCAAACTGGTTTCAAATCCTTCAAAGAAGGGGATAGCTACTCCCTCAGGAGTTACTTCTACTGTTTTACAACCCAGGTCAAATGCCACGCCTCAGCATGCGGCTATTTTGTGTGCTCAACCGACTTTGTCCTCCGCAATGGGGATATTAGCAACGATCTCACAGCCCATCTCCTCCACCGGAAGAAGGTGAATATGTGCCTGAAAAATGAAGATTATCTCCTTCTATTCAGATTGGTTTTGTTCTACAAGAGTTTTTGAAGAATAACTTCTCTTCCTTGATTGAAGAGGACCAGGATTCTGCAAGTATGGAAGATTTTCCATGAATTTTATCTCATGGAATGTTCAAGGTCTAACTGACCTCTCCAGGAAGTATTTTGTTAAGAATAATTTGAAGAATTACCCAAGGATTGAAGTGCTTTGTCTCTAGGAAGTTAAAATTTTTGGTTTCTTGCTTACTTCAGCTTGTCGCTCTATTTGGCCAGCCAGTACTATGTTTTGCACTTTGCATGAGGCTAGTCGTGGTGGAGCTGCTACTCTTTTGACCCCACGACTACATTCTTGTGTGGTAGACCATGGGTTTGACCCCTCCCAATGAGTTGTCTAGGTTCTTCTCAATATTGAGAATCATTCCTTTGGGATTATTAATGTTTATGCCTCTAATGTTGTCGTGGAGCACTGCTTGCTTTGGCACTGGATTGTTGATTCTTGGCCAGTTGCCACTTGGTTGCTCTACGGGGATTTCAACATGGTAGAGATGGCATACGACAAGAATGGCACCTTGCGTTTTCATTGGGCAGCGAGTGAAAGGGAGGCGTGGTTTTACATACACAATAAATTGGGGCTTTTTGATCCCAATATGGGTTTTTGCCATTCTCATTCTCTCTGGAACACTTGGTGCAATTATAGGGTTGGTTCTGATAGAGTCTTTAAATGCCTTGATCGTGCTATGATCTCGGCTCAATCTTTTTTTTCCTTCAATAGTTCTGCCTTGCCTGTTAAGCCGTTAGTGGATGTGACTCTTTCTGATCACTTCCCAATTCATTTTCGCATTGAATGGGCGTCTTATCAACCTCGCACTTTCCAATTCATTTTTGCATTGAATGGGCATCTTGTCAACCTCACACATGTAAGACTCAATTCTTTTTGAACACGTCTTTGCTTTGTCACAAGCCCACCCTGGCCCACATTCACTGGGTGTGGAGTTTAGAGTGCAGGCCACCTGGCCGTATGGGCTGGATTACTTGGTGGAATGATGCCATCATTTGTACTACATGTTTCTTGCGCATTTATGGGTGCCAAATTGCTATCTTTCATCGGCGTTCTTACGAGGCCACCACTGTCGACTTGCGTCTGACTATGGAGGCTTTGGCAGCCAGTCCTTTCTCCCTGTCACATCAAGTCAGGGTGGCAGATTGAAGACATCTAAAGCAAGTGGCAGATAATTATTCTATCAGAGGCACTCAAATCAAGGCTCGGCTTCACTGGCTCAAAATTGGTGATTGTGCCTCCAAAGAGTTTTTTTTGGCTCTGTGTGCCAGGCACTATTCCCCAGGAATTAAAGTAATCAAAGATGGTAACCAAGTGCTCTCTGAGCTACCTGACATTCTCCAAGATTTTGTGCATCACTATAAATAGGTTTTCACTGCTCAGGACCCCACGCTTGCGTGCTAGCAAGCCCTTCAGGACTGCCTTGTTGTTGTGCCACATAGGCTTTCTTCAGCCCAGATTAATTTTTGTGATCAATTATTAACAATTGATGATCTCAAGGAAGCCATTTCCTCCATGGCCAATGATAAGGCTCCTGGGATTGATTGCTTTCCTTGTGAATTTTACAAAGCTCTTTTGGACTGTGTTGGGAGCAACTCGCATCATGTTTATCTTGAAGCCTTTCATACCAATTCTCTAGGCAATTTAGTAAATAAAGGCAATATTAAATTCATACCTAAGCCTAGGGATCCAGAAGATATTTGCAACTGGCGGCCCATCACACTTCTCAATGTTTCTTACAAAATCATTGCGAAAGCCTTGACTCTAAAAATTTGTCACCTCTTGCCTCAGGTTGTGCGTCCTAAGCAGACTGGTTTCATTAAATCCAGGTTTATTCTTGATAACATTATTGCAATTTGGGAAGGCATGGAGTGGGCCCGACAGTCGAACCAGAAAGCGGTGTTCATTAAAATTGATATTGCCAAAGCTTATGACTGCATTGAATGGCCTTTCATTCTTGTGATGTTGCAAGCCTTGGGCTTTGGGCCCAACTTTATACAGTTTGTTCGTATGCTTTTTTATGAAAAAAAAGTCTTGCATTTCCATTAATAGCCGCCAGTCTTCTACTTTTGGTCTTTTTCGTTCCATTCACCAGGGATGCCCTCTCACCCCTGCTTTGTATGTTTTGGTTGTTGAGGGCTTTGGATATCTCCTAGCCAATGTTGTCTCTCAACAATGTGTTAAAGGGATCTCTCTCCTGGACTCTCAGGAATAGCTTGTCAATGGCCACTTCACGGATGATTCCTTTCTCACTCTCTTAGAGGATGAAGGTTCTATCACTGCTACCCTTGATTACCTTAATACCTTTTGTCTTACCTCCGGCTCTACAATTCAATGGCACAAGACCTTGTGCTACAGACAATCAGTGCTCCCCACTCCTGCGTGGCTCCAAACTTATAACTGGAAGTGGATAGGGCAGGGAGAAATCTTTTGGTTTCTGGGCATCTCCTTCACCTTTCAGGCTTCCCCTCAGCAGCTTTGGCAAGTCGTACTTTCCAGGGTTGAGCAGAAGGTGGCCTATTAGATTACTAAGCCTCTTTCATTGGCTGACAAATTCCAGGTGTGCTCTAAAATTTTGGCTTCCACTCACATCTACTATTCTTCTTGTTGGACTCCTTCCAAAGCTACCTACAGTAGGCTTGAAAAGTTGCTTCGCGATTTTTTATGGGCTTCTTCTGAAACCCACAAGGGTTTTCATCAAGTCGCTTGGGAATTTTGTTGTCTCCCTAAGGACTCTGGAGGGATTGGATTGCTCTCCACTCAATGACAAGGGACTGCTCTCTGTGTCAAATGGATTATCTGTGCTCTCACCGAGGATGAAGCCTGAAATATTCTCCTCAAGCATTGTATTCAGTCTGGTTTTCCTGTTCACAAGCCTGCCTGGAAGGGAATCGGTCTCCAAACCCTCCTAGTTATGAGAGATCCGGTTCAAATTGTTGGCTCCTTTGTGGCCAAGAGCATCTGGTGCTCTTGGGAAACTGTTAAGCCTTGGCTCCGTTGGGTCGGGGCTAGATTTCATGATGGGCTTTCCATCAACTAGCATAACTTATGGTGATCTCCCCTTCTGGCTCAGAATGGTCAACCCCTGGCCAAGTCACCTTGGCTCAAGGCCCTCAGATTTCATAAGAAGGGCATTCAAACACTACATCAACTCTTTCACCGGCCTACCATTCGTCTCTTGCAGTGCGATGCTTTTAAAGCCCAGTACAATCTTCAAAACCAGAACCATCTTACCTTTGATGGGCTGGTGAGGGCCATTCCGACGGAAATGCTTCACAAAGTTGGCATTTGTGGGCACAAACCTTGGTGGAAAGACTAGAAATGGTTTCCTTACACTCCTCTCAGGAGCTATAAGTCGCAGCTTGGTTACAGGTGGCTTTCACCCCATTTTCCTATGATCAGTTCCTTGAACCAGAGGTGGCTTCTTAATTCCTCTGCCCATACTTGGCATAATAGGTTTGATGCCACTTGGTTTGCAATTGTTAATCCGAAGTTGGCCCACTTTGCTTGGTGAATTCTTTTCCAAGGCTTGCTTGTGGGCTCTCGGCTTGTTCATTTGGGGGTTCCTGACCCTCGCTGCCCTTTTTGTGGGCAGTTTGAAAGCTTTAAGCACCTTTTTTGGTTTTGTCCTAGAGCTCAACAGCTTTGGACTTGGATTCATGATTTATTTTGGCCTTTTTGGTCGGAACCCTTTTCTTGGCATATGGTTCTGCTGGGGGACCCACTTGGAGCCCCAGCTAAGTTCACCCAGCTTTGGCACACTTTTAGGGTGGAAAGACAAAAATACTTGTATATTTTCTCATTCTCATTTAGATGTTAATGTGTCTCTTTATGTTAAAGCAGTTATATGTTCTAATGTTTTCCTATAGATTCAAGTACAAGCCAACAAGGTTGCACTGGAAGTGGCTCACCTACAGGTTCTCCTGGACCACTGGGGAAATTCCCCTTGTACTATGGCTCAGATCCCTGATTCACCCTCCTCCCATAGTTAGTCACCTTCTCGGGGCCGAAAGCAGAGTAACTCCGCGCGATCCCGCTCCTAGCCTCCTGCTCAGCAATATTCTCGGCCTCCTAGGTGGGCTCGTTCTCCTTCACCACATCCTGGTCAGGGCTGGCACTCTATGGTGCTACGGGGAGTGGTGGTGGCAGTTCTGGGTGGCCCTTTGATGCTTCGCCTGCTTCTGGCTCTGGCTGGCCTTCTAATGGCAAAAAAATTTTGCGGCTGGCTCTTGCAATCTCGCCTCGACATGAGGAAAAAGAAAAAGAAAAATATGAGGATAAAGTAGATGATGGTTGGGGTGCTCCTCCTGACATCACTCCAAACCCCGCTGATGTATGGGGGAAAAATCTAGATGATAGGGATCCCCCAAGATCTACTGGCACTGCCTTGGCTGCTTGATTTTTCTTTCTGTTATTAGACTTTTGGGCTAGGCCCATGTGACATTCGGGGTGTGCCTTTTCACTACCCACCCCTTTTTTGTGAATTTATAATTATATCTTTATATTAGTATAGATATCTGCCTATTTATAAAAAAAAACCTACCAAAAAATGGTAATTTTTGGTTTTTTTTAATTTTTAGACAAAAGGATTCTCTTTCATTGTAGCAGCGGGGATGAATAATAAAAGCATTTAATTTAAAAACAAATTTAAACTTTTTGGATCTTATTAATCAATAATCGCTCAATTTTGTTGAATGTTTCTTTTGTTGCATTAGTTTAAAATATTATCCATATAATATAATTATTTTATTTATTTATAAAAAATAAAATTTGAAATTCAATAAGTAATAATCAATTTTAAAACCATACTTTTTTCAAATAAATAAAAATAATTACCATTCTTTAAAATAATCAAGTTCCACATAGTGGGGAGTACTTGTCTATCTAGTATTAAAGCAATTGTACTTGTTAGTTAGTCGATAAATTATTTATCAAATATCAATTTAGGAGCAAGTCATATAATAGTTTGAAATAATAGATTATTGCAAGTCATATGTATTGTAGCCACACAAATTTTTGTATCATAACAAATAGGGTTAGAATTTTGGTTTGAGTTAGAAGTAGAATTTACCTAGGGATTAGGGCTCGAATTAGGATAAAGGTTAGGGTTATAATGAGGGAACTAGGCTTAGAATTCAATTAGGGTTTTGGTTAAATGATTCATTTAAGGTTAGTTAGGTCAACTAAGGGTTAGATTCAATTACTTGGCTAGGGTTATAGTTCAATGAGGGTTAGAGTTAGGATTTAATTAGGATTATAGTTCAATTAGGGTTATGGTTTAATTAGGGTTAGGATTCTAAGATAAAGCTTAAGGTCACAATTAGGTTTAGGATTAGGGTTAGAGAACAAGGGTAAGGTTTCAATTAAGGTTTAGGATTTAATTAAGGTTATGGTTCAATTAGGGTTAGGGTTCAAATATAGGTTTAAGGTTAGGATTAGAGTTAAAGCTCAACTAGGGTTAGGGTTAGAGTAAATGTTCAACAAGGGTTAGGGTAGGGCGGGTGCATGGAAATGGGTAGCAATTCCATCGACACCCTAAAAAAAAAATGTTGAAAACCATAACACGAGCGTGTTATAACGCGCTCGTGTTATGTCTTCCATTAAACCTAGGCAAGTTCTCAGCTGCTACAACTACAAATGAATAACGCGAGCGCGTTATAATGCACTCGCGTTATCAACTGTTAAAAGCAAAAAAACAAATGCAAATCTCTCATTTGCATTTCGACTAGTTTTTTTGTTGCACCCACAGCCAAAAACCCCAGAATATCGCGCTCGCATTCTACGAGGAGAATTTCTTCACCAAGAATCCCTATTTCTTCACAACGATGGTGTGACGATGAGGAGGAGCTATAAGAGGTAAGGATTCTATGGTTTTTGTTTTGAATTTGTTAGTTTTAGGTTAAATTTGATATCTATTTGCTTGAATTTTTAGGAGATGCAAATCAACCTGCAAACCCTCAAAATCCTCAATAGGAAGACCAACCAAATCCTCAAGATCAAAATCAACCACAACATCAACCTCCTCCACCAATCACTCAACCTCATCCTGGCACTTAGCAAAATTTAATGAGTGAAATTGAGAACAACAAAAAACAAATTGAGGATTTGATCAATAGGTTGAGTGATCCAAATGGTTCAACCACAGAAAGAATGACCCTAGCAAATTCATTGAGAGATATGTTAACAAACATAGATTCAATTAGCAAACAAATAACTAGATGGGTAGATAGGAGGCATGCGGCTAGGGACTATATAAACTATCATACAAGGCTGTGAAAGATTTAAAAATTACAAAAGGTGATTTGTGCTCATTATTCACCGACCCACACACAAATCAAAATCTTACCATCAATGCGAAGAGGTTTCCTATCCATTGGTGCCACCACCAACAGATGAAGGACCGTTTTTATGATAGGTGGTACATGGTCTTTGATTACCCACCATGCAACAATTGCAAGGTCCCAAAATATTTCCTTAGGAAACTATATAGTGAGTTCATATTGATCAAAATCCCAAATTATTTTGATATAAGGGATTTCCAGAGGAGAGGTGGGGGGGTGTTTTGGTGTGGAGCCTGATCAGTCTCCAAGTGGGAGATTGTTGGTATGAGTAATCTAGGAATTGAGCATTGGAATGCCGTGAAATGGATTCTTAGGTATTTGAGAGGTACATCGGATAAATATTTATGTTTTGAGGGCTTTAATACAGATTTAAAAGGCTATGTTGACTCAGATTTGGTAGGGGATATCGATACCAGGCAGAGTACCACAGGTTATGTATTTACTATTGGTGGGACAGCAATAAGTTGGATTTCTCGGTTGCAAAAGGTGGTTACTTTATCCACCACAGAGGTAGAGTATGTGGCTGCAACAGAGGCAGCAAAGGAGATGATATGGATGCAACTTTTCATGGAAGAGTTGGGAAAACAATAGGCTGAAAATTACTTGTTCACAGACAGCTAGAGTGCTATACATCTTGCAAATAATTCTGCCTTGCACTCTAAAACCAAACACATACAGTTGAGGTATCATTTCATTCAGTCGGTGTTGGAGGGTGGACAAGTAAAGCTAGAAAAGATACATATAGATGTAAATCCAGCGGATATGTTTACTAAGGCGGTGATAAGGGAGATTTTCAGCTCCTCTTTAGTTTCGGTTGGCCTTCAAGGTTGAATTCAAGTATAACAGAGCAACAGGATCCAAGGTGCTTATTTCCAGTGGGAGCTGTAAGTGTAGCTGTGTCATCCAGGTTCAGTCTCCAAGTGGGAGATTGTTTTGGTGTGGAGCCCGATCAGTTTCCAAGTGGGAGATTGTTGGTATGTGGCGACTAAAAACCCCAACTTTTTATAACCCTAATTCGAAAGCTTCTAAAAAGCTGGATATAAGGGGTTTGTAATAGAGTTACAGTATGAAGAGAAAAAGGCTATTATTCGTGATATTGTAATAGGGTTTTACACTGGTTAATGAAATCATTGGATGGTTGTGGTTTGGTGGATGTAGCCCATATTGGGTGAACCACGTTAAATTCTTTGTGTTATTTTTCTATTTGTTTTATTTCTTGGTTTATTTGATAATATCTGCATTTAGCTTTTAGATATCTGACTTCAAATCCTAACAGGGGGTCAGCTCAGGATAGACCTGGTGCACAGTCGGATCCTACACGGCAAGGTAGACGAGCTCTCGCTAGGCCACCTCATGAGCATGTTGTTATGCCTTCCATCGTGAAGGAAAGTGCTAATGTAGAGACATTGTAGGCAATCAACACTTTGACCCAGAGTGTCATCCATCATACTAGCCCTATTCTACAATGCCATCCAGGGGAGTCTTCTAGTGGTGGCCTTCGAACACATGTGTGTCAATCTTGCGAGGCTACTTGTTCACATGACCCCACCGACCCTCAGGAGACTGGTACATAGGATCCGTCTGTAGCTATGGAGATGGAGAGAGCAGCTGACATTTTGCATGAGGCATATGGCATTGATAGTCAGGTAAAAGTTAGTGCATGTGTTCATCGAATTTAATTTATTAAATTTTGATTTTGAAATGCAAGATTAACTAAAAATGTTTTATGATTTTAATAAAATTGCAGGGTTACAGTGTTGAGACTGGATACACCGGCCCCCCACCAACCTATTTTTGCAGTACACCTATCACTAGGGTATGTACATAGTAAACAATTATAAGTTTATTGCATATTAATGGCATTGTTTTACGAATGGTAATTTAATATGCAATTTTGGATGTTGAACAAACTAATATTGGAGGTTTTGATGGAACACTTCCCAGTGGCAGTGGATTTACTCAAACCTTCATGTAGGTAATAGAATAAATATTTTAACTAATGAATCAAGTACTTAATAGATTTGTGTAGTTTATACATGCACATCGTTGATTACATTGAATAATTTATTGTTCTATTTTCAGTTATTGTGAGATGATACACCTCTGAATGTGATGAGGGCAATGGATATTGTTGTGACATCTGCTATACAATCCTCGATGGCTCTGACAGAAGAGGTATGAGGAAAATTAGTAAATTTTAATTTACATTTGTTGTTATAGATGTTAGTTAGTGAAAAATCAAACCATTATTCATTCACGTAGCTTTTGTCTATTTGTATGGTTTATACAAGGCTTGAGCACACCTGAGCATAGGCATGAGGATATTTCCCTCATGGAGAGAGATCGTGAGATGGTTGTAAGTGATTATTTTGTCAAATATATCATTTTTTATAATATAATTTCTATATATTCATGTCTTTACTTCTTATTGTAACAGTTAAAACTTCACCATGAACTAAACCCTAGGAGGAGTAGTAGGATCACTCCATGAGCGTAGCAAAAACAAGTGACAGACCTATCACCATCCAATCAAAAAGGAAAGGGAAAGATTTTATTTCCTGCACATGGAGAGCAATGACTTTTGATTCTAGAGTCCTTTGTTGTATGCCTACATGGCAGTTTTGTACATATTTGACATTGTATGCCTAGATGGCATTCTCGTAAGCCTATATGGCTATTTTGTACATATATTTCATACTTATATCGACATATATTGATGTATGCCTACATGGCTATTTGGTTAATACAAATATCTTTTATCGATGCCTGTCCATATTTGCATTGTAAATTGATAGTTCAATAGATATGAGTTATGTGTATTCAAGTGTATACTTTACAACTTACATGTATACTTTGTGACTTACATGCATTCGAGTGTATAATTTGTGGCTTACATGTTTCATGCATATACCTTGTATTTGTGCATATACTTTGTTTTAATTTGTGTATACTATGTATTCGTGTGTATACTTTTCGAGGCTTACGTGTTTTTGAGTACTTGTACTTCCCTTATTGACATGTACATGTTTGACTTATTCATGTTTATAATTATTAATTGGTTAGCCCTAGCATTGATCTATGTCATCCTCAATGCATGATCCTTGAGATGGAGTAAGTACACCCTCAAGGTCAAAAGGAGTTTCACATGCATTCTTCGTAGGCTCATTTTGGTAGTGAAACCAAAAACCTTTTGCATCATTGAAACAAATTTTTTTTTCCTTTATAGCAGGTATGAAGCCATTATCATTCTCCATTAGTTCTTCATGTATCCACTCCCCATTAATGGTTGTCTCATGAACTTCATGAAACCAAGCACTTATCTCATTTGTGATAGAAGAAATGTATGAAGATTGATCTTCCTCCTTATGAACCATTAATTATCATGAGAGATGGGTTCTTGTGAACCACTACTGATGAATCATGGGTCAATGAGTTTGACTTGTAAAACTACACGATTGAATCCTGATAGCAATATCACAATATTTATATATCTAAATCTGTTATTTCCTTCAGCTAAAATTTGTGCTTATACTTATGTGATTGATGTATGTTTGTGTATGGGATCATAGTAATTTATTTTTGATGATGCTATTGTGTCTTTAAGGTTTATTTATTAAAGGGTGCATGAAACAAGTTTTAAATCCTTACAAATATTTGAATTTCTTAGGTTTTTCTATTTGTCGAGTTTGGGCTCCGAGCCCGACTCCAAGTCAAAAAATGGCTTTTCAAGTTAGAGGCGAGTCCTAGTCTTGTAACACTAGTGTGAACACATCGAGGAATAATGTATATGCCGATGAAGAGAGAACCCATCCTTGTTTCCAAATAAACCATGGTATAGATATGGTTGGTCGAGATAAAACATCACTCTCGTAGATAGTTCGAACCATAATATTTCATGGCTACAAACACACCTTCATTATGTGTGTTCTTGATCCTAATGAAGAAATGGTGGAACATGTTGTAGATCAAATATTGCAACCCTAAGTCCAAAAGAAAGTTACTTGTCCTGATTTTTGCAAATGTCTTTAAGATGTTCATCCTTCTTGAGTAATGTGAACTATTGATGTTATCTAGATCTTTGAAACTATCTGCAATCATGTGCAATACTGCAGAAGCTAGAGCTATATCTAATACTACAAAAGACTGCTCAATGGAATCCTGATAGCAATATCACAATTTGACACATTGTAGAAAATACCTCCTACTTATCAATTGATGAGCTAAAGGGGCTCTATAATGAATGTTTCATAAGGCACAACACTTGCTGAAGGTTTTGTAAATGGGGTTGCAAGCTAAGTGGGCTTAACCTTGGGGAAAAAATTTGTGGTTAAGCACTTGAGCTAGAGTATACTGGAATGGGTGACCTCCCGGGAAGGCCTAGTGCCTCAGCTCTATGAGTATCACTTAGATGCAATGAGTGCTAAGTGGGCCATTCAATATCATTTCAAATTTGTTGTTTTAAGTAACTTACAAATTTGCAACTTAAGACTCCTCCAACCTAAGGGATCGATCCGGTGGAACATAGCTCAGAGCGATTCCACGTGTTTTGTTGCAAAAGAGGACCATGCCTAGCATAAAAATACCTATTCGGACGTGTTGGAATAGTCTGCTTGGTCACACAAGCTGCATAATGAAAGTTGCACCACTTTGCAATTTTGCATTGCTTGCATTTGATGCTTTTTCCATCAAGTGAAAATCCGCCACCATTGGAAAACCACTCTGAGATAGCCAAAACCGAGAGAGGTTTTTATAGACAGGCTCAACATGATCCTATAGGATTAGATGAGATGTTTCTAAGCATCATGAAATCTGTGTAATAGCATGCTAAAGTTTACAGCCATTTTGCACTTTGGACCCTTAAGGGATCGATCCAGTTGAGCGTAGCTCGGAGTGATTCCACTTGTTTCAGTGCAAAAAAAACACCATGCCTAGCGTAAATATACCTATTCAGATGTGTTGGAGCAGTTAGTTTGGTCACACGTGTTGCAGAGTGAAAGTTGCACCACTTTGCAACTTTGCACTGCTTGAATTTAACACTTTTTCCATCAAGTGAAAATCCGCCATCATGAGAAAAACCACTCCAAGATAGCCAAAACCGAGAGAGGTTTTTCTAGAGGGGCCCAATGCCTTTTTTTAGGATTAGATGAGAAGTTACTAAGTGTCACGATAGCCGAGTAATAGCATGTTGAAGTTTGCAGCCATTTTGCACTTTGGACCCTTAAGGGATTGTTCCGGTGGAACGTAGCTCGGAGCGATTCCACATGTTTCAATGTGAAAAAATACCATGCCTAGTGTAAAAATACCTATTTGGACGCGTTGGAGTAGTTATTTTGGTCACACAAGTTGCAGAGTGAAAGTTGCACCACTTTGCAACTTTGCACTGCTTGAATTTGACACTTTTTCCATCAAGTGAAAATCCGTCGACATAAGAAAACCACTCCAAGATAGCCAAAACCGAGAGAGGTTTTTCTAGAGGGGCCCAATGTCTTTTTTTAGGATTAGATGAGAAGCTTCTTAGTGTCACGGTATCCGAGTAATAGCATGCTGAAGTTTGCAGGCATTTTGCACTTTGGACCCTTAAGGGATCGTTCCTGTTGAACGTAGCTCAGAGCGATTCCACGTGTTTCAATGCGAAAAAAGACCATGCCTAGCATAAAAATACCTATTTGGATGCGTTGGAGCAGTTAGTTTGGTCACACGAGTTGCAGAGCGAAAGTTGTACCGCTTTGCAACTTTGCACTGCTTGAATTTGACACTTTTTCCATCAAGTGAAAATCCGCCATCACGAGAAAACCACTCCAAGATAGCCAAAACCAAGAGAGGTTTTTCTAAAGGGGCCCAAATCCTTTTGGTAGGATTAGATGAGAAGTCTCTAAGTGTCATAGTATGCGATTAATAGCATACTGAAGTTTGCAGCCATTTTGCACTTTGGACCCTTAAGGGATCGTTCCGGTTGAACGTAGTTCGAAGCGATTCCACGTGTTTCAGTGTGAAAAAATACCATACCTAGCGTAAACATACCTATTCGAACGCATTGGAGCAGTTAGTTTGGTCACACAAGTTGCAAAATGAAAGTTGCACCACTTTCCAACTTTGAATTGTTTGAATTTGACACTTTTTCCATCAAGTGAAAATCCGCCGCCACGAGAAAACCACTCCAAGATAGCCAAAACCGAGAGAGGTTTTTTTAGAGGGGCCCAATGCCTTTGTGTAGGATTAGATGAGAAGTTTCTAAGTGTCACAGTATTCGTGTACTAGCATGCTGAAGTTTGCAGCCATTTTGCACTTTGGACCAGTAAGGGATCGATCCGGTTGAACATAGCTCGGAGCAATTCTATGTGTTTCGGTGCCAAAAAAGACCATTCCTAGCGTAAAAATACCTATTTGGATGTGTTGGAGTAGTTATTTTGGTCACATGAGTTGCAAAGCGAAAGTTGCACCACTTTGCAACTTTGCACTGCTTGAATTTGACACTTTTTCCATCAAGTGAAAATCCGCCACCACGAGAAAACCACTCCAAGATTGCAAAAACCGAGAGAGGTTTTCCTAGAGGGGCCCAATGTATTTTTGTAGGATCAGATGAGATGTTTCTAAGTATCACAGTATCCAAGTACTAGCATGTTGAAGTTTGCAGCCATTTTGCAATTTGGACCCTTAAGGGATCAATCCAGTGGAACATAGCTCAGAGCGATTCCAAATGTTTCAGTGTGAAAGAGGACCATGCCTAGCACAAACATACCTATTAGACATGTTGGAATAGTTCGCTTGGTCACACAAGTTGCAGAACGAAAGTTGCACCACTTTGCAACTTTGCACTGCTTGCATTTGATGCTTTTTCCATCAAGTGAAAATCCGCTGCCACGAGAAAACCACTCCAAGATAGCCAAAACCGAGAGAGGTTTTTCTAGAGGGGCCCAACACCTTTTAGTAGGATCAGATGAGAAGTTTCTAAGTGTCATGGTATCCGAGTAATAGCATGCTGAAGTTTGCAGCCATTTTGCACTTTGGACCCTTAAGGGATCGATCCAGTGGAACGTAGCTTGGAGCAATTCCATATGTTTCAATGCGAAAAAAGACCATTCCTAGCATAAAAATACCTATTCAGACGTGTTGGAGCAGTTAGTTTGGTCACACAAGTTGCAGAGTGAAAGTTGCACCACTTTGCAACTTTGCACTACTTGAATTTGACACTTTTTCCATCAAGTGAAAATCTGCCGACACGAGAAAACCACTCCAAGATAGCCAAAACCGAGAGAGGTTTTTCTAGAGGGGCCCAACACCTTTTTTTAGGATTAGATGAGAATTTTATAAGTTTCACAGTATCCGAGTAATAGCATGCTGAAGTTTGCAGCCATTTTGTACTTTGGACCCTTAAGGGATCGATTCAGTGGAACATAGCTCAGAGCGATTCTACGTGTTTTGGTGCGAAAGAGGACCATTTCTAGCGTAAACATACCTAGTCCGACGCGTTGGAACAGTCCGCTTGGTCATACGAGTTGTAGAAAAATGTGTACAAATTGTTTACATGACCTTTATATTACCTTTTTCACATTGTTTATATTTCAAAATTCAAAGTTTTCAAATTTTCCTACTCAAGGCATTTACAGAACAAGGTGCTACTACACCAAACATGAAATCCAACCTTACAATATTTGAGTATATCTCATTATGTAATTAAATCTTATTACAATGCCTCTGGCACTTCGTTCTCTCAAATCTTTTACAATGTCACTCATACATTCAAGATTCTCTTTGAATGTCTACATCATAGGTGCTCATTATGAGGTTAACTTCAAATGAGTAGCTTGAGATTCCCTCACTAAGCTTCACATGCTCTCTTATAATGGCTTGAAATCACAATTGAGATTTTTCAAAATCATCAAAATAAATATGTTGCATTGCTTTTTTGGCTGAGATTCTCTTTGATGGCTCTTAAATCAGCATTTTTTGCAACAAAAGATCAATCAACCCTTAATAGTTTACTTACAAATACGCAAATTAAAAGAGAAAAATAAAGAGCATCCAAAATGGAAATGAAATAAAAATAGATGGAAGGCACTTACAGATGTTGCATGTAGGCATCAAAATAAGGATGTTGCATTCCTTTTTTGGTTGACATTCTCTTGGATGGCTCATATATCTGCATTTTTTGCAAGGGGACACCAATCACTGTAAAAGAAGATGATAGCATTGGCATAAAACAAATTAATGTGCATACAAGTATAAATTAATAAGAACCAATGTGCATATACTTACAAATTAATCCAACGAACCATCCGGGTCTGCTCTACTCTTCATTATGTCAAGTATTGCCTCATGGTCAGACTCACAGACCTTCCATAACGTCTTGTTCAAAGGTCTACCCCCATATTTGGTCAAATGAACATTGGATGCCACGACAAGGTTCGAGTAATGAAGAATCTTATGATGCATGTCAAAGTCCTGAAATAGCCAATGTTTAACACTTGAATGTGGGTACTTTCTAAGCCATGTTCCATTAACCACAACTAAGCCTATAGGGTATTCAATGTTTTCTCCATCTATAACTAGGGCCTCCAATTTCTTTTTGGTCTCAACACAATGACACAAGTAATAGTCTATTCCCTCTTCATTGTCTTCATCTGCAATAACTGCATAAACATGCCCTGCATTGATATGTGCAAAAAATCTCTTGAAATTTTTCAACATTACGAATACAGTACAAAGTAAGATCTAATGATATGGAATTTCAACAGCTAAGAAAGTAGATATATCACCTCGTTGAACTAGATCTGATATGTGGTCAAAGTCGACCGATGATTCTATCTATGTCAGTTCCAATGCCATCGGAGGGCGATACATGTGAAGTGGGCTAAGATAACTTGTGAACCATTTGTCAACCCACTCCCGTAACTCACAATCATTCCAGTCTTGCATTGTACATGAAGTACAAAAGCATGCCATCTTTTGTGTATCGATACTCCATGAACCTATATTTGAGCTAAGGAAAGAGTGTACCTCACTCAATCCTATTAGTGTACAACAATCTTCATATGGTGCAATGTTAGTATCATTGATCAACCAAAAAAATCTATGAACTGAAGACGTACCTTCATTACCTGGACCTATCAAAGCATTACACCACTCGATGATTGATTTTGCATTTGTCAACTTTGCACTGTCTTTATACTTTAGCTCTTCTCCTACTAATGCTCTTTTCACGCATGCTCCTGCACCATCATGCTCCCCCTTTCCATGTCCAACCTTACAAAAGTTCCACATATGTTGAACACCTGTAATGACCTGCATCCTGCACAACCATTAGAACATGCATGAGTTCTTGAACTGTGTTGCACAGTTATTAGACCATATTATATGTTGATCGTATTATATGCCCCTCTTAGCCAACCCACTGTAGAACATCTGGAAACAACCTTGCACAAACTCTGGAGAATGTGTGCGATCATCACTAATGTAAAATTGGTACTCCCTCAATACCTTCCTTTGCTCATCTGTACTATCAGATGCATGAATGAATGCTATGTGCACAAACATCAAAATTTGTGTGGAGTTGTAATACTATGACTGCACCTCATTTTTTGGCTGTAGAGTGTAGTTCTCTGCAAATTCAACTATGGACAATATGCTTCCAACTGGAAAGGTGTCCTTGCATAGCTTGAACTGTGTGTCCAACCATCGGGCTCTATGGGTATGCATTGCATACTCAGACAGTATACTGTCACGAAATATGGTCATAAATTTGTACACTGGAATCTTCTCAATAACCAAATCACACCTTTTTTCTTGAGACCCATCTTTTGTAGCATATGCCACTGTTTTATACTTCCCGAACTCTACTAGTTTTTGTCCCACCTCATCTGTGCTTTCCATATGTTGACATACTGGCATACGCTACAAGCCACCGCAACGCTTGCATGAACCATCCAAGCATGTTGTCCTATAGAATATCTGGCTATCCTCTATTTCACATAAATTTTTTGATAAGAACTCTCTTGAAGATTTTGGTGGGGCTTCTATGCCACAATCCTGCAAAACATCATTAGTATGCAAATCTAAACATATAGAATGATAAAGATTGTAATGGTTAGAAAATTCAATATGTAGTCTACAACAACAAGTAGTGCGTGTGTGATTTATCTTGACATAAAAAGGTTTAAGAAGTTCAAAAAATCTTTGAGAAATACTAATTTGAGGATAATCATTTTCAAATTTCTGAAAAAAATTGGTTTGAGTCATATCCAAAAAATGCTTTGGATGTATCTTACGATTCTGACTACTGATTCTCCTTCTTACCACATCCCTTTGATTTGGAGATGGCCTTGTGTTATTCTTCCAATACTCTTCAATTAGTGTTCTCAAGGCTTCGACAACTTCTTTATCTTTTTGTGACAGTCTCCCCGAGAATGCCCATAATTCATTTGTATCATTTCCCTCAATTCTTTGCCGCCTTTGAATGGCTCTTGTTAAAAAATTTCTACTAATTCCCTTTTTTCCACTAGTATTTTTAATTAGGCGAGCTCTCTTTGTTTGACAACTTACCAAAGTCAATGTAATGACATGTCAGGTGACATTACTATCCTTTGAGCGTGAGGTCTTACCCACACTCTCATCAACATCCATTAGATTCTTCACAATAGTGTCTTCACTCGATGTATTTGATGTTCTCAACCCAAGAGTCTTCATGATGTTCCTATACTTTACACCCCGCATCATTTCAACAAATAGTTGACATCTTGCAGTCTCATTTAGCCTTTCAAAGAATCGTTCCCAAATCTTATCAGCATATCTTCTACAAGTGTGTGTTGAAATCTTACCTTCCATGTGCTGCAAAATCTCATCATCAATATTAATCAAATACTTTGGCTTTCTATGCAAAATTCTTGGTGGTTTTCTCCTAGGTACATACATCTCAACATTAGGAATTTCATCAATATTTAATTGAGGTGGGCTAGATTGCATACCTTCGATCGAGGGTGGAGAAGAAGACATACCTTGAGGTTCACATGGGAATGATGGCATACCTTCTTTGTCAATTTTTAGTGATGATGTACTCTCAACTTGAGATGTGTTGGATGGTGTCCAACAATATTCACTTGCGATAAATGGTGTCCCTCCATATTCACTTGCAGTAGATGGTGTTTGTCCATATTCACTTGTGCTAGATGGTGTCCCTCCATATTCGCTTGTGCTTAATGGTGTCCCTTCATATTCACTTGTCATAGAGGGTGTGTCTTCAACTACGATATTTGAATCTGTCTTACGACAATGCTTTCGTATTCGTGCTTGTTGTGCTGCCAATTCTCATTCTCTTTTTGACGATTGAGGTTCCTCTACAATCGGGTTGTTTTCATCAATCGTTTCCAATTTCTTCTTTTCAAAATATGCCGCCACTTGAACTCTCTCCTTTTCTTTCAAGGTTTCATTCTCTTCGTCTGTTAGTTTCCTCTTTGTCTTTTTCTTCGGCATGGCAGATAATTTTATCTGTACCATGGTAATGAGATGAATATTAGTTCCTAAAAAATTGTTGAAGGAGTGGTCTATGTAATGAAATTTTGACCTTGTGCAAGGTATTTTGAAGATGCTTGATGCTTTGGAATGGTCTGGGAAGGCCCGGGTATAGGAGTTTCTATAAACCCTCCCTCTTTGCATTGAAAAATGGGGGTTTTTGTATTGGAAGCATAGTTGAGCAGGTAAGGTCCTAAGACCTATAAATTATCTTGTTTTGAGACCTAATTAAAGACTTTTTTTGGGTTTGGAAGTCTAGTGTGAAGATCTAAGGGTAGTTCCTTTGTAAAATTGGCTTACTTGGAGGCCTAAAATAGTGAAAAAGGTCAGTTTTCTTAATGCTGTCCCAAAGGAGTCATGTGATGGGTCAAGGTATGTCTTGCAACTCTAAAATTGGTGCTACAATCATTTTTTTATTTTCCTGTTGTTTTCAAAAAATTTGGAGTTAAGGGCCCAAAATTGGTTTTGCACAGTAATTAGATTCCAAGGGTGAAATTTGGGAAATAATGTTTTTGTTTGTTGTCCAGCTTGGAGGAGTGTTGGGATTGGTCCATTACACCCTTTTAATCTTCATAGATGGCTCTTGAAGGCAAGTTGACATATTCAATGGTTTTGGGTCCTCTAACTCTGCATCAAAAATGAGTATCACAGTTTGAAGTGTGTGCATGGTTTGGGAGATACATGTGATAGTTTGTAGATGCTTGGCTACTAGTAATGTGGACAGTGAACAAAGGAACTAAGTTTGTGTGTAAGGGCAGACTTCTGAAAGGTTTCATTTTTGTTGTACTAACTCAAACAAATATTTATTAAGCAAATAATGGTTTGGTTGTGCCTTAAGAATTATAGTTTGTGTTTGTAAACAATGGTGCCATTATGGAAGATTTAAGACAACTTGTGAATGACATAATCATTGGTTGATGTTTTGAGGAGCCTAGTTGATTCTAATTAGTTATTTTTAATATTTTCAAGGTGTTTTGAAGGTCCTTAAGGAATTGGGAACTCTTAATGCTAATTTGAGTATACGAATCAAATGTTTTGTGAAGGGAAATATAGTTGAATAAGTGTGTCAAGAAAGGTGTTGATTTCTTCCTTTGTACTACATCACTTTGTGCAGAGGTATTGAAAGGTTTTTGGACCCTTCAGAGGAATGGGAGAGGCTTGGATTTGTCTTAAAGGATGAATTTTGGTGAATGGTTTTGAATTTCTATAATTGGCAAGTGTAAAATGGTAATTGGCAAGTGTATATAATTTGGTAATTTAAAATGTGCATTGACAACCTAAGGTTATAATGACAAACAAAAATGAAAGCAAGCCATAATAGAATGAAAGAAAATGTGTAAGGACTTCACATACCTTAAAAGCCAGACTTTCAAATGGAGGAGTTCAACCCAATTATGTAGCCTTAGCTTCTTCTTTCTTCAAACTCCACAAAAATTTGACTTGTTCAAAAGCTTGTTCCCTTCCACATTTCAATTGTATATCAGCTTTCAATGGAATTCAAACTTCAATTGGTATTATATGTCTTTCAACATGGAAACTCTTCTATTTCATGCAAAGGTGGTAAAAAGATCATGGAAAAGGTGATGGAATGTTAAAAAGATGCTCACACACTTCACAACATCATCAAAAAGCTATTTTTTGTCGGAGCACGTGTAGAACCAGGGG
Source organism: Sequoiadendron giganteum (assembly GCA_007115665.2). NCBI lineage: Eukaryota > Viridiplantae > Streptophyta > Pinopsida > Cupressales > Cupressaceae > Sequoiadendron > Sequoiadendron giganteum. Next base: position 192,111,145 of record CM021109.1, read on the forward strand.
AATATGCAGACTATGGGCCTTCAAATCATGGGTATATAGATTTTTTTACCATTTTAGTGGAGTTAAAAATGTGCTCACATTATAACGCGAGTGCGTTATGTGAAATTTGGTTTTCTTGGTATATAGAGAGGGAGAGAGGGGGAGAGTGGGAGAGAGGGAGATAGAGAGGGAGGAAGAGAGGGGGAAAGTGGGAGAAGGGGAGAAGCAGAGAGTGGGAGACTAAGAGAGTGGGAGATAGAGAGGGAGGGAGAGATGGTGAGAGTGGGAGAAAGATAGAGTGGGAGAGAGTGGGGGAGAGTGGGAGAAAGAGAGAGTGGGAGATAGAGAGGGAGGGAGAGAGGGGGAGAGTGGGATAAAGAGAAAGTGGGAGAAGGGGAGAAGCCAAGAGGGAGACCGAGAGAGTGGGAGAGATAGAGAGGGAGGGAGAGAGAGAGGGTGAGAGTGGGGGAAGGAGGGGAGAAGGGGAGAAGGGAGAGGGGAGAAAGAGAGAGGAGAGTGGAGAAAGAGATAATGGAGGGAGAGGGGAGAGGGAGAGGAGATAGAGAGGGAGGAGAGGAGGAGAGCAGAAAGATAGAGAGGGAGGGAGATAGGGGAGAGTGGGAGAATGGGAGAATCGAAGAGTGGGAGACTGAGAGAATGGGAGAGAGTGGGAGATAGAGAGGGAGGGAGAGAGGGTGAGAGTGGGAGAAAGATAGAGTGGGAGAGAGTGGGTGAGAGTGGGAGAAGGGGAGAGTGGGAGAAAGAGAGAGTGGGAGAGAGAGGGGGAGAGTGGGAGGGAGAGAGGGGGAGAGTGGGACATAGAGAGGGAGGGAGAGAGGGTGAGAGTGGGAGAAAGATAGAGGGTCAACCCCTATACCCTCTTAATCCCTCAACCCTCAACCCTTAAACCCTAATCCCTCAACCCTCAACCCTCAACCCTTACACCCTAATCCCTCAACCCCTATACCCTCTTAATCCCTCAACCCTTAAACCCTAATCCCTCAACCCCTATACCCTCTTAATCCCTCAACCCTGAAACCCTAATCCCTTAACCCTCAACCCTTAGGGTATAGGTTTAAGGGTATATGGTTGAAGGATTAGCGTTGAGGGTCTAATGTATAAGGGTTCATGGTTTAGGGTTTAAGGGTTGAGGATTAAGGGATTAAGGGTTGAGGGTTGAGGGTTGAGGATTAAGGGTTGAGGATTGAGGGTTAAAGGTTTAATGGTTTAGGGTTTAATGGTTGAGGTTCAAGAGTTTAAGGATGAGGGTAGATGGTTGATGGTATAGGGTTGATGGATTAGGGTTGAGGGTATGGGTTGAGGGTAGAGGGTTTAGAGGTTTAGGATTTAAGGGTTGAGGGTTGAGGGTTTAAGGTATAGGGTTGAGTGTTCAAGGTTTAAAGGGTTGAGGGTATAGGGTTGAGGGATTAGGGAAGACAAGGTGGGATGGAGGGAGGGAGAGATGGAGGGAGAGTCTTGAGAGAGAGGGATGAAGTAGGAGAGAGATAGAGGTTAGACAGTTAAGGGTAGAGGATAGAGGGTTTAAGGGTTTAGGGTTTAAGGGTTAAGGGTTTAGGGGAGAGGGGAGAGGGGAGAGAGATAGAGGGAGTGAGTTAGTGAGTGAGAGAGAGAGACCTGAGAGAACGAGAGGGGGTGGTAGGGAGAGTCTTGAGAGAGAGAGGGAGGAAGTGGGAGAGAGATAGAGGGTAGAGGGTTAAGGGTAGATAGTTAAGGGTTGAGGTTAGAGGGTTTAAGGGTTTAAGGGTTAAGGGTAGAGGGATAAGGGTAGAGGGATAAGGGTAGAGGGGAGAGACATAGAAGGAGTGAGTGAGAGAGAGAGACTTGAGAGAGGGAGAGGGGGTAGGAGGGAGAGACTTGAGAGAGAGAGAGGGGAAGGGAGTTGGAGAGAGATAGAGGGTAGAGGGTAGAGGGTAGAGTTTTTAAGGGTTTAGGGTTTAAGGGTTAAGGGTTAAGGGTTTAGGTTAAGGGTATAGTGGAGAGAGATAGAGTGAGTGAGTGAGTGAGTGAGAGACCTAAGATTCCCTCTCTAGTTCTCTCTATCTCACTTCTCTCTCCTTCTCTCCCTCCCTCTCTAATTTTCTCTATATCCCCCTCTCTCTCCTTCCCTTTATAATTCTCTCTATCTCACCTCTCTTTCTACCCCTCTCTCTCTCCCTCTCTCTTCCTTTCACCCAACTTTTCTCTCTACTTCTCGCTATCTAACCTATCTCTCTATACATATTTCTCTCTCCCCCCTCCTTCCCTCTCAATCTCTCCACGTTCCTCCTTATCTCTCTACTTTTCAGCTCCATCACACATCTCTCCACCTAGACCTCTCTCTATTTTTGTCTCACCTCTCTCTCCGTCCCTACCTCTCCCTATATCTCTCCTTTCATATCTACTTCTCTCTACCTAGTTGTCCCTCTATACCTATTTCTCTCTCCCTCCTTACCTCCTCTCTCTCAATATCTCCACCTTCTTTCCCTCTCTAATTCTCTCTCTATCACCTCTCTCTATCTCTCTCCTCCCTCTCTACTCTCTCCATCTCTCCCTCCCTCCCCCTCTTTCTATCTCTCGTCTCTCCCTCCCCCTCTTTCTATCTCTCTTTACCTTCTCTCTACCTATATCTCTCTCCTTCTATCTATCTCAACTATCCATCTTTACCTATCCCTCCATCCTCTCTCTCTAAGCCACCAAAATTTACTCTACATCTCTCTGTCTAGCCTACCCCTATATACCTCCTTTCTCTCCCTCTCTCTTTCCCTCTCTCAATCTATCTACCTTCCTCATTATGCCTCTACTTATCTCACATCTCTCCCTCCTACCCGCTCTCCCTATCTCAAGTCTCTCTCTCTCACTCACTCACTCCTATATCTCCCAACTCTAACCTTAACCCTTAAACCTTTAAACCCTCTACCCTATATCTCTCTCCTCCTTGCTCCCTCTCTCTCTAGTTCAAAAAATTCATTAAAAAACCCTATGGTTTTCTTGTTTAAATTTAATATTTTCTATCAAAATATTAAATTTTTATTCATTTATACCCTATAATTTCCTTTAATCTCGTTCAAAAAGGCTAAAAAATGACTTATATCCTATACCGCTGCCCTAAACCCTTTAAATTTTTCTCCCTACCGCTTTACCGCAGATAGCCTTCAAACAGTTCACGATTGTGCGGTAAAGGGTCAGCCTGGCGGTCATCAAACAACCATCGCTATACCGCACATAGTAAAATCTATACCCGCGGTAATGTGGTAAACTTTGTATGCGGCCTTTATTGTGTTTACCGCTATACCACAGTTGTTATCTTTCTACCCAATGGTATGGTGGTCTTAACCGTCAAGGTCTTCTCCCGACTGTTACCGTGCTACCACGGTCTCCCTGTAGACTATCTGCAGTACCATGGTAGTCGTCTTGCTGCCTGCCTTGACCTTCCATTGACAATTTACCACAATCACCGTGGTCACCATTCTCACCATGTGCGGTACCGTGGTGACTGTCTGCACTGTTGCCACGCCGGTGACTTATTGACCACCGCGAAACCATGGTCTATGTTTAGACCGCGTGCGGTGGCACGGTAAACATTTTGTGCCTAATCGTTTAGCCGCCAATTATTTTTGCTGACCGTTACTGCCGCCTTCTAACTTCTACTGCTCTACCACGACCCTCGAGATTACCCTTCACGGTGCAGTGGTCAGGGTTTCCTTGACTACTCTTTACCTCTATACCGTAGGCTAGTTTGTGGGAAGCTGCGGTTAGGTGGTGAATAAGATATGAAGTGATCACTAAGGGAGCAATAGAGGTATAAAATGTATGAGCATTTTTGGAAAGGAAAGAAATAAATTTTAAAGGAAAAGATAGGAAAATAATAAGAAATTAAATGGGGGTAAGGCAGTAAATGAAATATTATGAAAAGATAGGAAAGTAATGGATATAAATGAATAAACTCCTTTAGGGTATTGATGGGAAATTTAGGTTCAAAAGGGAAAATCATTCAGGTTTCTTTAATGATTTTTTTTTGGGTTCTAACAAGGTAGAGGGTTTAAGGGTTTAGGGTTAAGGGTAGAGATGAGAGAGAGAGAGAGAGAGGTAGAGAGGGAAAGAAGGTAGAGATATTGAGAGAGATGAGGCAAGGAGGGAGAGAGAAATAGGTATAGAGGGACAAATAGGTAGAGAGAAGTAGATATGAAAGAAGAGATAGAGGGAGAGGTAGGGATGGAGAGAGAGGTGAGAGAAAAACAAAGAGAGGTCTAGGTAGATAGAGGTGGGAGGAGATAAAGAGAAGTAGAGGATGGAGTTAAGGGTAGAGGGTAGAGTGCTTAAGGGTTTAAGGGCTAAGGGTTTAGGGTTTAGAGTTAAGGGTAAAGGAGAGAGAGATATAGGGAGTTAGTGAGAGAGAGAGAGGGAGGGAGTGGAAAGCGATAGAGGGCAGAGGGTAGAGGGTAGAGGGTAGAGGGTATAGGGTAGAGGGATAGAAGGAGTGAATGAGTGAGAGAGAGACCTAAAAGAGGGTGAGGAAGTAGGAGGGAGAGACTTGAGAGAGAGAGAGAGGTAGGGAGGGAAATTGGAGATGGATAGAGGGTTTAGGGTAAAGGGTATAGTGGAGAGAGATAGAGGGAGAGAGAGAGAAGGTGTGAGTGAGTGAGAAACCTAAGAGAGAGAGAGAGGGGGGGGAGGAGGTGAGAGGGGGGACAGAGGGAGGTCTGCTGTCCACCACTCCCTCTCTCAAGTCCTATCCCCTCCTACCCCCATCTCCCCTCTATAGTTCTCTCGGCACTCCTCCTATCCCCTCTACCCTTAACCCTAAACCCTAAACCCTTAACCCTTAAACATTGAACCCTCTACCCTCTACCCTTAACCATCCCACCCTCTTTCTCTCTCCCAAGTCTCTCTCTCCTACCACCTCTCCCTCTCTTAGGTATATCTCACTCACTCACTCACTTCCTCTATCTTTCTCCCCTCTACCCTTAACCCTTAATCCTTTATCCTTAACCCTTAAAACCTAAACCATTAAACCATTTTACCCTCTACCCTCTACCCTTAACCATGCCTCCCTCTATCTCTCTCCCACTCCCTCCCTCTCAACCTAATCCCTCAACCCTTATACCCTCTTAATCCCTCAACCCTCAACCCTCAACCCTTAACTGTTAAACCCTAATCCATAGAGACAAAGAGAGAGAGTGAGACAAAGGGAGGGGGAGGGGGTGGGAGGGAGAAACCTAAGAGAGAGGGAGATGGAGAGATGGTGGGAGGGAGACACCCGAGAGAGAAGGAGAGGGAGACAAAGTGGGAGAGAGGTGGTGGGAGGGAGAGTCTTGAGAGAGAGAGGGAGGGAGTGGGAGAGAGATAGAGGGTAGAGGGTTAAGGGTGGATGGTTAAGGGTAGAGGGTAGAGGGTTTAAAGTTTTAGGGGTAGAAGGGAGAGAGATAAAAGGAGTGAGTGAGAGAGAGAGAGATACCTAGCAGGGGGAGAGGGGGTAGGAGGGAGGACTTGATAGAGAGAGGGAGGGAGGGAGTGAGAGACAGATAGAGGGTAGAGGGTTAAGGGTGTAATATAGAGGGTTTAAGGTTTTTGGGTTTAAGGGATAAGGTTTTAGGGTTTGGGGTTAAGGGTAGAGGGGAGAGAGATAGAGGGAGTGAGTGAGAGACCCAAGAGAGAGAGAGAG
>CM021109.1:192116885-192159690 GCA_007115665.2 Sequoiadendron giganteum
ATGATCCCATATGTTCCACCCTATGTTCCTTTATATCATCCTATGTTATACCATATTTATCCACGTTCCATCCTAGATAACTCTTCTCTATTATTGCTATAAATAGGTCAAGTTCGTACTTCGTGTACTATAGTCAAACCCTAGACACCTCCTAATTCACCCTATGTTGCATTATTCCTTAATAATCGCATCCCATTAACCTCTAATTTCCCACCCTATATTTCGTTATCCCATCCTAGCCCATCCAATCAATCTATACTAGTCCATCCTATGTTCCATTAATCCCTTTGGTGCAGAGGCACCACTCTTTTCTATGTTTCTTCATTAAGTTTCTGATAGGAAAGGTGTGTTAGGATGTTTGAGTTGAGTTCTTGAGTCTTAATAAGGTCCAATGTGACCATTCTATTGTAATTGATCAACTTTGAGGGGTTTTTGTATTCATTTTGTAAGGTTTGCAAATCATGTGGAAGGAATTGTCAAATTTGAGAAGGGGTGTCAATAAAGATAGGATGATGTTTTCCTGAGTAAGTCATGATTTCTTAGTTGAATAAGGTCTCATTAGACTATTTGTAATAGTTTAGGTGTTTAAGAGGGTCTAGGAAACAATAAAGAGTCACTACTTGAAAGTGCCAAATTTGTGAGTTGCATAAATGCAATGGTCATGAGAGTTTTAAAAAGTATTTGTAAGGAAGTTGGTCATTGGTTTGATGAGGAGAAGCCTTTAAAAATTCATGACAACTCATTTTGTAACGTTGGCTTGAAGTTTGAATCATTGGCAATAAGAATATCTCTGGTTTTCATCAAATTTCTGAGTTTTCTTGTCATTTGCAGGACCGTATGAGCCCGTACAATTTGATTGTGCCATGTAAATCATTTTAATTTGTAGTGGCAGGTGTTAATAATCTTTTGGAACATTTTTGAGGGAGATCCATTGTGATTTTTGGTAAATATCCTTGTTTTCCCGTGACAGGCCGAGGACACACCGTTTCAGGGTTTTGTAACCAAAATCATGATTTAAGGTCCCTTACATTGATTGTACCTATTGTAACTAATGTAATGGGCCCTAGGGAGTCTGAGTAAGTTGTAGTTTGCATGATTGGAGTTGTGGAGAAGGCCCTAAGGAGATAAACTTGCTGCCTTGATGAGTTTTGTGAAGAAAAACACAAGAAGATGGAGCCTTGGATCTAGGGTTTGTGGAAATCAATGAGAGTGTGGAGTTTTTTCCAACTTTCAAGCATGTTGGGGTAAGAATATACATGCCTGAGTCGGTGGCATGGTCTGGGAAGTTGTGCAAGTGGGACTTTGAATAAACCATCTTGACTTGGCATGAAATTGAGGGTTTTGGAGTTTGCTATGTTGGAGGTGTCAACCCTAGGTGTTGATTGTGGTTTTAGAGGTTTTTGGGCATAGGAAATTCTTCCCAAAGGTTTCAAGGTTTTGTGTTAAGTTTAAAGGTATGTTGCTTTGTAAATCTGGCCTAATTCATAGCTTAGGACAGCATTGAGGGTCTAATTTCAAGGGATTGGTCCAAAAGACTTGTATTTGGTTAAGAGATATGTTGTATAAATCTGAAATGGGTATCTGAATCCACCTTCTAATTTTCAAGTGTTTTGGAAAGCATGGGAGTTAAAGGCCAAAAATTGAGTTTGCACTACTGCTAGGTTACATGGGTGAAAGTGAGAAATTAGACTCTCGATTGTTTTCAAGATTTGAGGATTGTTTAGATTAATATAATAAGCCATTTTAATCTTGTTATATTCCTCTTAAATGCAAGTTGTCACTTTGAATGAGTTTGAGCCCCCTCTCTGCATCACCCTTCTATTCCCATCCCATTACCCTCTCTTATTTCACCTTATGTTCCATTATCCCCTCTTGGTCTTTATATCAACATGATACCTGAGATATTGTTTCATTTTTAGTTGTTGACAAGATACATCCCTAGTGATGTTGGTCGCACGATGGACCATGGAGTTGCTGCAGCAATAGCCAGTTCTGATCCATTGAGAGAGGTATGAAATAGATTAGTCGATTTGGCATTATATTTTCTCTTTTATGGTCTATTATAGAAAATTTTCATGATACTTTTAAGTAGTTTAATTTCTATCTTGATGGTTTCTACAAGTGGTTGTCACTCCAGATCGTGGACATGGTGATGTTGTAAATGTGCATGATGACTATATGTATGCGGTAAGTGATTATATATTCTATTATATGCCATTCCACAATTTAATTTATATGTTTTAACATCTTTAATTTTATTGTATCAGTTCAAGGTCTAGAGTGAAGATAGGAGGACTAGTGAGCGTGTTCAAAAGACAAGAGAAGCAACAATCACTCCATCCAGCCAAATTTCGAAGGCAGCATGGGATCTATTTCCTTCCCCTAGAGGGAAATGACTATGTATTAGTGTTGTTTGTTGTATGCCTATGTGGAATTTTGGAGCATATGTTTTGTACTATCGATATATACATGACATTTTATGTCCATATGGATCCTTTGTACTAAGCTTGTATGGTTTTTTGGTTATATTGTATATACTTTTATTAATATATATCATTGTATAGCCTTTCAGCTTTTTGATTAAAGAAAATCTTATTTTGCTACTGCCATTCTTGAATGATGTTATCATGCGTATCGTGTAACTTGTATGCTTGAATGTTGTAGGCATGGATTTTGTTTACATCTAATGCTTAATTAATTACCGTCGTATGCTCAATAAGCCCCATCTAAAGCGCATTGTGTAAATAAGCTCCATTCATGGTGGTTTGTATCCTTTGGAATGCTTAAATTGCTTGTGCGTCACTTATTCACATGTATGCTTCACTTATTCACATGTATACTTCACCTATATTATGTGTATTCACGTGTATGCTTCATGATTCCAATGCATAGCAGCAAAAATATTTTGGGAAAAAAAATGACAAACCATAAGTATAACAGTTTATGAAAAAATCGAGAAATATTGTAGAACAAGAGATAAAAACTTTTTAAAAAAATTGAAAGTTATTTCCATAGCATATAGAGATATAGAGAGAAAATAAAATAAATATTTTAACTAATGAATTGTAAAAAATGGAATTTTGTAGTTTATATTCATATCGTTGATTACATTGCATTGCACATCTTTCAAAGTCAAAGCATTACTTCACTTTGCATAACTAATAACTAGATGTTGATAGATGACAAAATTTAAATTACAATATAGTTTGTACAAAGTCAACCTAAGTAGTTATGCAATTTCTTCACATTGCATAACTAATAACTAGGAGCAGCTACCAATTGCATTTTCTTATCATGGCATTCTATGAGACCAAATTTCTGTGAGGTATTTTTTCAAATAGTTCACTGCCTTGTCTATGTTACCACATTTTTCATACATGTCTACCAAACCATCTTGTCAAACAGTTCACCGCCTTGTTGCTATGGCTAAAATCCTAAAACAAGTGACTTCGAACAAGCTATGGATGCTTCAAAAAAATATATCAAAAGCATAATAATAAGCAATAGCATAGACAAGGCAGTGAACTAGTTCAAAAGCTGCCTCAAATAAATGCGGTCTCATGGTGATGGAATGCCATGACAATCAAATTGCTTTTGATTGTCATTGCATTCCATCACCATGAGACCTCATTATTTTGAGGCATTTTTTCAAAGAGTTCACTACCTTTTCTATTCTAGCACATTTTTCATACATGTCTATCAAAGCATTATATCGAAAAGTTAATTGCCTTGCTGCTATGGATAAAACCCTAAAACATTGATGCAGTAGGGGAGGTCCTGCAATCTCACTAAACATAATTCCAATCATTAACCACAATCCTCAAATCAAAAATCCTCACAGCTATGGATTGTCTTGACATTCCATCACCATGAGACCATGTTTCTTTGAGGAATTTTTCAAACAATTCACTACCTTGTCTATGCTACCACATTTTTTGTACATGTTTACCAAAGCATTTTATCAAATAGTTCACTGCCTTGCTGCTATGGCTAAAAGCCTAAAACAGGTGGGTTTATTTAAAATCCTATTCCCACAACTCATAACACCTTTCAAATGCATCAAAAATTCTTAAAAGAACCTTCACATGCTTAAAAGTCCCTCACAAACTGCTGCCCCAAAGGATTTTAGCCATTTCCACTCTTAAACCACTAAATTTCACCAAAACTCATCAAATTGCCAACTAGGGCATCACACCAAACCAATCAACTCGCCTCCCCTACTCCAAAAACCATGCACATATGTTCCCTACCCATAATTATTCCATTCCACTAAGTTATAGTAGGATACAATGGGTGGAATGACTAAAAAGTCATTTTTACACACTCAACTACTTGCATTTGACAACTTTCTCTCCAAGCGAGAAATTGCCACCACGAGAAAAGAAATCCAAAATAAAAAAAAAAAGAGAGAGGTTATTGTAGAGAGGCCGAACTTGATCCCATAGGCTCAGACAATAAGTTTCTAAGCATCACGGTGTCTGAATACGAGCATGTTGAAGTTTGCAGCCATTTTGCACTTTGGACCCTTAAGGGATCGATCCAATTGAATGTAGCTCAGAGCGATTTCATGTGTTTGGGTGTGAAAGAGAACCATGCCTAGCATAAACATACCCACTCGGACACATTGGAACAATCCATTTGGTCACACAAGTTGCAGAACGAAAGTTGCACCACTTTGCAACTTTCAACTACGTGCATTTGACAACTTTTTCCCCAAGTGAAAATTTGCCACCATAGGAAAATGCCTCTGAGATAGAAAAACTCAAGATAGGTTATTATATAGGGGCCCAACATGATCTCTTTGGATCAGACGAGAAGTTTCTAAGCATCACGGTATTCGAGTAATAGCATGTTGAAGTTTGCAATGATTTTGCACTTGTGACCCTTAAGGGATCAATCCAGTTGAATGTAGCTCGGAGTGACTCCGTGTGTTTGGGTGAAAAAGAGGACCATTCCTAGCATAAAAATACCTATTCAAATGTGTTGGAATAGTTCATTTGTTCACACGAGTTGTAGAACGAAAGTTGCACCACTTTGCAACTTTCAACTACTTGCATTTGACAACTTTTTCCCCAAGTGAAAATTCGCCACCATAGGAAAATGCCTCTGAGATAGAAAAAAATGAGAAAATTTATTGTAGAGGGTCTCAACTTGATCTCGTAGGATCAGACGAGAATTTTTTAAGCATCATGATATCCGAGTAATAGCATGCTGAAGTTTGCAGCCATTTTGCACTTTGGACCCTTAAGGGATTGATCCAGTTGAACGTAGCTCAGTGCGATTCCACGTGTTTGGGTGAAAAAGAGGACCATGCCTAGCATAAAAATACCTATTCAAATGCATTGGAGTATTTTTTTTGGTCACAAGAGCTACAGAATGAAAGTTGCACCACTTTGCAACTTTCAACTACTTGCATTTGACAATTTTTTCCCCAAGTGAAAATTCGCCACCACAAGAAAATGTCTCTGATATAGAAAACCCCGAGAGAGGTTATTGTAGAGGGGCCCAACATGATCTCATAGGATCAGATGAGAAGTTTCTAAGCATCATGGTATTCGAGTAATAGCATGTTGAAGTTTGCAGCCATTTTGCACTTTGGACCCTTAAGGGATCGATCTAGTTGAACGTAGCTTGGAGCGATTCCACGTGTTTGAGTGCAAAAGAGAACCATTCCTAGCGTAAAAATACCTATTCAGATACGTTGGAATAGTTCGTTTGGTCACACGAGCTGCAGAACAAAATTTGCACCACTTTACAGCTTTCAACTACTTGCATTTGATAACTTTTTCCCCAAGTGAAAATTCACCACCACAGGAAAATGCCTCCGAGATAGCAAAAAAAAGAGAGGTTATTGTAGAGGGGCCCAATGCAATCTCGTAGGATGATATGAGAAGTTTCTAAGTGTCATGGTATTTGAGTAATAGCATGTTGAAGTTTGCAGCCATTTTGCACTTTGGACCCTTAAGGGATCGATCCAGTTGAACGTAGCTCAGAGCGACTCCGCGTGTTTGGGTGTGAAAGAGGACCATGCCTAGTGTAAAAAAACCTATTCAAATGCATTGGAACATTTTGTTTGGTCACATGAGTTGTAGAATGAAATTTGCACCACTTAGCAACTTTCAACTACTTGAATTTCATAACTTTTTCCCCAAGTGAAAATTTGCCACCATAGGAAACTGCCTCTGAGATAGCAAAAACTGAGAGAGGTTATTGTAGAGGGGCCCAATGCAATCTCATAGGATCAGATGAGAAGTTCCTAAGCATCATGTTATCTGAGTAATAACATAGTAATAACATACTAAAGTTTACAGCCATTTTGCACTTTGGACCCTTAAGGGTCGATCCGGTTGAACGTAGATCGGAGCGATTCTGCGTGTTTGGGTGTGAAAGAGGACCATAAATAGCATAAACATACTTATTCAGATGCATTGGAATAGTTTGTTTGGTCACACGAGCTTCAGAGGGATTAAGGGTATAAGGGTTGAGGGTTGATGGATTAAGGGTCAAGAGGGTTGAGGGATTAGGGTAGAGAGTTTACTAAGTGGGTTTAAGGGATGAGGGATTAGGGTTGAGGGTAGAGGGTATTGGTTTGAGGGAAGAGGTAGAGGGTAGAGGGTTTAAGGGTTTAGGGTTGAGTGTTTAAGGTTTTAAGGGTTGAGGGTATACGGTTGAGGGATCAGGGTAGAGATGGAGGGATAAGTGAGATAAAGAGAAGGAGAGAAGAGGAGGGAGTGACAAAGTTATATGAGGGTTGAGGATCAAATGTATAGGATAGAAGGTTGAGAATCGAGGGTGTAGGGTTGAGGACCTATAGGTTTGATGGTTTACAGTATTGGGTTAAGGGTATAGGTTTGAGGGATCAGGTTTAAGGGTACATATGGTTGAAGGATTAGGGTTGAGGGTCCAATGTATAGGGTAGAGGGTATCGAGGTTGAGGGTTTAGGGTTTGAGGGTTGAGGATTGAGGGATTAAGGGTTGAGGGTTGAGAATTGAGGATTAAGGGTTTAATGTAGAGGGTAGAGGATAGAGCATTTAAGGGTTTAGGGTTTAAGGGTTGAGGGTTGAGGGTTTAAGGTTGAGGACCTAGAGGATTGAGGGTATAGGATTGGGGGATTAAGGTCGAGGGTCCAATGTATAGGGTAGAAGGTATAGGGGTTGAGGGTGTAGGGTTTAAGGGTTGAGGGTTGAGGGTTGAGGGATTAAGGGTCAAGAGGGAGGGATTAGGGTAGAGAGTTTACTAAGTGGTTTTAAGGGTTTAATGGTTGAGGGATTAGGGTATAGGGTAGAGGTTATTGGGTTGAGGGTAGAGGGTAGAGGATTTAAGGGTTTAGGGGTTGAGGGTTGAGGGTTTAGGGTTTAGGGTTGAGTGTTTAAGGGTTTAAGGGCCGAGGGTTTAGGGTTGAGGGATTAGGGTAGAGAGGGAGGGATGGATGGATAAAGAGATGGAGGGAGAAGTTAGATAGAGAGAAGGAGAGAAGAGGAGGGAGGGATAAAGACATATGAGGGTTGAAGATTTAATGTATAGGGTAAAGGGTTGAGGACCTATAGGGTTGATGGTTTAGGGTTTAAGGTTTAGGACCTACATATGGTTGGAGGATTAGGGTTGAGGGTACACATGGTTGAAGGATTAGGATTGAGGGTCCAATGTATGGGTAGAGGGTATCGAGGTTGAGGGTTGAGGGTTGAGGGTTTGAGGGTTGAGGATTGAGGGATTAAGGCTTGAGGGTTGATAATTGAAGGTTGAGGATTTAATGTATAGGGTAGAGGGTTTAAGGGTTGAGGGTTGAGGGTTTAATGTAGAGGGTAGAGGGTAGATGGTAGAGGGTTTAAGGGTTGAGGGTTGATGGTTTAAGGTTGAGGGTAGAGAATTGAGGGTATAGGGTTGGGGGATTAGGGTTGAGGTTCCGATGTATAGGGTTGAGGGTATAGTGATTGAGGGAGTAGGGTTTAAGGGTTGAGGGTTGAGGGTTGATGGATTAAGGGTCAAGAGGGTTGAGGGATTAGGGTGGAGATTTTAATAAGTGGGTTTAAGGGTTGATGGATTAGGGTTGATGGTAGAGGGTATTGGGTTGAGGGTAGAGGGTAGAGTGTTTAAGGGTAGATGGTTTAGGGTTTAGGGTTGATTGTTTAAGGGTTTAAGGGTCGAGGGTTTAGCATTGAGGGATTAGGCTAGAGAGGGAGGGATGGATGGATAGAGAGATGGAGGGAGAAGTGAGATAGAGAGGAGAGAAGAGGAGGGAGGGAGAGAGAGAGGTGAGATGTATAGATAGAGAGAAAGGGATATGGTTTGAGGGTATAGGGTTGAGGGATTAGAGTGGAGGACCTATAGGGTCGATGGTTTAGGGTACTAGGGTTTAAGGGTTGAGGGTTGAGGGATTAGGGTTGAGGGTAGAGGGTATTGGGTATTAGGTATATGATAGAAGGTTTAAGGGTTTAGGGTTAAAGGTTGAGGGTTGAGGGTAGAGGGTTTAGGGTATAGGGTATAGGTTTGAGGGTATATGGTTGAAGGATTAGGTTGAAGGTCCAATGTAAAGGGTAGATGGTATAGGGGTTGAGGGTTTAAGGGTTGAGGGTTGATAGATTAAGTGTTTAGGGTTGATATTGAGGGTTGATGGTTTAATGTATAGGGTAGAGGGTAGAGGGTAGAGGGTTTAAGGGTTTAGGTGTTCAGGGATTAGGGTTGAGGGTAGAGGGTATTGGGTTGAGGGTATAGAGTATAGGGTTTAAGGGTTGAGTTTTGAGGGTTTAGGGTTTAGGGTTGATTATTTAAGGGTTTAAGGGTTGAGGGTTTAGGGTTGAGGGATTATGGTAGAGAGGGAGGGATGGATGGATAAAGAGATGGATGGAGAAGTGAGATAGAGAGGAGACAAGAGAAGGGAGGGAGGGAGAGAGAGGTGAGATGTATAGATAGAGAGAAAGGGATAGGGGTTGAGGGTTTATTTTTGAGGGATTAGGGTGGAGGACCTATAGGGTTGATGGTTTAGGGTATTAGGGTTTAACGGTTGAGGGTTGAGGGATTAAGGGTCAAGAGGGTTGAGGGATTATGGTAGAGAGTTTAATAAGTGGGTTTAAGGGTTTAAGGGTTGAGGGATTAGGGTTGAGGGTAGAGGGTATTGGGTAGAGGGTAGAGGGTGGAGGGTTTAAGGGTTTAGGGTTTAGGGTTTAGGGTTGACTGTTTAAGGGTTTAGGGTTTAGGGTTTAGGGTTGAGGGATTAGGGTAGAGGGTTGAGAATTGAGGGTATAGGGTTGAGAATTGAGGGTAGAGGGTCCAATGTTTAGGGTTGAGGGTAGAGGGTTTAGGGTTTGAGGGTATAGGTTTTAGGGTTTAGGGTTGAGGTTTGAGGGTTGAGGATTTAAGGTTGAGGGTAGAGGATTGAGGGTATAGGGTTGGGGGATTAGGGTCGAGGGTCCAATGTATAGGGTAGAGGGTATAGGGTTTAAGGGTTGAGGGTTGAGGGTTGAGGGATTAGGGGTTGAGGGTTGAGGGTTGAGGGTTGAGGGATTAGGGGTTGAGGGTTGAGGGTTGAGGGTTGATTTTTGAGAGAGGGAGAGGGGGTGGGAGGGAGGTAATTGAGAGATAGAGAGAGGGATTGATTGGGAGAGATATAGATGGTAGAGGGTAGAGAGTTGAGAATTGAGGCTATAGGGTTGAGGATAGAGGGGAGAGAGATAGAAGGAGTGAGTGAGTGAGAGAGAGTCTTGAGAGAGGGGTAGGTTGTAGGAGGGAGAGACTTGAGAGAGAGAGAAGGATAAGTGTGAACCCCAATCCTATACCTGCACAAACATGGCAAACAAGCACAATATTAGATCAAATTCAAGCAACAACAAGGATTCCCCATGAAATCCATCTACAATGCTCAATAATAGGAAAAAATGAAGAACAAACATAAAAGATAAATGAAATCCTATTTAAGCATGCAAACTCTTGATCCCATGGGGGAGTTGGTACCAATTGTGTGTAGAAATTGATCCTTTCCCAACTCATTTGTAAGCTTTGATGATTTGATCCACTTTGGTGAAGAACAATGATGAATTTCTTGAGAAAAACCTGCAATAACCTAGCTATGGTGATGGAAAATGCTCAAGAAATGATATGAAGTTTCTCTCAATTAAAGATAATAAATTTTCATTCAAAATGTGGATGATGTTGCAATAGAGGAGGCCTTTATTTGCCTCTATTTATAGATTTGAAGAATGGGAGATTGGAGGATTTGGGTGAATGTGGGACAAAAGGCCAACCAATGAGAGAATTCCACTTGTCCACATGTGATTGGAGGAGGAATGAACACATTTTGATCAATGTGCATGATAAATGCTATGAGATTCAAATTTGAAATTTGAATGTGACATGTTTAAAGGGAAGGAAAATGGAGTTAATGTCACTTGGCTCAAGGCCAAGGAAATGTAAGAGGGGAGTGAATTCTTTGTTGGATGTACAAATCCACTTGGATTTGAATTCAAATTTGAGGGAATATTCCCCTTTTATGCCATTTTGAGAGAAAATAAAGATTTAATAAATGAATTAAATCTATTTTCATGTGCAAGTGGTAAAAGCTAGAGGATGGGACATGATTTTAGATTAAATTAATCAAAGATTAATTAATGTAATGAGGAATTAGGAGATGTGACAATTTAGACTTAAATTTATGAATTAATTTAAATCAATGAGAGGAAGGGTTTAATTAAATATATGATTTGATTTATTTAACTAAAGGGGATAATGTTAGATTAAATTAAATAAGGTTTAATTTATTCAATTTAATAAGAAGACTTTAGAGACTTAATTTAAATCAAATGAATTATTTAAATGAACAAAGACCTAGGGTTAATTAAATTAAATTGATTAATTTAATCAACAGGGAAGAATGACTTAATTAGATAAATAATGATTTATTTAATTAAGGGATGAAGAGTGATGATAAGCTGAGAGTATGATTTAGGATGAAATGATGTTAGTAATCAGGATCAAGTGTGTCGGTCAATTTTCCATGTCTACAATAAGTGAGATAGAGAGAAGGAGAGAAGAGGAGGGAAGGACAAAAATATATGAGGGTTGATGATCCAATGTATAGGGTAGAGGGTTGAGAATTGAGGGTATGGGGTGTAGGACCTATACGGTTGATGGTCTAGGGTTTAGGGTTTGGGACCTACATATGGTTGAAGGATTAGGGTTGAGGTCCCGATGTATAGGGTGGAGGGTATCAGGGTTGAGGGTTTAGGGTTTGAGGGTTGAGGATAAAAAGTAGAAGGTTTAAGGGTTTAGGGTTGAGGGTAGAGGGTTAGGGTTTGATGGTATAGGTTTTAGGGTTTAAGGTTGAGGCTTGAGGGTTTAAGGGTAGAGGGATTAAGGGTTTAGGGTTGAGGGTAGAGGGTAGAGAAAAAGAGATAGAAAAGAAACCTATAAAAAACTTTCTCATAATGCGAGCATGTTTTGAAGTAGTGGATATATGACCGTTCTTTTAGCAAGACATAAAGTGCTGATGTTATAACACGAGTGCATTTTGGATTGCTCTAAAAAAAGAAAAAAATCTTGATATACCCATGATCTCAAGGCTCAAATTCTACATATTCTCCTGGTTCTGCACGTACTCCAACAAAAAGAGATTTTTGATGATGTTGTGAAGTGTGCATGCATGTTTTTCACATTCCACCACATTTTTCATGATGTTTCCACCACCTTTGCATGAAATAGAAAAAAATTCACGTTGAAAGGCATATAATATCAATTCACACCTGAATTCCATTCAAAAGTGATATACAATTGAAGTTTGGAGGGGAACAAGCTTTTCAAAAAGTCAAATTGTTGAGGAGTTTGAAGAAAGAAGAAGCAAAGGCTACATAATTAGGTAGAACTCCTCCATTTGAAACTTTGGTTTTTTAGGTATGTGAAGTCTTTACACATTTTCATTCATTCTATTATGGTTTGCTTTCATTTTTATTATTTTGCATATTCCATGTTGATCATTATTTGTTTTCCATTATAACCTTAGCTTGTCAATGCACATTTTAAATTACACAAGTATTTACACTTGCCAATTACATTTTTAAACCACATCTCTTTGAGGCATTTTGTTATTTAACAATTGACTTACCTTGTGTATGCTTTTACATTTTGTATACACATATACATGACATAAGTTATAAGGAAGTAAAATAAAACATCATTTCTCAATCCTTTATTATGGATGTGCATACCACTCTCCAAAGCTTTTATTTTGGTATGGGCATGGGGTATGTTGGAAAATGTAGTTAAATTTGGTTTTACAGCTACAATTTGCATATGCTTAAAATTTTCTAAAGCCTTTTCAATAAATCTATTTTTTGCATATCCTGCAATCATTATAGTTCATGATGACATATCTCATTGAGGTATTTTGTCAAATAGTTATACCAAGCAGTTGATTGTCTTGTGTATGCTACCAAATTTTATATACGTGTCTCTAAAAAATTGGAATATACTCCTCCCACATTGATAGATCTTTGAATATATTTTGGTTTTCATCTCTATTTCTAAATTTACCTCATCACTAAACCTACCTCATCACTTATGTTGTGATATATTTTAAATGTTTCCTTGATTAGTCTACCTACAAGGGATTCTAACCCTTCTCTCCACTATTTCAAGACTCTTTATTCAAGGCTAACTTAGCAACATGGGGAAAGGTGGAACCTATCTTACAATCATGACTCAAAATGGAAGCATGGACAAGGAATTTTAATTGTTTGACAATAATGTTTTTGTATAAATGTATGGAAAATGTGGTAGCATTGACAAGCTAGTGAGTTTGACAAGATAGTGATCTCACTCACTAGCTTGTCAATGTGGTAGGGTTCACAAGGTAGGGGCAACATATGCCTCTTAGTAATGGGGGATCATGGTTCTTGTCAATGTGGTAAGTTTGAAAAGTTAGGGGCAGTGTATGCCTCATAGAAATGAGGCATATGTTGCTGCCTCTACCTTGTCAACCCTACCGCATTGACAAGCTAGTGAGATCACTGGCTTCCCAAGCTCGCTAGCTTGCCAATGCAGTAGGGTTGACAAGGTAGGGGTAGTGTATGCCTCATGGAAATGTGGTCTCATGGTGATATGTATAACCATGATACCCCATTTTTATGAGGCATATGCTGCCCCTACCATGTCAACCCTAGCACATTGGAAAGCTAGTGAGCTCACTAGCTTGCCAATGCAGTAGGGTTGACAAGGTAGGGGAAGCGTATGCCTCATAGAAATGGGGTCTCACGGTGATGTGTCTCCATTTCTATAAGGCATACACTTCCCCTACCTTGTCAACCCTACCGCATTGGCAAGCTAGTGGTGCTCCACTAGCTTGTCTATGGTAATCATACTCTTCTATAGGATGATTGTAAGTATTTTGTATGAAGCCTTGAATGAAATATATTTCATTTATTTATATGGATTCATTTTTTAGGAACTAATATTTGTCTCATCAACATGCTATAGGTAAAATTATCCACCATGCTGAGGAAATGAACAAGGAAGCAACTAATAGATGAAGAGTATGAAACCAATAAAGAAAAGGAGAGACAACGGGTGAGGACATATTGTGAGAAGAAGAAATTGGATATGATTGAAAAAAATGAGCCAATTGAAGATAAACCTCAACCATCAAAAAGAGAAAAGGAATTGGTGGCAAAAAGGGAACGAATGTGAAAGAATCATGGTAAAATAGATTCAGGTACTGTAGTTGAAGACACACCCTCTACTATAAGTGAATATGGAGGGACACCATTAAGCACAAGTGAATATGGAGGGACACAATATACCACAAGTGAATATGGAGGGACACCATCTACCACAAGTGAACATGGAAGGATGCCATCTACCACAAGTGACTATGAAGGGACACCATCCACCACACCTCAAGTTGAGAGTACATCATCACTTTGATTTGATGAAGAAGGTACACAATCATCCCCATGCCAATCTCAAGGTATGTTGTCTATCCCACCCTCGATTGAAGGTACACAATCTAGCCCACCTCACTTTAATATTGACGAAATTCCTAACGTTGAGGAGTATTTACCTAGGAGAACACCACTTAGAATTTTGTGGAGAA
Organism: Sequoiadendron giganteum; assembly: GCA_007115665.2. Lineage (NCBI taxonomy): Eukaryota > Viridiplantae > Streptophyta > Pinopsida > Cupressales > Cupressaceae > Sequoiadendron > Sequoiadendron giganteum. Next base: position 192,130,964 of record CM021109.1, read on the forward strand.
AGGAAAAGTATTTGATTAATATTGATGAGTATATTTTGCAGCACATGGAAGGTAAGATTCCAACACACACTTGTAGAAGATATGCTGATAAGATTTGGAAATCATTTTTTCAAAGGCTAAATTAGACCGCAAGATGTCAACTATTTGTTGAAATGATGTGGGGTATAAATTATAGAAATATCATGAAGACTCTTGGGTTCAGAACATCGAATGCTTCAAGTGAAAGCACTATTATGAAGAATATAATGGATGCTTATGAGAGTGTGGGTAAGACCTCACATCCAAAGGATAGCAATGTCACCTGACGTGTCATTACATTGACTTTGGTAAGTATTCAAAAAAATAGATCTCATCTCATTAGAAAGACGAGTGAACAAATGAGAATTAATAGAAAGAATTTATCAAGAGTCGTTCAAAGGTGACAAAGAATTGAGGGCTTAGATTCAAATGAATTATGGGAATTCTCGAGGAGACTACCACAAAAAGATAAAAAAGTTGTTGAAGCATTGAGAAAACTAATTGAAGAGTATTGGAATAATAACACAAGGCCATCCTTGAATCAAAGGGATGTGGTAAGAAGGAGAATCAGTAGTTAGAACCGTGAGCCACATCCAAAGAATTTTTTGGATACGACTCAAATCGAATTTTTTCGTAAATTTCAACAGGCTTATCCTCAAATTAGTATTTGTCAAAGATATTTTGAAATGATTAAACCTTTTTATGTCAAGATAAATTACACATGCACTACTTGTTGTTGTAGAGTACATATTGAATTCTCTAACCATTATGATGTTTATCATTCTATATGTTTAGATTTGCATACTAATGATGTTTTGTAGGATTGTGGCATAGAAGCCCCACCAAAATCTTCAAGAGAGTTCTTATCAAAAGTTTTATGTGAAATAGAGGATGGAAAAATATTCTATAGGACAACATACTTGGATGGTTCATGCAAGTGTTGTGGTGGCCTGTAGCATATGCTAGTATGTCAACATATGGAAATCACAAATGAGGTGGGATGAAAACTAGTAGATTTTAGGAAGTATAAAACAATGGCCTATGCTAAAAAATATGGTAATAAAGCAAAAACGTGTGATTTGGTTATTCGAAAGATTCTAGTGTATCATTTTATATCCATGTTTTGTGATAATATATTGTATGAGTATGCAAGGCATACCCATAGAGCTTAATGGCTAGACATGCAATTCAAGCTATGCAAGGACACCTTTCCAATTGGCAACATAGTTTCAGTGGTCAACTTTATAGAGAACTACACTCTACAACTACATCATGAGGTGCAGTCACAATATTACAACTCCACACAAGTTTCAATATTTGTGCACATAGCACTCATTCATGCAACTGATAGTACAGAGGACCAAAGGAAGGTATTGAGGGAGTATCACTTTTATATTAGTGATGATCGCACATTCTCCAAAGTTTGTGCAAGGTTTCTTCCAGATGTTCTATAGTGATTTGGCTCAGAGGGGCATAACATACAGTTGGCATATAATATGGTTAGATAACTATGCAACACAGTTCAAGAGATCGTGCATGTTCTACTAGTTGAGAAGGATGCAACAAGTGTTCAACATATGTGGAACTTTTGTGAGGTCGGGCATGGAAAGGGGGAGCATGATGGTGCAGGAGCATGTGTGAAAAGAGCATTAGCACAAGAAGAGTTAAAGTATAAAGATAATGCAAATTTGACAGATGCAAAATCAATCGTCAAGTGGTGTAATGCTTTGATGGGTCTAGGTAATGAAGGTACATCTTTCATTCGTAGATTTTTTTCATCGATGGATAATACTAACATTGCACCATATGAGGATTGTTGTACACTAAAAGGATCAAGTGAGCTACACTCTTTCCTTAGCTCAGATGCAGGTTCATGGAGTATCAATACACGGAAGATGGAATGCTTTTGTTCTTCATGTACAATGCAAGCCTGAAATGATTGTGTGTCAAAGGAGTGGGTTGAGAAATGGTTGACAAGTTATCTTAGCCCACTTCACACATATCGTGCTCCGACGATATTGGAACTAACACAGATGGATTCATTGATCAACTTTGACCACATTTCAGATCTAGTTCAACCAGGTAATATATCTACTTGCTTAGTTTTCAAAATTCCTATAGATATCTTACTTTGTAGTGTATTTGTAATGTTGACTAATTTCAAGAGATTTGCTGCACATATCAATGCATGGCATGTTTATGCAATTATTGTAGATGAAGACAACAAAGAGGGAAAAAACTATTACTTATGTCATTGTGTTGAGGCCAAAAAGAAATTGGAGGCCCCATTTATAGATGGAGAAAACATCGAATACCTTATAGGCTCAGTTGTTGTTACTGGAACGTGGCTTAGAAGGTACCCACATAAGAGTGTTAAATATTGGTTATTTTAGGATTTTGACATGCATCATAAGATTATTCATTACTCAAACCTTGTCATGGAATCCAATGTTTGTTTGACCAAATATGGGGGTAGACCTTTGAACAAGACCTTGTGGAAGGTCCGTGAGTTTGACCATGAGGCAATACTTGACACAATAAAGAGTAGAGTAGATCCAGATGGTTCGTTGGATTAATTTGTAAGTATGCACATTGGTTTTTATTAATGTATACTTGAATGCACATTAATTTGTATGATGCCAATGATATCATCTTCTTTTTCTTTCCCTATTTGTAGGTAACCTACTAAAAAATGTTTGGTATTCCCTTGCACAAAATGCTAATTTATGTCATCAAAGAGAATCTCAGCCAAAAAATCAATGCAACATCCTTATTTTGATGATCTTGACAAATCTCAATTATGAGTTTAAGCCATTATAAAAGTGTGTGTGAAGCTTGGTGATGGAATTTCAAGTTATTCATTTGAATTTAACCTTATCATGAGCACCTATGATGTAGACATTATAAGAGCATCTTGAATTTCAAGTTATTCTATTCATGAGAGGTGTTGTGTGAAATAGGTATCTTGGAACTCCTAATGAAGATGTATGGCCAGGAGTGACTAAGTTGAGAGACTATCATGCCTATCCTCAATGAAAGCATCAAAATTAATGCCTTTTTGTTCCCGAGTTGGAACCAAATGGTGTGGATTTGTTGTCTATAAGTTTTTTCCATCTATTTTCATTTCATTTCTATTTTGGATTCTCTTTCTTTTTCTTATTTTATTTTACCTATTTGTGTGAACCCCGATTTTATACCTGCACAAACACAACAAACAAACATGTTATTAGATCATAATGCAAGATAAAACAAGGATTCCCCATGAAATCCATTTACAAAATTTAAATAGAAAGAAAATGAAGAATAATGCAAGAAACTAAATCGAATCTATTTAAACAAAGAAAACTCTTAATCCCATGGGGGAGTTGGTGCCAATTGGTGTGTCGAAATTAGCCCTTTCCCAACTCCTTTGTAAGCTTGGTGATTTGATCCACTTGATGGTTGAATTCTTGCATAACCTCGCTAAGAACTTGATATAGAGAGATGAAAATGGATATGCTTGAAGTTGGATTTGAGTATAATAAGTTTACTCAAATTGTGGATGTTTGAATGAGAAGAAGAGTCTCTCATTTGTAGATTTCCAAATTGGAAGAATGAGTGAAATTTGAGAAATGTGGGACAAAAGACCAACCAATGAGAAGAGGCCACTTGTCCACATGTTATTGGAGGAGGAATGAGCACATTTTGGTCAATGTGCATGATAAATGCTATGAGATTCGAATTTGAAATTTGAATGTGACATGTTGGAGGGAGAAAGAAATGGAGTTAATGTCACTTGGCTCAATGCACAAGGACATGTAAGAGGAGTGAATGTCTTGTTGGAAGTACCCATCCCCTTTTGGAGGGATTTTTGAATTCAAACTTGAGGGAATATTCCTTCCTTATTCCTTGTTGAGAGAAAATAGGCAATTAAATAAATCAAAGTAATTGATTTATTGTGCAAGTTGAATTCTCTAGAGGATTTTAGTGATTGAGATTAAATTAATCAAGATTTGATCAATTTAATGAGAGATTAGGTGATTTGACCATTTTGACTTAGATTTTAGGATTGATTTAAATCAAAATGAGAGGAAAATGATTAAAGACTTAATTAAATAAAGATTTGATTTATTTAATTAAAGAGGGATGATATTTGATTTAAACCAAATAAAGATTTATTTAATTTAAATGAGATGAATTTAGGGATTAATTAAATAAAATGATTTATTTAATTAAAAGGCGGATCACATAATTAATTGAATAAAATTGATTTATTTAATTAACAGTAGATGATGACTTAAATAGATAAAGTTGATTTATTTAATTAAGAGTTGAAGAGCGATGACTTTAATCAAATACAGATTATTCGATTAAATGACTAGAAAAAGAGATGATTTAGGATGAAATGGTGTTAGTAAATCAGGATCTAGTCTGTCAGATCGAATTGTACATTTTGCCCCTCTTTGAAGCAATGTACTTGTTGCATTGATTCAAAGAATAAACTGCTGTGATCAAAGTTCAAAATTTCTCAATTTTTTTGAATGCCCCACTGTTGCTCCAGCAGAAGGATTATGCTGATATACTGCCCCCTCGAGAGATCGGGCAGAAATGCTAATTTTTCAATCGATATCGTGATAAAATGCGAGAGGAGTGGTTCTATTGATCAAATGACGAAAGATAATTCTTTGATGTAGACAATTCTGATGATGTATAGATATTCATCAGGCATGGGTAGCCTCGTGTATATTTTGATATCTCACACCTACTTTAGATAGAAATGTTAGTAAAGATAGAAGAATACAAAGAATAAGATGGATGGAAGGAGGATCCAACAAGCCTACATTATGAATGATGATGATGATGATTTGCTTACCAAGAGTTGGGATTTTCAAAGGGCCAATTACTTTATGTTTGATAACACACATAGGTATGATGCATCAAGGTATAAAGGACCAGGATGGCGTTGTACCTAGTGTGATGGACTTTGACTCGTCAATTAGATAGGAGTATTTTTCTTCACACTTGACATACGAAAACCTTGCTAGGACAGACCTAACAAAGCAAGTATTCTCCAAGTTATTTTACAAGAACATCCAACAAGTACATCAAATAAAAAAGATAATGATCATTGCCCCATTTCTTTCTCTCTAAACCTATTTTGTTTAGGCACCATTGAGAGGTCTTAGGAATGAGCGCAAAATAGGATAAGTCAAAAAATACCAAGACAAAGTAAACAAACAAGCTAATATTCTTCATATCGCTAGCCAAGGCTAAACTACTGTGAGGTACCTGATGCTTATGTCCATCATGGGAAGGATACATCCTAGGACATTTGGTGAGACTGACTGGGTGATAAGCTATTGATACTCCGAGTTGATAACTTGCTTGCTCATTGACTTAGACTTACGACTCTAATGATTAGGGTGTTCACTTTGGAACCTGCTATACTTTCTTCTAATTGCTTCACCAAAGGATGAAGATGATGATTGTTTTTATTAGGAATGATGATTATTGTGGGTGAAAGCGAGATGATATGGATGCACCATTTTGGATTTTTCAAATGTTTTGAGGCTATTTTTTTTTTGGATTTTTTAAAAGTTTTTGGATTTTTGAGATTTTATGAATGTTTTTGGATTTTGTGTCTCGAGGGCCAATCAAAGATGGCCTTGCCTACGTTTAAGCTTAGAGACGACGTAGTTCGGATGACAATAGACTTCACTGCTGATGAGATAGATGGGAAAACAAATTTCCATTGCGATGGACACCTAAATAGATGGGCAAATAGATTGCCATTGTGATGGATGCTTGAAGGATTGACCTAAAACGTGAAAAAGATGGCCAAACGGATTGCCATTGCGACAAACGACTAAAGGAATTACCTAAAATGTGACATAGATAGGAAACCAGATTTCCAATGTGACATACGCCTAAAGGACTTACCTAAAATGTATTGGGGGATGATCAAAGATCAACCTTGCCTACGTTCAAGCTCAGAGACGACGTAGTTCAGTTGACAATTGACTTGACTTAATGATGAGATAGATGGGCAAATAGATTGCCATTTTATTGCGACGGATGCCTAAGGACTGACCTAAGATGTCTCGGGGGATGATCAAAGATCAACCTTGCCTATGTTTAAGCTCAGATATGACGTAGTTCAGCAGGATGACTCTATTTTTAATTTTTCATATTTTTGACATGTTTTGGATGTTGATATGATTTGGATGTTTTTAGATTTTCACATAATTTTGATGATTTGGATATGGATATGATATCAATGCTCTATTTTGAGATTTTGTTGAAAATCAAGCTAGGATTTGATTGATCAGATTGGTGGATTGATAGTTTGACTAAGTGTGTTAAGTCAAACAAAAGTGATAATGCACTTGTAAACTCTAGGAAGTTGTGTTATCATAGAGTAAACTTGTACATGAGAGGGTAGTTTGACTAAGTGTGTTAAGTCAAATAAGATGATAATGCACTTGTAAACTCTAGGAAGTTGTGTTATCCTAGAGTAAACTCGTGCACAAGAGGGTATTTTGACTAAGTGTGTTAAGTCAAACAAGGTGATAATTGATTGGATTTGATTGATCAAGATTGATGAAGCTTGATTTGGAACAAAATTATTTTGATGTGACGCTGAGGTACACATTAGATGCAACTGATATTGATTGTTGGATTGATGTTTGATGAAAGATAAAGCTTGATAAGGAACATCTTTTTGTCAAACTATGCCATGGGCTAGTGATTTGGATCTTGGCCTTTTCTTTTTTTTGGTCTCGAAGGGTATCCCCACGACTCAAGCCCAATGGTTTCCCTTTATGGGGCGAGCTTGAGGCGAGACTAATCCCTATGGCCACGGGGTAACCAACGTCGCCCCCCAATGTCCGCGGCGGGGTGAATTCTGGGGGATCTTCGCCTTTTTACTCACAAATGCTTGGTCGATTTGATTTCATGTTTTCCAATGTTTAGATCACCACATAAGTTTTAGAGGATATATATCAAGATTTATTCCCAAAGAAGGATGCAAATATCCACCCCCAGTGTCTAGCAATGTATGGAATTCCATGGGTGGATTCTTGGATAGATGGATGGATGGTTATGGTAAGCATGCAAAGGGTATTGTTGATGGTGAAAATGACACAAACAACATTTAAACAAAATATTTCTACTCTATTTCTCCTGAAAAAGAAAGACAACATATAGTAGCCTAACTCCCAAGCTCTTGGTAGTTGGTTCTCAACTGTCTGGTGTCACTCAATCGGTCCATACAATTATAATGTTCAAGGGGCTTGTGCTGGTAACAAACAATACAAGAAATGACTTATTCATCGAGCTATTTTTATAAAGAAAGGGGTTTTTAAAAAAAACAAAAAGATAGATCAGAGGGTAAATCATTAAACATGAACAAAACTCATCTAGCATCCGGACATATATCTTCAACAATGAATGTTTTCCAATAGATCAAGAAAACCAAAGCATGACATAATTTACAGAATAATCCATACTATTGCATGCATCTAAGGTGCTTATTTTAACATCACAATTCACATATCACAACTATTTCGAAGATTCCAAAAGAGAACACACATTCATTCATTGCTAAGATCATAGATCAACAAACTTCAATAAATTCAATTCACTGATAATCTAACAAGATAATCCTTAAATCTGGTTTCTTCCAATGAATTTCATCACATAAGAAACACTCATGCTTCAGCACAATCACTGGCATACAAATAGATTATAACTCATCAACCTTATCAAGTAAAACATAATTCTAACACCAAATTGCATAAAGACCTATAATTTTATTCAATTGTAAAAAATGAAGTAACAATGTATCTCTGTAACAACTATGAAAAATTCTATCTCCTAATATCAGGTGGCCAATTCTATTCTCTATCAGCCGACCCTTACAATATGATACCCCAAGGGTATTTATAGAAATACAAAATCTGAAGTCCTCTTCTATTTTAGGTCAACCCACCCTTTTAGGGATTACAATTATCTTGGAAACTCAGTTAAACTGGAAGAAAAGAAGATAGGACAGAAGAAATCCATGCGCTTCAAAAACTACCAGTCCTACATGCAACATGCAAAGAAGAAGAAAGCCATGCATGCATGATATTTATGAATGTGAAGTTTGTTGTGCAATGTATTCATTAAAACCGGAGAAAAATTGTTGTAGTATGTCCAATTCCGGCCCATCCAACCATCTGTCTTCAAACTTAATTCTTTCCAACTCTGCTGCAGAAAACCCTCTGATATCCTTCAGCTTTGTCATCTCTCTCTTAGCTGCCCTTATCTCTTCTTTGATGTCTATCAATCGATCTATCAACAAATCTTCACCATCATCTCCTCTTTGTATAACCTCTTTAAACCTTTCATCCCACTTCCCCTTTATTTGGTTTAAAGGTAGGCCTTCCTTTATTGGTACATCAACATTTACTATAATAGCAATAATGGCTTCCAACTCCTCAAATTGTTCGTTCAGATCCTTATCAAAATCTTGAACTTCATTTCTATGTTTATATAGAAAATCTGATCTAAACCGGAGTATGCAAGAAGTCTTTTCCAAGAAATTTTTATTATCTTCTTCAAGTATCGACTGTTCCAGAAGAGTAGTTTTAGGAAATTTATTAACTTCTTTCAATTTATGGTTATATCCTTTGTACTCCTCCTCCTATTCTTCCAGTGTTTTAACATATTGATTCATTTCTTCTATCAGTCCCTCAGTCATTTTGTACACCTCAAAACTGTCTTCCAGTATTTCACTTATTTCTTGATTCAATTTATCAACCCACCGATCCAACATTTCCACCTTTCCCCTCACCTGTACCAAATCATCTACCTCCTTCTTATTCAACAAAATTGTGGTCTCAATAGTAGCAACCTGTTGTGATCTTGGAGCAGAAACACTTTTCAAGAAAACATGCAACTGATCTAACTGAGCCTTAAGCTCATCTTTCCTTTGTTTATCCTTCAACATTCTTGACTTGGTTGGCGATGCTACCACATCAATTAAATTCATTTGTTGTTCTCTGGTAGGTCTCCCCTAATTAACAGTGCCCAGCTGATAATCTGTCAATTGTATGTCCCCTACATCCTTGTCTATCATGGGTATAGCACATTCCACCACAATTTCTCCTTTGTCGATTAGCCTAGTGGAATGTAGGATCTTGGCCTTCTTTTTAGGCCTTTCTTTCTCAATTTCCTTCATCATATCCTCCCAATTGAGAAGTTGTGAAGGTGTCGATGATCTCTTTTGAAGATCCAATTTCAACCAAGTGGGAGCACCTGGAGTAATAGTCATCATAGTTGAAGAAGAAGAGGCAGTAGTAGAGGGTGGTTACACATTTTCTTGAGGTTAAGAATCAACCCCTGTTTCTCTTGCTGCTCTTGCTCCATATTTTCCTTAGCAAGCTTTTCAGCTTCCTCCCTATCCTTTTTTTCTTGTATCCTCTTATCTTCTTATGAGCTTCTTTAGCAAGCTTTAACTTAGCCACCAGAAATTCTCTTTCCCTTCGATGTCTTGCCTTTTCCTCCTCAAGGTCATGAATTTTCTGTATCAATTCTAATTTATCATTCTCTTCCTTGACCTTGAGCTCATGCTCTTTTTTCCTCTGGTGCTTCTCTATTTCATTAGCTTTTAACTTAGCTTCTATGTGTTGTTGCTGAAGAAAGGCATCAACTTGTATCTTGGTATCAATTGCCTTCTGTTTCTCCATTGCGTATGCTAATAGCTGTATTCACCCAACTGCATGGGGAACTTATGACATCCTGTTTTGTGTTTCAATCCAAATCGAGCATTAACCCCCAGAGCTTGATAAAAAAATTCTATCAACACTATCCGATTATTACAACATCTTGGCAGCAAATGTGGATGACCTTCAAATCCAACTAGCCTGAAATATGTGAACTTGGGGTATTGAATGTACCAACATCCCCATTCCATGATAAATGCCATAGCTTCTTGGCTCAGTCTATACCCTGCATCCCCGTTAAGTTGGTTAATGATCACATATAGAAATGCATCATTAACCCTTCTAAGTTGTGTTTCAGATACTTGTAGAGATAACTGATCATAATGGTCCCACACTTTCTTTTTTCCATCTCTCTCTCCCAATGTTCCCACTCTCCTTAAACCTGGAAATATACCTCCTCTAGCAACTGCATAAAAACATAAGAAGTCATAAAGAAGCATTTGGTTTCTCTTATCCTTGTCAACTGGTCATGTATAGCATCAGACACCACCATTTACCAATCAAACTATTGTTTACCATTCAAGATGGTCTGAATGAAAGGAAACATCCCTCTTCCCAAATACCCTAGACAACATCATGATCAAGTCTGATACTTCTTTGTAGAATTTTGTCCTCTTCGATTGATCATGAAGTTTAGTCAGAGACTTCTTTTCTGTTCTCAACCATTTCTTATTCAAGTGAGCCTTGTTGGATGCCTTGTATTTACTATATTTCTCCAAAGCCTCAGCCTCCTTTAACTCTACCAGGTTCTTTGGATCCGGGACACTAAACATAGTTTGAAACATTTAAGGAGTGAGATCAATAATAACATTGTCTTGTGAATCCATACACTGCCTAGTGGCTGGATTGTAGGCACCTGCTGTTGTCATAATCAACTCCGAGCACTAGACAAATAAAGGGAATAAGGTGATATGAGCCAAACTAGACTCAACAATTCTTTGTGTTCTCCCTTACCCGTCTCACTCATGGTAGAGCTTGGGATCAAAGATGATATCCCTGACGCATTAGTAGAGGTTGGAGTGGTATTAGATCCATCATATGAGGCATTAAACATTGGCATGAAGAACTTGGATCTGGTGGACTAGGATAGTGAGGAGACAATTGACATAAAGCAAATAGGGAGGACATTTTTGGATAGAAGTATTCATTGGGTGGTCCTAAGAACCAAAACTCCTCAAGAACCAGCTCCTAAGAAGGGGAAGGGCTACAAAAGAGTTAAAAGGAAATTACCTTCCAAGGATCCCATGGAATTCTTCCCTCCAGATATTGAAGAGTTTGAGGTTGAAGCAGTGGCTCAAGATGAACCAGAGACACAAGAGGAAGATGCCCAAATAGGACCTGTAGTTTCAGCACCTGCATTAGGTGAGTCATCTACTCAAGTCCCACTTGCAAAGAAGCAAAGTGAAGAAGTTCAAAAGGGGACTCTTCATAATATTGTTGAGTCCATGAAGGGAAAAGGAGTAGAGGTAGAGATTCATGACATTGGGACAGATTCTGATGAGACTCTGTCAGAGAAGGGTGCACAATAAAATATGCCTCTAGAGGAGGATATTGAATAGGTGTTGACAGAGGAGGTTAAGTGGGTGTTATTTGAAGAGGCCAAGAAGGCTGTTGATGATCAAGCATACACTCCGACAATGGAGAAACAAAAGGCAATTGATACCAAGATATAGGTTGATGCCCTACTTCAGCAACAACACATAGAAGCTAAGTTAAAAGCTGATGAAATAGAGAAGCAATAGAGGCAAAAAGAGCATGAGCTCAAGGTCAAGGAAGAGAATGATAAATTAGAATTGATAAAGAAAATTCATGACCTTGAGGAGGAAAAGGAAAGGCATCAAAGAGAAAGAGAAGTTATGGTGGCTAAGTTAAAGCTTGTTGAAGAAGCTCATAAGTAGATAAGAGGATACAAGAACAAAAGGACAAGGAGGAAGTTGAAAAGCTTGCTAAGGAAAATATGGAGCAAGAGCAGCAAGAGAAACAAGGGGTTGATTCTCAACCTCAATAAAATGTGCAACCACCCTCTACTGCTGCCTCTTCTTCTTGAACTATGATGATTGTTACTCCAGGTGCTCCCACTTGGTTAAAATTGGATCTTCAAAAGAGATCATCGACACCTTCACAACCTCTCAATTGGGAGGATATGATGAAGGAAATTGAGAAAGAATGGACTAAAAAGAAGGCCAAGATCCTACATTCAACTAGGCTAACTGACAAAAGAGAAATTGTGGCAGAATGTGCTATACCCATGATAGACAAGGATGCAGAGGACATGCAATTGACAGATTATTAGCTGGGCATTGTTAATTTGGGGAGACCTACTAGAGATCAACAAATGAATTTAATTGATGTGGTAGCATTATCAACCAAGTCAAGAATGATGAAGGATAAACAAAGGAAAGATGAGCTTAAGGCTTAGTTAGATCAGTTGCATGTTTTCTTGAAAAGTGTTTCTACTCCAAGATCACAATAGGTTGTTACTATTGAGACCATAATTTTGCTGAGTAAGAAGGAGGTAGATGATTTGGTACAGGTGAGGGGCAAGGCGGAAATGTTGGATCGGTGGGTTGATAAATTGAATCAAGAAATAAGTGAAAAGCTAGAAGACAGTTTTTGGGTATTCAAAATGACTAAGGGACTGATAGAAGAAATTAATCAATATGTTAAAACGTTGAAAGAATAGGAGGAGGAGTACAAAGGATACAACCATAAATTGAAAGAAGTTAATAAATTGCCTAAAACTACTCTTCTGGAATAGTCGATACTTGAAGAAGATAATAAAGATCTATTGGAAAAGACTTCTTGCATGCTCCAGTTTAGATCAGATTTTCTATATAAATATAGAAATGAAGTTCAAGATTTTGTTAAGGATATGAATGAAAAATTTGAGGAGTTGGAAGCCATTATTGTTGTTATAGTAAATATTGATGTACTAGTAAAGGAAGGCCTACATTTAAGGCAAATAAAGGAGAAGTGGGATGAAAGGTTTAAAGAGGTTATACAAAGAGGAGATGATGGTGAAGATCTGCTGATAGATCGATTGATGGATATCAAAGAAGAGATAAGGGCAGCTAAGAGAGAGTTGACAAAGCTAAACAATATGAGAGGGTTTGTTGTAGTGGAGTTGGAAAGAATTAAGTTTGAAGATAGCTGGGTGGATGGGCTGGAATTGGACATACTACAACAATTCTTCTCCAGTTTTAATGAATACATTGCAGAACAAACTTTGCATGCATAGATCTCATGCATGCATGGCTTTCTTCTTCTTTGCATGTTGCATGCAGGACTGGCAGTTTTTGAAGCGAATGGCTTTCTTCTCTCCTATCTTCTTTTCTTCTAGTTTAACTGAGTTTCCAAGATAGCTATAATCCCTAAAAGGGTGGGTCGACCTAAAATAGAAGAGGACTTCAGATTTTGTATTTCTATAAATACCCTTGGGGTATCATATTGTAAGGGTCGGCTGATAGAGAATAGAATTGGCCACCTGATATTAGGAGATAGAATTTTTCATAGTTTTTACAGAGATACATTGTTACTTCATTTTTTACAGTTGAATAAAATTACAGGTCTTTACGCAATATGGTGTTAGAATTAAGTTTTAGTTGATAAGGTTGATGAGTTATAATCTATTTGTATGCCAGTGATTGTACTGAAGCATGAGTGTTTCTTATGTGATGAAAGTCATTAGAAGAAACCGAATTTAAGAATTATCTCATTAGATTATTAGTGAATTGAATTTATTGAAGTCTATTGATCTATGATCTTAGCAATGAATGAATGTGTGTTCTTTTTTGGAATCTTCGAACTAGTTGTGATATGTGAATTGTGATCTTAAAATAAGCACCTTAGATGCATGCAATAGTATGGATTATTCTGTAAATTGTGTCATGCTTTGGTTTTCTTTATATGTTGGAAAACATTCATTTTTGAAGATATATGTCTGGATGCTAGATGAGTTTTGTTCATGTTTACTGATTTACCCTCTGATCTATCTTTCTCTTTTATTTAGAAACCCCTTTCTTTATAAAAATAGCTCGATGAATAAGTCATTGCTTGTATTCTTTGTTACCAGCACAGGCCCCTTTAACATTATAGTTGCATGGACCGATTGAGTGACACTAGATAGTTGAGAACCAACTACTGGGACCTTGGGAGTTAGGCTACTATATGTTGTCTTTCTTTTTCAAGAGAAATAGAGTAGAAATATTATTTTTAAATGTTGTTTTTGTCATTTTCACCATCAACAGATCTGGCGCTAGAAGGAGGGCCTGAAAAAACAAGTTGGCTAGCATTGTGTCTTTCTCACCGGAGAAATATAGGAGGATTCTCAGATCCTCTACTAATCCTGAACCATTAGAACTTCAAACCCCGGTCAGACCTAGACCCCATGCTCGTAGGATATTGATACCTACTTTTCCACCACCAGTTACTCCACCTGGATTTCCTCCAAATCCACCCACACCACCACCAGTTCAACCTGCATCACCACCTCCAAATAGGCCCGAGTCTCCACCAATTCGGCCTGCATCACCACCACCTGCTCAACCAATCCTGCTCATGGCTTACTTTGTGAATAATCCCTATCCCTTAGGGACTATTCCGGGAGGAATCCATGACTTACCAAAGAACCCATAAAAGTTGTCCTAAGTACATACATGGTGAATCAAGAAGTGTTGAGGAGCATATACAAGCATTCAAAGATGCTCGCACATGAGCTCAACTGCTCATCAGGATGTGGTATGTAGATTGTTTCCTTATTGTTCAGGGGATATGGCATATAACTGGTATTTAAATTTTCCCCAGGGATCTATCCTAGGTTGGACAGATTTAGAAAATGCATTTATTAATCAATTTTGGGTTTATGTGGACCCTGCTATCTTGTATCACTAGTTTGCCACAATAAGAATGGAACATCATGAGCCACTACCTTTGTTCAATACTAGATTCCAAAGAATATTTTGTAGGTTACAAGACCCTTATCTAGTAGCTGAGAATATTGCCATACAAGCATATTTAAGAGCTATTGATCCCTTCATTGGCCTATTCTTGCAGAGGACTTATCAACCTGATGAGATTAACTCTTTGTCTAAATTTTATCATCTTGCCATCAAGTTGCAACAATAGATAAGTCTGCAATCAGGTGGTTTAGGAGCAGCTCTTCCTCCCATGAATTATCGGATGCCTAACCCACCATTGTACAACACTATCCCAGGGATGTCTTACTCCCAATATGGACCTATGTCTGAGTTACAAGCTCCACCTACCATGCCATTTTTTGGAAATGGCATGCAATATTCTTCCCAACAACCTCAAAATCAACAACAATAAGTGGGAGGATCAACCCATGTTCATTCCCCAACCATAGTGTAGAATGTACAAAATGAACAAACTGTTCAACTAACTAATGAGCTAGAAACTCTCAAGAAGACTCTATCTCAAATGTCTAATGACATGGCACAGCTTAGGAAAAACCCTCCCCAAAACCAAAATCAGAATTATCAGAACCAAGGAGGTTACAACAATTAGGGAAATTACTCCAATCAGAATGGGAATTAGAACACCAATTGGAACTTTCAGAGTCAAAATTCCTCTAACCAAAATTACCAAAATCAGAATAGAGGATATAACCAGAGGTTCAATAGCAACAAAAACAACAATAGGCAGTGGAATATTGGACCTAACAATGGGGGAGTTCCCCATAACTATCAGTCAGGTGAGGAGAGACCACATACTGCTAATGTAGATGACCTCAATTTCATGACTAATCGGTGCAGACTACATGATACTGCAACACATTCTAAGGTTAACTGCCCTGAAATGGAGAAGATTGTAAATATTGCACAAGTTGATGCCCATCCTCTAGTAGGAAATTCCAATCAGGATAATGGGCCAGTCAGTACTGCTATGACTTATGAGACTATTGAAGAGAAATACCAATTTCCTATGCAAGGAAATAATGAGCCAAAGGAAGATGTGTATGATGCCCAAGCTTTTTAGTCCAAAGGAGGTCACTTTCTGAGAAATCAGAATAAGGGCCCATTTACTACATCTACACCCCCAAACAACATGGTCCCACCAAACCAAAATGCAGATAACAATCCACCACCACCAAAGGGACCTTCTGACCTTTAGAATAGAGACAATCCACGTCCTTTTTCTAAGTATCAAGTTAGTAATGATTCATAATTTGACTTTATTGCAGAATTGCAGAGACAAAAGATGTCCTTGTCATTCTTTGACATTATTAAGTGGTGCCCAGCTCAACGTGAGTTGGTATTGAAAGCCTTGGAAGAGGCAGATCGCTTAAAGGGAAAAGGTAAAGTGACTCTAGCAAAGGAGACAAATGAAGCCATTTATAAAGGTAAGACCAGTACCCCACCTTTTCTTTTAAGTTTAAGGATTTTTGGAAAGAATTTGCACAATTGTTTATTGGACTCTGGAGCATCGAGAAATGTTATGCCCTTTTCAATATGTAAGAAGTTAGGATTGAGTCCTATCCCGACCAATAAGAAAGTGATTCAGTTAGATAAAACCGAGGTCAATGTTGTAGGTGAACTAAAAAACATGCATGTATAGGTTGGATCAAATCCAAAGATCCAGACCTACATAGATATCCAAGTGGCTGATATCCCAGAGACATATGGTATGCCTCTAATTCAGGAGCTAATGAAAAGTATTGGGGGATATTTGTCCTTGGATTTCTCTTACATGTGGCTACCCTAGAAGGGGGTTGCAACATAGATAAGGATTGAAAGTGAACCTAGGCTCAAGCATATAATCATAGAATATGATGCTTCAAATGAAGTAGCATATTTTGAGACTGAGATAGGAGTTTACAAATAAGAGGAAGTCCTTACTTTCTCTGTAGTCAGTCCTAGGGATACATTGCCCCTAGAACATAGTGACCCAATGATCTGCATCAACCAGTAGGTTTTGATAAGGAAATTGCAACAAAATAAGCTAGTTTTAGGAAAAGAAACTGATTTGAGTAGTTTGTTGCTTCCTAATTGGTGTAGGATTCATTATCACAATCATTTAGAATTAACATGTCAATCATGTCTAGATATTCTAAGTCATGTAGATCAGCCCAAGCAAATATGTCAAGAGGAACCCCAGACCCCCATCAATGAGTTTTCTTTCAAAGTTAAGGATGCTACCATTCTTACACATGCTAGTCTTTCTCAACAGGAAGGTTCCTCACCAGTAGAACAGACTTAGGTTTTATGTTCTAAAATCCAAGAAGAATTTGAGGTGTCCCAATTCCTATTCAATACACCTGCCCCAGATACTTTGCCAATACCCAAGGCATTGATGAGAAATGAGTTGGATTGCAATTTAACCCAAGAGGTTGTTCAGGAAGTGATTTCTGAGCAGGCTGAAAACATAGAAAACTCTTTAAGTGAGCTTTGTCTCGAGCCAATTGCTGATAACCAGCAAAAAATTGAGTCACCACACATCTTAAGTAATTCATTTCCTTGTATCCCTAAAAAGAAATAGCTCCCATCCAAAGACCAATTATGGACTCTTAAGTTTGATGGTTCCAAATCTAAGGCCAAGAAGTGGAGTAGGGATTGAACTAACTAACCCGAAAGGGAAGACTTACTTTGCTTCTTATAGATTGCAGTTCGGTTGCACAAACAATGTGGCTGAGTATGAAGCACTTGCTCGAGGTCTTATGTTTGCTCATAAGAAGAAGGTTATTGCTCTCACAGTTATGGGAGATTTTGAGGTGATTGTAAAGCAGGTACATAGCCAATATACATGTCATAACAAAATATTGGCTGCATACAGAAACATAGTTTAGAATTTAATCAAAGATTTTGATGATTTTGGGATTAGTTTGATCCCTAGAGAAGCTAATCAAATTGCAGATGCACTTGCTATTGCTGCTAGCACATTGGAACCCATGCAAGATTCTGATCTAAAGAGATTTTTAGTTGAGTTAATTTCAGTCCTAGCTATTCCTAATAATGTCTGACACTTTCAGGTATTTGATGATGATCAACATATATTGGCCTTTTTGGAAAGTTCTGATGTTTTTCAAGGAAAAATAATAGATGAATCTGAAAGAGATCAAGGAGATTGGGATCTTGAAAAAGAGAGTCTAGAAGGGATATTGGATTTGAAGAGTAATAGCATTCCAAAAGGGATGGTTGCTTTAGAGAGGATATTTGACTTAGACCCATGAGCTCGTCAAAGGGTGCCTATAGAGAGTGATGGAGGGAAGTATGAATCTGTTAATTTGACTCACTTAGGCCCACAAAGGAATGTTCTTATAGGAAAGACTTGTCCTCAGGAAATTAAGGACAAGATAATCAAGGTCTTGGAGTAGAACATTGAACCTATTGCTTGGAGTTATGATGATTTAAAAACTTTTGACACTTCAGTGATCACTCACACCATACCTCTCAAGCTAGAAGCCAAGCCTTTTCACTAGAAGTAATGCCCGGTCAATGCTTTAATTGAGCCCTTGATCCAGAAGGAGGTGGAAAAACATTTATCTGCTAGAATAATATTTTTGGTTAGACATTCTACCTGGGTGGCTAATTTGGTTCCTATGCATAAGAAGAATGGTGAGATCAGATTATGTGTTGATTTCAGGAATCTGAACAAGGCCTCTGAGAAAGACAATTATCCATTACCTTCTCTTGATGAAGTATTACAAAAGGTGAATGGATCCCAAATGATGTCATTCTTGGATGGTTATTGTGGATATAATCAGGTCCTAGTTAGTCATGAGGATAGGATGAAGACTGCTTTCACCACTAAATGGGGCACATTTGCTTATAGGAGGATGCCTTTCAGTCTTATCAATGCTAGAGCTACTTTTCAAATGGAAATGGATGTAGCTTTTAAAGATCTGACTTGGAAAAGGTTCTAAAGAAATGTATAAGTTATGGTGTCTCTCTTAATCCAGAGAAATGTGTGTTTGGAGTATTTGAAGGGAAACTCTTAGGTCACATTATATCAGAGGAAGGGATATCTATAGATCCTGACTAAGTGGAGGCCATCTTGAAATTGAAAAGGCCATGCAGCAAGAAGGAAATGAGGTCCTTCTTTGGAAGGATCAATTTTGTTAGGAAATTTATAACAGGGTTTGTGGAGATCGTCAAACCTCTTAATGAAATGATGAAGAAAGATGAAAAAATTGAGTGGAGTGAAGAGGATAAGTCTACCTTCTCGTAGATTAAACAATTTATATCTGAGGCACTTGTTTTGATGAGCCCAGATTATCTAAAACCTTTCTATATCTATTCTTTTGTTTCTGACCATTCACGTGCAGCTGTTTTAACACAGAAAAGAGAAGAGAGTGAGGAGAGACCTATTGCTTTTATGAGCTCTCCATTTAAGAATGCAAAAGTAAGATACTCACCACTGGAAAAACAAGCCTTTGCATTGGTATGAGCGGTAAAGAAGTTCAGACATTACATAATTTGAAGTCAAGTAATGGCCATAGTTCCAGATCCAACTGTGAAGTCTCTTCTGATGTAAAGCAAATTGGGAGAATGAAGAGGGAAGTGGATGACAATCTTACAGGAGTTTGACTTAGAAATTCACCCAATGAAACTCATTTGAGGGCAAGGTTTTTCAAAAGCAATGGCAGATGTGGATAAGAACATTACCTATCAGCAGTACACTATCCAATCATTTACTAAGGATCCTTGGTATACAGATTTAATTTTCTTTCTCCTTAATAAAAAATGTCCAGAAGGAATGAATGCTACTCAAAGGAGAGCATTGAGGATGAAGAGTGCTCATTACATGCTTAAAGGGGGTCTATCTACATAAAGAATTTTTAAGGAATTTACCTACGCTGTTTGGATCAGCAAGAGGCTAAGCATGTTATTTTTGAGTTTCATGGAAGGCATGGAATAGGGAATGGGTCTGCTGATGCTTTGGCTCATCAGATTCTAAGATCAGGTTATTATTGGCCTTATGTATTTCAAGATGCACATCAACATTTTAGGACTTGTCATGTATGCCAAACTTCAACACCCAGGGAAAGAAATCCTGTAGTGCCTTTACAACCAGTATATGAGGTAAGACCATTTGCTCAATGGGAACTTGATTTTGTAGGTGTAATTAATCCTAATTCTTCGGCAGGTCATAAATTCATCTTGACTACAATTTACTACTACACACATTGGACTGAGGTCTAGCCTTGCAAGAATAGTACCATTGAGGTGGTCATCAAGTTTTTGACTGAGAGCATCACAAAAAGGTTTGGAGTTTCATTTGCTCCGGTATGTGATAATAGCCCTGCTTTTTCTTCTGCTAAATTCATTTCATGGGCATATGAGCATAAAATTGTTTTGACGTATTCTTCCAATCACTACCCTCAAGGAAATGGAATGGTTGATTCCACAAATAAAAACTTGTTGGAAGTAATAAGAAAGTTGTTAGAAAACAATCCTAGGGACTGGCACACCCAGTTGAGATTTTCCTTATGGGAAGATCGAACCAGAATCAAAGCAGCTCTAGGAAACTCACCTTTTAAGTTAGTCTATGGCCAAGACCCTATCTTCCTGATCCATTTACAGATACCTATTCTTAAGTTCATGCAGGAATTTTATACCAAGGATGATAGGATTGAGGTTAGACTACTTAATTTGCTTAACATGGAAGAGCAAAGTGATGCTGCTTTGCAACAATTGTCTAAACATCAGGTTGTTGTCAAATAATGGTTTGACAAAAGAGCCAGGATAAAATCTTTTAGGATATCAGATCTTGTATTACTATGGGATAAGGCCAAAGAGAAGAAAGGAGATCACCAGAAGTTTGATAGACTTTGGTTAGGTCCTTATCAAGTGGCTGAAATACTAGGCAAGAATTCTTTTCATTTGAGTACCTTAATAGGAGAGCCCGTTCCATTACTAGTTAATGGTCAGTTTCTCAAGCACTATTTTGGTGCATAGAAGGTCTGATGTTTTAAAGAATATGTATTATATTGTATTATATGTAATTAAGTTTCTGTTTTAGTTTTTGTGTTTTGTTTGATTCTCTTTCTTTGTTTTTGTTTTTTTGTTTTTGTTTTGTCTTTTTTCATTGGGGATCCTCATTTTGTTCATCTCAAGTTAGGGGGTTGTTATTCAAATTATACTACTAGTACTAGGAGAGAAGTTGGTTTAGGTATTTTCATCATCATCATTGAAAAGGATTTCGTTCTGAAACTCATGTTTTATGACCATTCTAGTTTGGGTTTGAAAAGTTATTAAGGATAGAAAATACATTGTGAATATCTCATGAATTGTGATTAAAAATCTATCACCAAATTAGGAATACATTTGCATGAGTAAATACCTATTCGTTTTGGAGTGGCTCTACCCTTTGATTCAAGTGAAAAATCAGATTCCAAGACTATCATGAAATCCATTGTAGTTCTCAACCCATGTTTTAGATACATTGTGTCTGAGTATTGAGGAAGGTGCATAAAATATTTCCACAAGCAAGGCTTGAAAAAAAATGATAATGAAAAAAAAAAAAGAGAAAAAAGAAAGAAAGAAGAGGCAAGCTCAATATCAAGTGGGTAATCAAGTATCTCTATCAGGGCTATGGATGCCTGGCTGGCAGTAGAGAAGTACTTTGAGAGGACTAGAGGTATCTCCGTTAGGGCTATGGACGCTTGCCTGGTAGTGGAGCAATTCCCAGGATTTCATTGCACGATAGTTAAAGGACTCGACATATGTAGCTTGAATCTTAGGTATAGTTGTTCAAGAAAAGAGAAAGTATCTACAAAGAATGATGCACAATATATGCACACACTCAGATTTAGAAATAACTCATGAGCACATACATCTAAGATTCTAGCTCAAACTTATCCTAAATATATCTGATCTTATTCAAGTTAGCATGCTTCATAAACAAAGTAGTTTTAGGGTGACTGAAATTTTCTTTGGGTATCTTGAAAATGGGTAAACCATTTTCCCAGCCGAGTCACCATTTGTTATGCCTTGCATAACCACCCCATCTTCTTCCTTGGTCAAAATGGGTCCCCCTTTATGTTTTTATCGTTGGTTGATTTTCAAACAAAGTTTGGAGTCTTTCTTTTCCAACACTTTGTTTTTCTTTGGTTTATTCTGTCAAAATCGGAACCGGAACTGAATCGAGTTTTTGAACTTCCTTTAAAACTCATTTCGATCCTCATCCCGATAGTATTTCTTTTGAAACCTTTTGTCTTGTCTTTTTCGGAGTCAGATCCAGAGTGAAAGTTAAGTCGGTGTTTATTCAAAATTCCAAGATCAAATTTCATTCCGCCTCCGCCTCCGCTTTTTGGTCTTTCGTTTTAGACTAGGTTTTGTATGTTAAGTTTTCTTATTGCGGTCTTTTTGTTTTATTTTGTGTTTGGTTTTGTTTTATGCTTTTTCGGTGGAACCGGACCCGGAACGGGAACCAAGTTGGGAAATTACTCAAGTTTCCAAAATAGTTTTCATTCCGATTCTGCTCCCGCCGTTTCTTGGTCGTTGACTTTTTACTGGAGTCACACGGCAGTAATGGGCCAGTTCTTCTATAGTTCCAACTCCGCTCTACTGCATTTATTGCATTAATGACAGGTGCTAGGCATGTGTGAAACTCTGAGTTTTACCTTAATTAGGGATTAACGCATAGTTATTATCACTATTCTTAAGAGATTGGAGAGCGAACCAAAAGTTGCAGTGAAGCTTTTGTGCAAGTAAATCAATTGAAGGAGAGACAGTTGCTTGCGGATTTCTTTAGGAGGTTTGCCTATTTATTTGTGTTCGAGGTAGGGTTTCCTATTTTCGTTCTTCTTTTATTTACTTTCACATTTTTTGTTGATGTTCGCGTTAGATTTTTTTGCTTTGTGCAAGTTCGTGATTCTCAGTAGGTTTGCAAGTTTTGTTTTCTTTTTTGTTTGTTTGTTTGTTGTTCTTGTCTTCATTTGTTTTGCTTTTGTTTCTGGTTTCTTTGTTTTAGGGCATGGTTGTTTTCATGTTTTAGTCATGATCGCGTCATGCTTCTTTAGATTTTAAATGCGTAGATTAAATTAGGGTTCCACAGTTAGTTAGGGTTTGTTAAATCTTGTTTTTACTTAGGAAATTTTGTTGCGCATTCAATTTGGTTAAATTGGAGGGGTTAAATTTGTGCCCTAGTTTTTATATCAAGTTTATTTTAGATTAGGGTTTTGGTGCATTTCTGTATTCATGTTTTAATTTAATATGATGCCCTAGAAGGTACAGTCACCCCTCGGTCATATTGGGATGGTCTTATCATGTTATATTTTAGCCCCTTTTCATTTAATATGGCTTAGTCCTTAATCATGAAGTTATGCATTAAACTGTTAAAACACTTATGACATCATGATCCTTTTAGGCAGAAGTGGGATCAAAATCAATCTAGAACTTTAAATAATGTTTTCCAAAAGGTATTGATTCCATTTCTATCCCATCTCTGACTCCGCTTATAGTGAGAAGCCTTCTATCAAAATAACAATAACCTAGGCGGAAGCGGAATCAGAACCGAAATGGAATGTGAAAATAGAAAATTTGAAAGAAACCGAATCAGTTTTCATTCTGGTCCCGGTTCCAATCACCATTCCAGTTCTGACTCCAAGCCTGCTCGTTATTATTGAAATCTTAATAACGGTTTTGGCTTCGAGCCCGACAGTGTTTTAAAGAAGACTGTTTAGAATGTTTTATGTTTGGTTCCGCCTCTGATATATATATAAAGGGTAAGGTTTTAAGGCATATTTTGTGATATTTATTGAAGGATCTAATTGTGGCTTTTTGTGCAGGAAAGATAAAGGATGTTAGGAGCATCAGGAAAAGACTCTCAAAGGAATTGGCCTGCATAGACATCAAAGGCAACAGAAAAGCCCAAGAAGATAAAGCTGGAACATCTACCTTATACTTTAAGGTATAATCATAAGGATCCTGTGGTTACAACAAGCAAGGTGGAGTCAAATTGGTCAGATATAACTGACACCAATTTGGGCTCATATAATTTTGAGGAGCTGTATTCAGAAATGTTTGCTGAAGGTATAACAGGGAGAGCAAAAAGAATTGTTGAGTCTAGTTTGGCTCATATCACCTTATTCCCTTTATCTATCTAGTGCCTGGAGTTGATTATGATAGTAGCAGGGGCCTACAATCCAACCAATAGGTAGTGTATGGATTCACAAGACAATGTTATTATTGATCTCACTCCTCAAATGTTTCAAACTATGTTTAGTGTCCCGAATCCAAAGAACCTGGTACAGTTAAAGGAGGCTGAAGATTTGGAGAAATATAGCAAATACAAGGCATCCAACAAGGCTCACTTGAATAAGAAATGGTTGAGAATGGAGAAGAAGTCTCTGACTAAACTTCATGATCAACCGAAGAGGACAAAATTCTACAAAGAAGTATCAGACTTGATCATGATGTTGTCTAGGGTATTTGGGAAGAGGGATACATTTCACTTCAAGGAGTGGATGTTTCCTTTCATTCAGACCATCTTGAATGGAAAACAATAGTTTGATTAGTCAATGGTGGTGTTTGATGCTATACATGACCAATTGACAAGGATAAGAGAAACCAAATGCTTCTTTATGAATTCTTATGTTGTTTATGTAGCTGCTAGAGGAGGTATATTTCCAGGTTTAAGGAGAGTGGGAATATTGGGAGAGAGAGATGGAGAAAAGAAAGTGTGGGACCATTATGATCAGTTATCTTTGCAAGTATCTGAAACACAACTTAGAAGGGTTAATGATGCATTTCTATATGTGATCATTAACCAACTTAATGGGGATTTAGGGTACAGACTGATCCAAGAAGCTATGGCATTTATCACGGAATGGGGATGTTGGTACATTCAATACCCCAAGTTCACATATTTCAGGCTAGCTGGATTTGAAGGTCATCCACATTTGCTACCAAGATGTTGTAATAATAGGGTAGTGTTGATGGAATTTGTTTATCAAGCTCTGGGGGTTAATGCACAGTTTGGATTGAAACACAAAATAGGATGTCATAAGTTCCCCATGCAGCTGGGTGAATATAGTTGTCATCATTTGGTGGGAGCTAAGGTAGTGTGCAGTGAGTTAATACATCTAAAACTAGGTTTGTATACAGCTCGGAAGTACTTTGACCCAAAGAAGAAGATGAGTGCCTTGATGCCTTCTATTTTTGATAAACATTTCAATTTGTTGGAAGATTTCTGCAGTGACCAGTAGGATGAGTATGACCTTAGGAAGAATAATTATGAGAGGTTACCCATCTCACTCATGGTAGAGCTTGGGATCAAAGATGATATCCCTAATGCATTAGTAGATGATGGAGTGGTATTAGATCCATCATATGAGGCATTAAACATTGGCACTAAGAGCTTGGATGTGGTGGATTGGGATAGTGAGGAAACAATTGACATAAATCAAATAGGGAGGACAGTTTTGGATAGAAGTATTCATTGGGTGGTCCTAAGAACCAAAACTCCTCAAGAACCAGCTCCTAAGAAGGGGAAGCACTACAAAAGAGTTAAAAGGAAATTACCTTCCAAGGATCCCTTGGAATTCTTCCCTCCAGATATTGAAGAGATTGAGGTTGAAGCAGTGGCTCAAGATGAACCAGAGACACAAGAGGAAGATGCCCAAATAGGACCTGTAGTTTCAACACCTGCATTAGGTGAGTCCTCTAATCAAGTCCCACTTGGAAAGCAGCAAAGTGAAGAAGTGCAAAAGGGGACTCTTCATAATATTGTTGAGTCCATGAAGGGAAAAGGAGTAGAGGTAGAGATTCATGACATTGGGATGGATTTTGATGAGACTCTGTCAGAGAAGGGTGCACAAGAAAATATGCCTCTAGAGGAGGATACTGAATAGGTGTTGACAGAGGAGGATCAGTGGGCATTATTTGAAGAGTTCAAGAAGGTTGTTGATGATCAAGGATATGCTGCAGCAATGGAGAAACAGAAGGCAATTGATACCAAGATACAGGCTGATGCCTTACTTCAACAACAACACATAGAAGCTAGGTTAAAAGCTAATGAAATAGAGAAGCAACAGAGGCCAAAAGAGCATGAGCTCAAGGTCAAGGAAGAGAATGATAAATTAGAATTGATACAAAAAATTCATGACCTTGAGGATGAAAAGGCAAGACATTGAAGGGAAAGAGAAGTTCTGGTGGCTAAGTTAAAGCTTGCTGAAGAAGCTCATAAGAAGCTAAGAGGATACAAGAATAAAAGGACAGGGAGGAAGTTGAAAATCTTGCTAAGGAAAATCTAGAGCAAGAGCAGCAAGAGAAGCAAGGGGTTGATTCTCAACCTCAAGAAAATGTGCAACAACCCTCTAATATTGCCTCTTCTTCTTCAACTATGATGACTGTTACTCCAGGTGCTCCCACTTGGTTGAAATTGGATCTTCAAAAGAGATCATCGACACCTTCACAACTTCTCAATTGGGAGGATATGATGAAGGAAATTGAGAAAGAAAGGCCTAAAAAGAAGGCCAAGATCCTACATTCCACTAGGCTAACCGACAAAGGAGAAATTGTGGTGGAATGTGCTATACCCATGATAGACAAGGATGTAGGGGACATACAATTGACAGATTATCAGCTGGGTATTGTTAATTTTGGGAGACCTACCAGAGATCAACAAATGAATTTAATTGATGTGGTAGCATCATCAACCAAGTCAAGAATGTTGAAGGATAAACAAAGGAAAGATGAGCTTAAGGCTCAGTTAGATCAGTTGCATGTTTTCTTGAAAAGTGTTTCTACTCCAAGATCACAATAGGTTACTACTATTGAGACTGCAATTTTGCTGAGTAAGAAGGAGGTAGATGATTTGGTATAGGTGAGGGGCAAGGCGGAAATGTTGGATTGGTGGGTTGATAAATTGAATCAAGAAATAAGTGAAATACCGGAAGATAGTTTTGGGGTGTACAAAATGACTGAGGGACTGATAGAAGAAATTAATCAATATGTTAAAACACTGGAAGAACAGGAGGAGTAGAAAGGATACAACCAGAAATTGAAAGAAGTTAATAAATTGCCTAAAACTATTCTTCTGATAGAGAATAGAATTGGCCACTTGATATTAGGAGATATAATTTTTCATAGTTTTTACAGAGATACATTGTTACTTTAGTTTTATAGTTGAATAAAATTACAGGTTTTTACGCAATATGGTGTTAGAATTAAGTTTTACTTGATAAGGTTGATGAGTTATAATCTATCTATATGCCAGTGATTGTGTTGAAGCATGAGTGTTTCTTATGTGATGAAAGTCATTAGAAGAAACCAGATTTAAGGATTATCTCATTAGATTATCAGTGAATTGAATTTATTGAAGTTTGTTGATCTATGATCTTAGCAATGAATGAATGTGTGTTCTTTTTTGGAATCTTTGACATAGTTGTGATATGTGAATTGTGATGTTAAAATAAGCACCTTAGATGCATGCAATAGTATGGATTATTCTGTAAATTGTGTCATGATTTGGTTTTCTTGACCTGTTGGAAAAAATTCATTGTTGAAGATATATGTCCAAATGCTAGATGAGTTTTGTTCATGTTTACTGATTTACCCTCTGATCTATCTTTTTCTTTTATTTAAAAACCACTTTCTTTATAAAAATAGCTCGATGAATAAGTCATTGCTTGTATTCTTTGTTACCAACACAGGCCCTTTGAACATTACAGTTGCATGGACCGATTGAGTGACACCAGACAGTTGAGAATCAACTACCAGGACCTTGGGAGTTAGGCTACTATATGTTGTCTTTCTTTTTCAGGAGAAATAGAGTAGAAATATTATTTTTAAACGTTGTTTGTGTCATTTTCACCATCAATAGATCTAGCGCTAGAAGGAGGGCCTGAAAGAACAAGCTGGCTCGCATGTTTTCTTTCTTTTTCAGGAGAAATAGAGTAGAAATATTATGTTTAAACATTGTTTGTGCTATTTTCACCATCAACAAGTGCCAAGGATTATCTTGTGACAAGATAAGGTGTTCGAATAGAGGAATGCTCATTTGGATAGTGCTTCATGGCTCAGATAATGTTGGGCAAGATAGGATCAATGAAAATGATTCATGTTAAGATGTTTACCATAAGCAAGTGTAAAGTGTGCACCAAACCTGTCAAGATCAAGATATGGTAGATAGATGGTAATGGGTCCGATAAACGGTTCATGGATGAATGGATGATATGGATGGAATGCTAGCTTTATTATGGATGGGATGAGATGATTCCAATTGAAATGGCACACATAGATGCTTGATTCTACACATGACGCCTATTTCCCAGGTTTTCATCATGGTACCTGTCCAAAGCGCCACCAAAGTAGTTTTCACTGGAGGACGATTTTTTTCTTTATTGTTTTCAATCCTTTTTTATTTATTTTTTTGGATTTCTTATATTTTTTGATTATTTTGTATTTTTCGAGAGATTTTATGCTCATGCTAAACCACCTGGTGGTGCTGATGTAGATGTTTCTGTCATAATGTGCCATCGATATCCTATTTGAAGAAGTTGCCTTACCAAGATACGTGCACTTGAATGCAACTTTTGAGATTCTTAATCTGCTTTGCTAATACTAGAGTTAACTTTGTCTTTGTGCGCACATTGTGATAGAGTGCCTTCTGAATCCTTATGATGAAGGGTCATTGGAAAAACATGGTCAATGTGAGAATTGGATATTATGCGTGGAGGCGTGGATGGTGGAGTGTGTTTAGGAATAAAATATGGGTTGGTTGATAGTTTGGAACCCTTGACTCTCCAAAGTTAGGAAGATGAGCAATGATGGATGGATACAGAAGCGTGTGTGGAATTAAGACCAACAACTTGATACACTTTGTATGTCATTTGAGAAGCATGGTTTTTTTTTTGGACATCTTTGATGGATACTTAGCCCCTTTTTATTTTTCCCCATAGTTTCTTTGACTAATGGAGTATGATACGAATCATCTTTCTTTGTATTCTTTCGTATCCACTTGTGTTTGATTTGTCCTTCATGCTTCTTAGCTTGTTTT
>CM021109.1:192159790-192183761 GCA_007115665.2 Sequoiadendron giganteum
CCCTTAATCCCTCTGAAGCTCGTGTGACCAAACAAACTATTCCAATGCATCTGAATAAGTATGTTTATGCTATTTATGGTCCTCTTTCACACCCAAACACGCAGAATCGCTCCGATCTACGTTCAACCGGATCGACCCTTAAGGGTCCAAAGTGCAAAATGGCTGTAAACTTTAGTATGTTATTACTATGTTATTACTCAGATAACATGATGCTTAGGAACTTCTCATCTGATCCTATGAGATTGCATTGGGCCCCTCTACAATAACCTCTCTCAGTTTTTGCTATCTCAGAGGCAGTTTCCTATGGTGGCAAATTTTCACTTGGGGAAAAAGTTATGAAATTCAAGTAGTTGAAAGTTGCTAAGTGGTGCAAATTTCATTCTACAACTCATGTGACCAAACAAAATGTTCCAATGCATTTGAATAGGTTTTTTTACACTAGGCATGGTCCTCTTTCACACCCAAACACGCGGAGTCGCTCTGAGCTACGTTCAACTGGATCGATCCCTTAAGGGTCCAAAGTGCAAAATGGCTGCAAACTTCAACATGCTATTACTCAAATACCATGACACTTAGAAACTTCTCATATCATCCTACGAGATTGCATTGGGCCCCTCTACAATAACCTCTCTTTTTTTTGCTATCTCGGAGGCATTTTCCTGTGGTGGTGAATTTTCACTTGGGGAAAAAGTTATCAAATGCAAGTAGTTGAAAGCTGTAAAGTGGTGCAAATTTTGTTCTGCAGCTCGTGTGACCAAACGAACTATTCCAACGTATCTGAATAGGTATTTTTACGCTAGGAATGGTTCTCTTTTGCACTCAAACACGTGGAATCGCTCCAAGCTACGTTCAACTAGATCGATCCCTTAAGGGTCCAAAGTGCAAAATGGCTGCAAACTTCAACATGCTATTACTCGAATACCATGATGCTTAGAAACTTCTCATCTGATCCTATGAGATCATGTTGGGCCCCTCTACAATAACCTCTCTCGGGGTTTTCTATATCAGAGACATTTTCTTGTGGTGGCGAATTTTCACTTGGGGAAAAAATTGTCAAATGCAAGTAGTTGAAAGTTGCAAAGTGGTGCAACTTTCATTCTGTAGCTCTTGTGACCAAAAAAAATACTCCAATGCATTTGAATAGGTATTTTTATGCTAGGCATGGTCCTCTTTTTCACCCAAACACGTGGAATCGCACTGAGCTACGTTCAACTGGATCAATCCCTTAAGGGTCCAAAGTGCAAAATGGCTGCAAACTTCAGCATGCTATTACTCGGATATCATGATGCTTAAAAAATTCTCGTCTGATCCTACGAGATCAAGTTGAGACCCTCTACAATAAATTTTCTCATTTTTTTCTATCTCAGAGGCATTTTCCTATGGTGGCGAATTTTCACTTGGGGAAAAAGTTGTCAAATGCAAGTAGTTGAAAGTTGCAAAGTGGTGCAACTTTCGTTCTACAACTCGTGTGAACAAATGAACTATTCCAACACATTTGAATAGGTATTTTTATGCTAGGAATGGTCCTCTTTTTCACCCAAACACACGGAGTCACTCCGAGCTACATTCAACTGGATTGATCCCTTAAGGGTCACAAGTGCAAAATCATTGCAAACTTCAACATGCTATTACTCGAATACCGTGATGCTTAGAAACTTCTCGTCTGATCCAAAGAGATCATGTTGGGCCCCTATATAATAACCTATCTTGAGTTTTTCTATCTCAGAGGCATTTTCCTATGGTGGCAAATTTTCACTTGGGGAAAAAGTTGTCAAATGCACGTAGTTGAAAGTTGCAAAGTGGTGCAACTTTCGTTCTGCAACTTGTGTGACCAAATGGATTGTTCCAATGTGTCCGAGTGGGTATGTTTATGCTAGGCATGGTTCTCTTTCACACCCAAACACATGAAATCGCTCTGAGCTACATTCAATTGGATCGATCCCTTAAGGGTCCAAAGTGCAAAATGGCTGCAAACTTCAACATGCTCGTATTCAGACACCGTGATGCTTAGAAACTTATTGTCTGAGCCTATGGGATCAAGTTCGGCCTCTCTACAATAACCTCTCTCTTTTTTTTTTTATTTTGGATTTCTTTTCTCGTGGTGGCAATTTCTCGCTTGGAGAGAAAGTTGTCAAATGCAAGTAGTTGAGTGTGTAAAAATGACTTTTTAGTCATTCCACCCATTGTATCCTACTATAACTTAGTGGAATGGAATAATTATGGGTAGGGAACATATGTGCATGGTTTTTGGAGTAGGGGAGGCGAGTTGATTGGTTTGGTGTGATGCCCTAGTTGGCAATTTGATGAGTTTTGGTGAAATTTAGTGGTTTAAGAGTGGAAATGGCTAAAATCCTTTGGGGCAGCAGTTTGTGAGGGACTTTTAAGCATGTGAAGGTTCTTTTAAGAATTTTTGATGCATTTGAAAGGTGTTATGAGTTGTGGGAATAGGATTTTAAATAAACCCACCTGTTTTAGGCTTTTAGCCATAGCAGCAAGGCAGTGAACTATTTGATAAAATGCTTTGGTAAACATGTACAAAAAATGTGGTAGCATAGACAAGGTAGTGAATTGTTTGAAAAATTCCTCAAAGAAACATGGTCTCATGGTGATGGAATGTCAAGACAATCCATAGCTGTGAGGATTTTTGATTTGAGGATTGTGGTTAATGATTGGAATTATGTTTAGTGAGATTGCAGGACCTCCCCTACTGCATCAATGTTTTAGGGTTTTATCCATAGCAGCAAGGCAATTAACTTTTCGATATAATGCTTTGATAGACATGTATGAAAAATGTGCTAGAATAGAAAAGGTAGTGAACTCTTTGAAAAAATGCCTCAAAATAATGAGGTCTCATGGTGATGGAATGCAATGACAATCAAAAGCAATTTGAT
The DNA here is from genome assembly GCA_007115665.2 of Sequoiadendron giganteum. NCBI lineage: Eukaryota > Viridiplantae > Streptophyta > Pinopsida > Cupressales > Cupressaceae > Sequoiadendron > Sequoiadendron giganteum. The sequence continues at coordinate 192,162,682 of CM021109.1, forward strand.
TGTCATGGCATTCCATCACCATGAGACCGCATTTATTTGAGGCAGCTTTTGAACTAGTTCACTGCCTTGTCTATGCTATTGCTTATTATTATGCTTTTGATATATTTTTTTGAAGCATCCATAGCTTGTTCGAAGTCACTTGTTTTAGGATTTTAGCCATAGCAACAAGGCGGTGAACTGTTTGACAAGATGGTTTGGTAGACATGTATGAAAAATGTGGTAACATAGACAAGGCAGTGAACTATTTGAAAAAATACCTCACAGAAATTTGGTCTCATAGAATGCCATGATAAGAAAATGCAATTGGTAGCTGCTCCTAGTTATTAGTTATGCAATGTGAAGAAATTGCATAACTACTTAGGTTGACTTTGTACAAACTATATTGTAATTTAAATTTTGTCATCTATCAACATCTAGTTATTAGTTATGCAAAGTGAAGTAATGCTTTGACTTTGAAAGATGTGCAATGCAATGTAATCAACGATATGAATATAAACTACAAAATTCCATTTTTTACAATTCATTAGTTAAAATATTTATTTTATTTTCTCTCTATATCTCTATATGCTATGGAAATAACTTTCAATTTTTTTAAAAAGTTTTTATCTCTTGTTCTACAATATTTCTCGATTTTTTCATAAACTGTTATACTTATGGTTTGTCATTTTTTTTCCCAAAATATTTTTGCTGCTATGCATTGGAATCATGAAGCATACACGTGAATACACATAATATAGGTGAAGTATACATGTGAATAAGTGAAGCATACATGTGAATAAGTGACGCACAAGCAATTTAAGCATTCCAAAGGATACAAACCACCATGAATGGAGCTTATTTACACAATGCGCTTTAGATGGGGCTTATTGAGCATACGACGGTAATTAATTAAGCATTAGATGTAAACAAAATCCATGCCTACAACATTCAAGCATACAAGTTACACGATACGCATGATAACATCATTCAAGAATGGCAGTAGCAAAATAAGATTTTCTTTAATCAAAAAGCTGAAAGGCTATACAATGATATATATTAATAAAAGTATATACAATATAACCAAAAAACCATACAAGCTTAGTACAAAGGATCCATATGGACATAAAATTTCATGTATATATCGATAGTACAAAACATATGCTCCAAAATTCCACATAGGCATACAACAAACAACACTAATACATAGTCATTTCCCTCTAGGGGAAGGAAATAGATCCCATGCTGCCTTAGAAATTTGGCTGGATGGAGTGATTGTTGCTTCTCTTGTCTTTTGAACACGCTCACTAGTCCTCCTATCTTCACTCTGGACCTTCAACTGATACAATAAAATTAAAGATGTTAAAACATATAAATTAAATTGTGGAATGGCATATAATAGAATATATAATCACTTACCGCATACATATAGTCATCATGCACATTTACAACATCACCATGTCCACGATCTGGAGTGACAACCACTTGTAGAAACCATCAAGATAGAAATTAAACTACTTAAAAGTATCGTGAAAATTTTCTATAATAGACCATAAAAGAGAAAATATAATGCCAAATCGACTAATCTATTTCATACCTTTCTCAATGGATCAGAACTGGCTATTGCTGTAGCAACTCCATGGTCCATCGTGCGACCAACATCACTAGGGATGTCTCTTGTCAACAACTAAAAATGAAACAATATCTCGGGTATCATGTTGATATAAAGACCAAGAGGGGATAATGGAACATAAGGTGAAATAAGAGAGGGTAATGGGATGGGAATAGAAGGGTGATGCAGAGAGGGGGCTCAAACTCATTCAAAGTGACAACTTGCATTTAAGAGGAATATAACAAGATTAAAATGGCTTATTATATTAATCTAAACAATCCTCAAATCTTCAAAACAATCGAGAGTCTAATTTCTCACTTTCACCCATGTAACCTAGCAGTAGTGCAAACTCAATTTTTGGCCTTTAACTCCCATGCTTTCCAAAACACTTGAAAATTAGAAGGTGGATTCAGATACCCATTTCAGATTTATACAACATATCTCTTAACCAAATACAAGTCTTTTGGACCAATCCCTTGAAATTAGACCCTCAATGCTGTCCTAAGCTATGAATTAGGCCAGATTTACAAAGCAACATACCTTTAAACTTAACACAAAACCTTGAAACCTTTGGGAAGAATTTCCTATGCCCAAAAACCTCTAAAACCACAATCAACACCTAGGGTTGACACCTCCAACATAGCAAACTCCAAAACCCTCAATTTCATGCCAAGTCAAGATGGTTTATTCAAAGTCCCACTTGCACAACTTCCCAGACCATGCCACCGACTTAGGAATGTATATTCTTACCCCAATATGCTTGAAAGTTGGAAAAAACTCCACACTCTCATTGATTTCCACAAACCCTAGATCCAAGGCTCCATCTTCTTGTGTTTTTCTTCACAAAACTCATCAAGGCAGCAAGTTTATCTCCTTAGGTCCTTCTCCACAACTCTAATCATGCAACCTACAACTTACTCAGACTCCCTAGGGCCCATTACATTAGTTACAATAGGTACAATCAATGTAAGGGACCTTAAATCATGATTTTGGTTACAAAACCCTGAAACGGTGTGTCCTCTGCCTGTCACGGGAAAACAAGGATATTTACCAAAAATCACAATGGATCTCCCTCAAAAATGTTCCAAAAGATTATTAACACATTCCACTACAAATTAAAATGATTTACATGGCACAATCAAATTATACGGGCTCGTATGGTCCTGCAAATGACAAGAAAACTCAGAAATTTGATGAAAACCAGAGATATTCTTATTGCCAATGATTCAAACTTCAAGCCAACGTTACAAAATGAGTTGTCATGCCTTTTTAAAGGCTTCTCCTCATCAAACCAATGACCAACTTCCTTACAAATACTTTTTAAAACTCTCATGACCATTGCATTTATGCAACTCACAAATTTGGCACTTTCAAGTAGTGACTCTTTATTGTTTCCTAGACACTCTTAAACACCTAAACTATTACAAATAGTCTAATGAGACCTTATTCAACTAAGAAATCATGACTTACTCAAGAAAACATCATCCTATCTTTATTGACACCCCTTCTCAACTTTGAAAATTCCTTCCACATGATTTGCAAACCTTACAAAATGAATACAAAAACCCCTCAAAGTTGATCAATTACAATAGAATGGTCACATTGGACCTTATTAAGACTCAAGAACTCAACTCAAACATCCTAACACACCTTTCCTATCAGACACTTAATGAAGAAACATAGAAAAGAGTGGTGCCTCTGCACCAAAGGGATTAATGGATTATAGGATGGACTAGTATAGATTGATTGGATGGGCTAGGATGGGATAATGAAATATAGGGTGGGAAATTAGAGGTTAATGGGATGCAATTATTAAGGAATAATGCAACATAGGGTGAATTAGGAGGTGTCTAGGGTTTGACTATACTACACGAAGTACGAACTTGACCTGTTTATAGCAATAATAGAGAAGAGTTATCTAGGATAGAACGTGGATAAATATGGTATAACATAGGGTGATATAAAGGAACATAGGGTGGAACATATGGGGTCATGAAAAATCTAGGGTGAAATAATAATGGGTACAATAAGATGGGAGTAGAAGGACATAATGACACATAGCATGGACTAGAAGATATTAGTGGGATGGGCTAGGATGGGATCATGGAAAATAGGGTGAACTATTAAATGTTAATGGTATGGGATTAGGAAGGAATAAAGGAACAAAAAGTGATTTAGGAGAACATAATGTGACACGATCAAGGAATACAAATGCAATGTTTGTGTTTCTCATCAATTTTTTAGATTTTTATATACGCAAAATTATGAAAAACTAGCTAACATAGATTTACAACACCATTAATGAATAAAGACTACATGAGTGTATGTTGTTTGAGGATATGAATCACAAGGTGTGGAGGAAGAAGGTGCACTAGGAAACTATTTGAAATCCAAAGCATGTTATGAGACAAACATCTAAATATAACATTCAACTGTTCAAATGCAATAATAATATATTTAATACTAGTTGCATACCTATGGACTCATCGTCAAGAATCTATAAGGGTCTCTAGGAATAGAGCATGCCTCATGAATAGTGCGACCCTAAAATTTCATCATATCAAAATTCAACTAATTTAGTTATTCTTAAATTTCAAAATATAATTTAATAAACAACATTAAAATAACTTGCTAAATTTTACTTGACTGTCAATGTCGAATGTATCATTCAAAATATCATCTATGAAAGCCATCACTTCTGCAACTAATGTAGGTTGTGTAGTTGCATCATGAGCACTCTAATAATCATACGTGCAAACAACACCACAAGCACCACAATGGTGGGGTGGAGCTCAGGGCCTACACATCTCCTCCACACCAAACTCTAGTAGAGGACTCGCACACTGTAAAATGGTCTGGGTGAGTGAGTCAATCGACTTCAGCGTGTCCACCTCTACACTATCCTTAACAATGGAAGGAATAGCGACATGCTCCACCATGGGTCTGGCCAAGGCTCTCGGTGCCAACTGTGGATTATGTTGTGCAATAGATCTATCATGTGTGGAGCCCCCACCTCTACCTGGAAAGTCTAAGATGTCAAAATAGTTTGGCATTTTATTGAGGAAAAACTCGCAATAGAGTTTCCTCAAAAAGTATTGTGGAACCTCATGGTTATTGCATGGAGCTTGGTCAAATACCATCCACCACCGCTCCCAATTTTTTTTTTTTAATAACTCATGATGGCACCAATGGATGGGGAACCTCCTGCATGCATGAGACAAAGGTTCATTGGTTCTTAGGTCTATAAATAGGGCAGACAAGTCGGTAATTTTTTTGTTTTTTGACATTTGCATATGACAAACTACTAGCATAAAACTGTCTCATCTTGTGCCTCTTATTTGACCAAAAATTCATTTGCTCGGTCGTTTCTCCTACATGAGTTACAATTGACTTCAATGATTCAACAATCCCTCTCCTATAAGGGTGGGTTTTGGCATGCTCGGTTAATCTTCCAATTAATTGTTGAATGTCTCTTTTATTGTTTTCAATTTGATTTTGAATATTTTCTTGTGTTCTTTGAGGATGCCTATGAATTGATGGAGGGGTTTCAGGTTGTTATTGTATAGGAGGCTCTTCGTGAGGGGGTGATTGTGAATTCTCAATGTTTCGAGGTGGAGATTCATTCCCTGAGAATTAGAACAAAGTTTTATTATAAAAACCTATTTAAATTTTTATCCTAAATCAAATTTGAAATAAATAAAATAAAAATACATACCTCTTTGCAATCTTCGACCTCTCTGACGTGTTGGCAGCATCTTCATGGAAAATGGCAAGTTAAGGATGCAAACAATGGAGGAGATTTGGCAAGCGCAAGTTGCAGATTTGAAATCCTCTTCCTCAAGTCGCAGGTTGAAGAAAAATGAGGGTTTGAAACCCAATTTGTGACTTTTATGTCTACTTTTCCATTTGGTGCATGCCAAATGGCCTATTTCGGGCTTTTTTTGAACGTTTTTCAATTTGGCAGCTAAATTGTGTCACAAATTGGTGCACTTACCCATATTTTAAGTCATTTGAAGATACCTTCAATTAGACTAATACCATTATTCCTATTGAATGTTAAAAGAAGAATAAGATAAAACTAATAATATTATTTCTACAACACCAAAAAATAGAAAAGACATAGTCAATAGTTTTTACAATTTAAGACTAACCCAAATACAACCTAATCATTCATTTTTAGGTCTCAAGATTTGGGACTAAACCAAGGATAGCTAGTAATGTCCTCCAAGGTCTGATTTTGACACATTTTTTAGCTCAAAATCTTTCATTTAGGCCCTCAAAATTAGATTTTATTATTTTTTTCATGCTTTTAGAAAGTTGTCTTTAGTAACTTGGAACTCATGTTTCAAATTTGAATTGTAAGTTGACAATTCTTCTTACCTTAGTGTTATAAAGTTTTTAGAAAAAATCTAAGCTCAAAGGGATATGTATTCGAATTACCAAAAATGAAAAAATAGAACAAATGTCAAAACCTACCAAAAGGCATGAGCTCTGCTAGGGTTTTGTGTTTTCTGAGGTCATTCGTGGCCCCTCCCGCGTCATACTGCGCAATCTGCATAGGAAATTGTTTCCTTCGTTGAGTACGGCCACATTTACTACAGTTTTAGGGGTTTATTATGCCTTCAACCGATTCTAACCCAACAATTTTTGCTGGTGTTAGCGGTTCATCGGCGCAGTTTAATGGCTCCCCCACAGAACAAACACCCTCAAAAATTTGTTTTGAAAGTCTTTCATGAGGTAAGCATTATGACGCCCCTACTGATGTAGTTTTACCTTTACCTTATTTTGATCATGCATGCCAATGGCTCGAACAAGACACCCTTGTGGGTTATTTTATTGGGAGGACTCCCCCCAAAAGTGTGCTGAAAGACTGGGTTAGCAAGGCCTGGGTCCCTCATGGGGTCTGCCTTGATATGGTCCAAAATATGACCAAGGGTTTTTTTTTGTTCCACTTTGTGGAAGTTAGTCATGTCCAGGCTATTTTGGGTCATGGGCCTTGGTATGTTCTGTCTTCCTTGTTGGTTTTCCAAGCATGGACCTGAGATTTTGCTATCTCAGAAGACTCCAAAATGCGTGTCCCGGTCTGGATTGAGTTTCCTAGGTTACCTTTGCCTTGTGTGTTCTTCTTGAACCATATTGCTTCCTCTTTGGGGAGGGTTGTTTGTATCAAACCTGATAGGTTCTTTCAAGCCCGTCCTCAAAAGAGGGTTTGTGTGGAAGTTGATTTATCTAAAGATTTGAAAGAGTCTATAGACATTCAAATTGGTGATATTCGACACACCCAGAAAGTCACATATTTCAATCTACCCAACACGTGTCATCGGTGCTAGTCAGCTGACCACAAGATCAAGGACTGCCTTTTGACAGTTCCTCATACATCCTCTTAGTCACGGGATATTGAAAAGCCTCGTCTAACAGAGCCTTCTATTAAGGCTGAAACAAAGTGGACTATGGTTTCAAACCAAAAAAATAAGTCGTCTGGTTTTGGGTCGGCTCCCAAGGCAACTGAACTGACCAAATTGGTTTCAAACCCTTCAAAGAAGGGGATAGCTACTCCCTCAGGAGTTACTTCTACTATTTTACAACCCATGTCAAATGCCACGCCTCAGCATGCGGCTGTTTTGTGTGCTCAACCGACTTTGTCCTCCGTAGTGGGGATATTAGCAGCGATCTCACAGCCCATCTCCTCCACTGGAAGAAGGTGAATATGTGCCTGAAAAATGAAGATTATCTCCTTCTATTCAGATTGGTTCTGTTCTGCAAGAGTTTTTGAAGAATAACTTCTCTTCCCTTATTGAAGAGGACTCGCATTCTGCAAGTATGGAAGATTTTCCATGAATTTTATCTCATGGAATGTTCAAGGTCTAACTAACCTCTCCAGGAAGTATTTTGTTAGGAATAATTTGAAGAATTACCCAGGGATTGAAGTGCTTTGTCTCCAGGAAGTTAAAATTTTTGGTTTCTTGCTTGCTTTGGCTTGTCGCTCTATTTGGCCAGCCAGTACTATGTTTTGCACTCTGCATGAGGCTAGTCGTGGTGGAGCTGCTACTCTTTTGACCCCACGACTACATTCTTGTGTGGTAGACCATGGGTTTGAACCCTCCTAGCGAGTTGTCTAGGTTCTTCTCAATATTGAGAATCATTCCTTTGGGATTATTAATGTTTATGCCTCTAATGATGTCGTGGAGCACTGCTTGCTTTGGCATTGGATTGTTGATTCTTGGCCAGTTGCCACTTGGTTGCTCTACAGGGATTTCAACATGGTAGATATGGCGTACGACAAGAATGGCACCTTTCCTTTTTGTTGGGCAGCGGGTGAAAGGGAGGTGTGGTTTTACATGCACAATAAATTGGGGCTTTTTGATCCCAATATGGGTTGTTGCCATTCTCATTCTCTCTGGCATACTTGGTGCAATTACAGGGTTGGTTTTGACAGAGTCTTTAAATGCCTTGATCGTGCTATGATCTCGGCTCAATCTTTTTTTTCCTTCAATAGTTCTGCCTTGCCTGTTAAGCCATTAGTGGATGTGACTCTTTCTGATCACTTCCCAATTCATTTTCGCATTGAATGGGCGTCTTATCAACCTCGCACTTTCCAATTCATTTTCGCATTGAATGGGCATCTTGTCAACCTCACAAGTGTAAGACTCAATTCTTTTTGAACACGTCTTTGCTTTGTCACAAGCCCACCCTGGCCCACATTCACCGGGTGTGGAATTTAGAGTTCAGGCCACCTGGCCATATGGGTTGGATTGCTTGGTGGAATGATGCCATCATTTGTACTACATGTTTCTTGCGCATTTATGGGTGCCAAATTGCTATCTTTCATCGGTGTTCTTACGAGGCCACCACTGCCGACTTGCGTATGACTATGGAGGCTTTGGCAACCAGTCCTTTCTCCCCGTCACATCAAGTCAGGGTGGCAGATTGAAGACATCTAAAGCAAGTGGCAGATAATTATTCTATCAAAGGCACTCAAATCAAGGCTCGGCTTCATTGGCTCAAAATTGGTGATTGTGCCTCCAAAGAGTTTTTTTTGGCTTTGTGTGCCAGGCACTATTCCCCAGGCATTAAAGCAATCAAAGATGGTAACCAAGTGCTCTCTAAGCTACCTGACATTCTCCAGGCTTTTGTGTATCACTATAAATAGGTTTTCACTACTCAGGACCCCACGCCTGCGCGCTAGCAAGCCCTTCAGCACTACCTTGTTGTTGTGCCACATAGGCTTTCTTCAGCCCAGATTAATTTTTGTGATCAATTATTAACAATTGATGATCTCAAGGAAGCCATTTCCTTCATGGCCAATGATAAGGCTCCTGGGATTGATTGCTTTCCTTGTGAATTTTACAAAGCTCTTTCGGACTATGTTGGGAGCAACTTGCATCATGTTTATCTTGAAGCCTTTCATACCAATTCTCTAGGCAATTTAATAAATAAAGGCAATATTAAATTAATACCTAAGCCTAGGGATCCAGAAGATATTTGCAACTGGCGGCCCATCACACTTCTCAATGTTTCTTACAAAATCATTGCCAAAGCCCTGACTCTGAAAATTTGTCACCTCTTGCCTCAGGTTGTGCGTCCTGAGCAGACTGTTTTCATTAAATCTAGGTTTATTCTTGATAACATTATTGCAGTTTGGCAAGGCATGGAGTGGGCCCGATAGTCGAACCAGAAAGCAATGTTCATTAAAATTGATTTTTCCAAAGCTTATGACCGCATTGAATGGCCTTTCATTCTTGTGATGTTGCAAGCCTTGGGCTTTGGGCCCAACTTTATACAGTTTGTTCGTATGCTTTTTTATGAAAAAAAAGCCTTGCATTTCCATTAATGGCCACCAGTCTTCTATTTTTGGTCTTTTTCGTTCCATTCGTCAGGGATGCCCTCTCACACCTGCTTTGTATGTTCTGGTTGTTGAGGGCTTTGGATATCTCCTAGCCAATGTTGTCTCTCAACAATGTGTTAAAGGGATCTCCCTCCTAGACTCTCAGGAACAGCTTGTCAATGGCCACTTCACGGATGATTCCTTTCTCACTCTCTTAGAGGATGAAGGTTTTATCACTACTGCCCTTGATTACCTTAATACCTTTTGTCTTACCTCCGGCTCTACAATTCAATGGCACAAGACCTTGTGCTACAGAAAATCGGTGCTCCCCACTCCTGTGTGTCTCCAAACTTATAACTGGAAGTGGATAGGGCAGGGAGAAATCTTTTGGTTTCTGGGCATCTCCTTCGCCTTTCAGGCTTCCCCTCAGTAACTTTGGCAAGTCGTACTTTCCAAGGTTGAGGAGAAGCTGGCCTATTGGATTACTAAGCCTCTTTCATTGGCTGGCAAATTCTAGGTGTGCTCTAAAATTTTGGCTTCCACTCACATCTACTATTCTTCTTGTTGGACTCCTTCCAAAGCTACCTACAGTAGGCTTGAAAAGTTGCTCCGTGATTTTTTATGGGCTTCTTCTGAAACCCACAAGGGTTTTCATCAAGTCGCTTGGGAATTTTGTTGTCTCCCTAAGGACTCTAGAGGGATTGGATTTCTCTCCACTCAATAACAAGGGACTGCTCTCTGTGTCAAATGGATTATCTGTGCTCTCACCGGGGATGAAGCCTGAAATATTCTCCTCAGGCATTGTATTCAGTTTGGTTTTCCTATTCACAAGCCTGCTTGAAAGGGAATCGGTCTCCAAACCCTTCTGGTTATGAGAGAGTCAGTTCAAATTGTTGGCTCCTTTGTGGCCAAGAGCATCTGGTGCTCTTGGGAAACTGTTAAGCCTTGGCTCCGTTGGGTCGGGGCTAGATTTCGTGATGGGCTTTCCATCAACCAGCATAACTTATGGTGGTCTCCCCTTCTGGCTCAGAATGGTCAACCCTTGGCCAAGTCACCTTGGCTCAAGGCCCTCAGATTTCATAAGAAGGGCATTCAAACACTACATCAACTCTTTCACCGGCCTACCATTCGTCTCTTGTAGTGCGATGCTTTTAAAGCCCAGTACAGTCTTCAAAACCAGAACCATCTTACCTTTGATGGGCTGGTGAGGGCCATTCCGACGGAAATGCTTTACAAAGTTGGCATTTGTGGGCACAAACCTTGGTGGAAAGACTAGAAATGGTTTCCATACACTCCTCTCAGGAGCTACAAGTCGTATCTTGGTTACAAGTGGCTTTCACCCCATTTTCCTATGATCAGTTCCTTGAACCAGAGGTGGCTTCTTAATTCCTCTTCCCATACTTGGCGTAATAGGTTTGATTCCACTTGGTTTGCAATTGTTAATCCAAAGTTGGCCCACTTTGCTTGGTGAATTCTTTTCCAAGGCTTGCTTGTGGGCTCTCAACTTGTTCATTTGGGGGTTCCTGACCCTCGTTGCCCTTTTTGTGGGCAGTTTGAAAGCTTTAAGCACCTTTTTTGGTTTTTTCCTAGAGCTAAGCAGCTTTGGACTTGGATTCATGATTTATTTTGGCCTTTTTGGCCAAAACCCTTTTCTTGGCATATGGTTCTGCTGGGGGGCCCACTTGGAGCCCCGGCTAAGTTCACCCAGCTTTGGCACACTTTCAGGGTGGAAATCCTCTTCAATATCTGGAAAGACAAAAATGCTTGTATATTTTCTCATTCTCATTTAGATGTTAATGTGTCTCTTTATGTTAAAGCAGTTATATGTTCTAATGTTTTCTTACAGATTCAAGTACAAGCCAACAAGGTTGCACTGGAAGTGGCTCACCTGTAGGTTCTCCTAGACCACTGGGGAAATCTCCCTTGTACTGTGGCTCAGATCCCTGATTCACCCTCCTCCTCCCACGGTCAGTCGCCTTCTCGACGCCGGAAGCAAAGTAACTCTGCGCGATCCCGCTCCCAGCCTCCTGCTCAACAATATTCTCGGCCTCCTAGGTGGGCTCGTTCTCCTTCGCCACATCCTGGTTAGGGCTGGCACTCTATGGTGCTACGAGGAGTGGTGGTGGTGGTTCTGGGTGGCCCTTTGATGCTCTGGCTGGCCTTCTAATGGCAAAATTTTTTTGCGGCTGGCTCTTGCAATCTCGCCTCGGCGTGAGGAAAAAGAAAAAGAAAAAGATGAAGATAAAGTAGATGATGTTTGGGGTGCTCCTCCTGATGTCACTCCAAACCCCACTGATGTATGGGGAAAAAATCTAGATGATAGGGATCCCCCAGGATCTACTGGCACTGCCTTGGCCGCTTGATTTTTCTTTCCATTATTAGACTTCTGGGCTAGGCCCATGTGATATTTTGGCTTTTCTAAGCTCTGCCCATGTGACATTCGGGTTGTGCCTTTTCACTACCCGCCCCTTTTTTGTGAATTTATAATTATATCTTTATATTAATATAGATATCTGCCTATTCATAAAAAAAAAACTACCAAAAAATGGTAATTTTTGGTTTTTTTTAATTTTTAGACAAAAGGATTCTCTTTCATTGTAGCAGCGGGGATGAATAATAAAAGCATTTAATTTAAAAACAAATTTAAACTTTTTGGATCTTATTAATCAATAATCGCTCAATTTTGTTGAATGTTTCTTTGGTTGCATTAGTTTAAAATATTATCCATATAATATAATTATTTTATTTATTTATAAAAAATAAAATTTGAAATTCAATAAGTAATAATCAATTTTAAAACCATACTTTTTTCAAATAAATAAAAATAATTACCATTCTTTAAAATAATCAAGTTCCACATAGTGGGGAGTACTTGTCTATCTAGTATTAAAGCAATTGTACTTGTTAGTTAGTCGATAAATTATTTATCAAATATCAATTTAGGAGCAAGTCATATAATAGTTTGAAATAATAGATTATTACAAGTCGTATGTATTGTAGCCACACAAATTTTTGTATCATAACAAATAGGGTTAGAATTTTGGTTTGAGTTAGAAGTATAATTTAGCTAGGGATTAGGGTTCGAATTAGGATAAAGGTTAGGGTTATAATGAGGGAACTAGGCTTAGGATTCAATTAGGGTTTTGGTTAAATGATTCATTTAAGGTTAGTTAGGTCAACTAAGGGTTAGATTCAATTACTTGGCTAGGGTTATAGTTCAATGAGGGTTAGAGTTAGGATTTAATTAGGATTATAGTTCAATTAGGGTTATGGTTTAATTAGGGTTAGGATTCTAAGATAAAGCTTAAGGTCACAATTAGGTTTAGGATTAGGGTTAGAGAACAAGGGTAAGGGTTCAATTAAGGTTTAGGGTTTAATTAAGGTTATGGTTCAATTAGGGTTAGGTTTCAAATATAGGTTTAAGGTTAGGATTAGAGTTAAATCTCAACTAGGGTTAGGGTTAGACTAAATTTTCAACAAGGGTTAGGGTAGGGTGGGTGCATGGAAATGGGTAGCAATTCCGTCGACACCGTAAAAAAAAAAGTTGAAAACCATAACACGAGCATGTTATAACGCGCTCGCGTTATGTCTTCCATTAAACCTAGGCAAGTTCTCAGTGGCTACAACTACAAATGATTAATGCGAGCACGTTATAATGCACTGTCGTTATCAATTGTTAAAAGCAAAAAAACAAATGCAAATCTCTCATTTGCATTTCGACTAGTTTTTTTGTTGCACCCACGGCCAAAAACCCCAGAATATCACGCTCGCATTCTAGGAGGAGAATTTCTTCACCAAGAATCCCTATTTCTTCACAACGATGGCATGATGACGAGGAGGAGCTATAAGAGGTAAGGATTCTATGGTTTTTTTTTTGAATTTGTTAGTTTTAGGTTGAATTTGATATCTATTTGTTTGAATTTTTAGGAGATGCAAATCAACGTGCAAATCCTCAAAATCCTCAATAGGAAGACCAACCAAATCCTCAAGATCAAAATCAACCACAACATCAACCTCCTCCACCAATCACTCAACCTCATCTTGGCACTCAACAAAATTTAATGAGTGAAATTGAGAACAACAAAAAACAAATTGAGGATTTGATCAATAGGTTGAGTGATCCAAATGGTTCAACCACAGAAAGAATGACCCTAGCAAATTCATTGAGAGATATGTTAACAAACATAGATTCAATTAGCAAACAAATAACTAGATGGGTAGATAGGAGGCATGCGGCTAGGGACTATTATGCAAATCAACTATCATACAAGGATGTGAAAGATTTAAAAATTACAAAAGGTGATTTATGCTCATTATTCACCGACCCACACACAAATCAAAATCTTACCCTCAATGCGAAGAGGTTTCCTATCCATTGGTGCCACCACCAACAAATCAAGGACCGGTTTTATGATAGGTGGTACATGGTCTTCGATTACCCACCATGCAACAATTGAGAGGTCCCAAAATATTTCCTTAGGAAACTATATAGTGAGTTCATATTGATCAAAATCCCAAATTATTTTGATATAAGGGATTTCCAGAGGAGAGGTGGGGGGGTGTTTTGGTGTGGAGCCTGATCAGTCTCCAAGTGGGAGATTGTTGGTATGAGTAATCTAGGAATTGAGCATTGGAATGCCGTGAAATGGATTCTTAGGTATTTGAGAGGTACATCGGATAAATATTTATGTTTTGAGGGCTTTAATATAGATTTAAAAGGCTATGTTGACTCAGATTTGGTAGGGGATATCGATACCAGGTGGAGTACCACAGGTTATGTATTTACTGTTGGTGGGACAGCAGTAAGTTGGATTTCTCGATTGCAAAAGGTGGTTGCTTTATCCACCATAGAGGCAGAGTATGTGGCTGCAACAGAGGCAGCAAAGGAGATGATATCGATGCAACTTTTCATGGAAGAGTTGGGAAAACAACAGGCTGAAAATTACTTGTTCATAGACAGCCAGAGTGCTATACATCTTGCAAATAATTCTGCCTTGCACTCTAAAACCAAACACATACAGTTGAGGTATCATTTCATTCAGTCAGTGTTGGAGGATGGACAGGTAAAGCTAGAAAAGATACATACAGATGTAAATCCAGTGGATATGTTTACTAAGGCGGTGATAACGGAGAATTTGAGCTCCTCTTTAGTTTCGGTTGGCCTTCAAGGTTGAATTCAAGTATAATAGAGCAGCAGGATCCAAGGTGCTTATTTCCAGTGGGAGCTGTAAGTGTAGCTGTGTCATCCAGGTTCAGTCTCCAAGTGGGAGATTGTTTTGGTGTGGAGCCCGATCAGTTTCCAAGTGGGAGATTGTTGGTATGTGGCGACTAAAAACCCCAACTTTTTATAACCCTAATTCGAAAGCTTCTAAAAAGCTGGATATAAGGGGTTTGTAATATAGTTACAGTATGAAGAGAAAAAGGCTATTATTCGTGATATTGTAATAGGGTTTTACACTGGTTAATGAAATCATTGGATGGTTGCGGTTTGGTGGATGTAGCCCATATTGGGTGAACCATGTTAAATTCTTTGTGTTATTTTTCTATGTGTTTTATTTCTTGGTTTATTTGATAATATCTGCATTTAGCTTTTAGATATCTGCCTTCAAATCCTAACAGGGGGTCAGCTCAGGATAGACCTGGTGCACATCCGGATCCTACATGGCAAGGTAGACGAGCTCTCGCTAGGCCACCTCATGAGCATGTTGTTATGCCTTCCATCGTGAAGGAAAGTGCTAACGTAGAGACATTGTAGGCAATCAACACTTTGACCCAGAGTGTCATCCATCATACTAGCCCTATTCTACAACACCATCCAGGGGAGTCTTCTAGTGGTGGCCTTCGAACACATGTGTGTCAATCTTGTGGGGCTACTTGTTCACATGACCCCACCGACACTCGAGAGACTGGTACATAGGATCTGTCTATAGCTATGGAGATGGAGAGGGCAGCTGACATTTTGCATGAGGCATATGGCATTGATAGTCAGGTAAAAGTTAGTGCATGTGTTCATTGAATTTAATTTATTAAATTTTGATTTTGAAATGCAAGATTAACTAAAATATTTTTATGATTTTAATAAAATTGCAGGGTTACAGTATTGAGACTGGATACACCGGCCCCCCACCAACCTATTTTTGCAGTACACCTATCACTAGGGTATGTAAATAGTAAACAATTATAAGTTTATTGCATATTATGGCATTGTTTTACGAATGGTAATTTAATATGCAATTTTGGATGTTGAACAAACTAATATTGGAGGTTTTGATGGAACACTTCCCAGTGGCAGTGGATTTACTCAAACCTTCATGTAGGTAATAGAATAAAGATTTTAACTAATGAATCAAGTACTTAATAGATTTGTGTAGTTTATACATGCACATCGTTGATTACATTGAATAATTTATTGTTCTATTTTCAGTTATTGTGAGATGATACACCTCTGAATGTGATGAGGGCAATGGATATTGTTGTGACATCTGCTATACAATCCTCGATGGCTCTGATAGAAGAGGTATGAGGAAAATTAGTAAATTTTAATTTACATTTGTTGTTATAGATGTTAGTTAGTGAAAAATCAAACCATTATTGATTCACGTAGCTTTTGTCTATTTGTATGGTTTATATAGGGCTTGAGCACACCTGAGCATAGGCATGAGGATATTTCCCTCATGGAGAGAGATCGTGAGATGGTTGTAAGTGATTATTTTGTCAAATATATCATTTTTTATAATATAATTTCTATATATTCATGTCTTTACTTCTTATTGTAACAGTTAAAACTTCACCATGAACTAAACCCTAGGAGGAGTAGCAGGAGCACTCCATGAGCGTAGCAAAAACAAGTGACAGACCTATCACCATCCAAGCAAAAAGGAAAGGGAAAGATTTTATTTCCTACACATGGAGAGCAATGACTTTTGATTCTAGAGTCCTTTGTTGTATGCCTACATGGCAGTTTTGTACATATTTGACATTGTATGCCTAGATGGCATTCTCATAAGCCTATATGGCTATTTTGTACATATATTTCATACTTATATCGACATATATTGATGTATGCCTACATGGCTATTTGGTTAATACAAATATCTTTTATCGATGCCTGTCCATATTTGCATTGTAAATTGATAGTTCAATAGATATGAGTTATGTGTATTCAAGTGTATACTTTACAACTTACGTGTATACTTTGTGACTTACGTGCATTCGAGTGTATACTTTGTGGCTTACATTTTTCATGCATATACCTTGTATTTGTGCATATACTTTGTTTTAATTTGTGTATACTATGTATTCGTGTGTATACTTTTCGAGGCTTACGTGTTTTTGAGTACTTGTACTTCCCTTATTGACATGTACATGTTTGACTTATTCACATTTATAATTATTAATTGGTTAGCCCTAGCATTGATCTATGTCATCCTCAATGCATGATCCTTGAGATGGAGTAAGTACACCCTCAAGGTCAAAAGGAGTTTCACATGCATTCTTCGTAGGCTCATTTTGGTAGTGAAACCAAAAACCTCTTGCATCATTGAAACAAATTTTTTTTTCCTTTATAGCAGGTATGAAGCCATTATCATTCTCCATCAGTTCTTCATGTATCCACTCCCCATTAATGGTTGTCTCATGACCTTCATGAAACCAAGCACTTATCTCATTTGTGATAGAAGAAATGTATGAAGATTGATCTTACTCCTTATGAACCATTAATTATCATGAGAGATGGGTTCTTGTGAACCACTACTGATGAATCATGGGTCAATGAGTTTGAATTGTAAAACTACACGATTGAATCCTGATAGAAATATCACAATATTTATATATCTAAATGTGTTATTTCCTTCAGCTAAAATTTGTGCTTATACTTATGTGATTGATGTATGTTTGTGTATGGGATCATAGTAATTTCTATTTGATGATGCTATTGTGTCTTTAAGGTTTATTTATTAAAGGGTGCATGAAACAATTTTTAAATCCTTACAAATCTTTGAATTTCTTAGGTTTTTCTATTTGTCGAGTTTGGGCTCCGAGCCCGAGTCCAAGTCAAAAAATGGCTTGTCAAGTTCGAGGCAAGTCCTATTCTTGTAACACTGGTGTGAACACATCGAGGAATAATGTATATGCCGATGAAGAGAGAACCCATCCTTGTTTCCAAATAAACCATGGTATAGATATGGTTGGTCGAGATAAAACATCACTCTCGTAGATAGTTCGAACCATAATATTTCATGGCTACAAACACACCTTCATTATGTGTGTTCTTGATCCTAATGAAGAAATGGTGGAACATGTTGTAGATCAAATATTGCAACCCTAAGTCCACAAGAAAGTTACTTGTCCTGATTTTTGCAAATGTCTTTAAGATGTTCATCCTTCTTGAGTAATGTGAACTATTGATGTTATCTAGATCTTTGAAACTATCTGCAATCATGTGCAATACTGCAGAAGCTAGAGCTATATCTAATACTACAAATGACTGCTCAATGGAATCCTAATAGCAATATCACAATTTGACACATTGTAGAAAATACCTCCTATTTATCAATTGATGAGTTAAAGGGGCTCTATAATGAATGTTTCATAAGGCACAACAATCGCTGAAGGTTTTGTAAATGGGGTTGCAAGCTAAGTGGGCTTAACCTTGGGGAAAAAACTTTGTGGTTAAGCACTTGAGCTAGAGTATACTGGAATGGGTGACCTCCTGAGAAGGCCTAGTGCCTCAGCTCTGTGAGTATCACTTAGATGCAATGAGTGCTAAGTGGGCCATTCAATATCATTTCAAATTTGTTGCTTTAAGCAACTTACAAATTTGCAACTTAAGACTCCTCCAACCTAAGGGATCGATCTGGTGGAACATAGCTCAGAGCGATTCCACATGTTTTGTTGCAAAAGAGGACCATGCCTAGCATAAACATACCTGTTCGAACATGTTGGAACAGTTCGTTTGGTCACACAAGCTGCATAGTGAAAGTTGCACCACTTTGCAACTTTGCACTGCTTGCATTTGATGCTTTTTCCATCAAGTGAAAATCCGCCACCATTGGAAAACCACTCTGAGATAGCCAAAACCGAGAGAGGTTTTTGTAGATAGGCTCAACGTGATCCTATAGGATTAGATGATATGTTTCTAAGCATCACGAAATCTGAGTAATAGCATGCTAAAGTTTACAGCCATTTTGCACTTTGGACCCTTAAGGGATCGATCCGGTTGAGCGTAGCTCGGAGTGATTCCACATGTTTTAGTGCAAAAAAAAGACCATGCCTAGCGTAAATATACCTATTCAAATGTGTTGGAGCAGTTAGTTTGGTCACACGAGTTGCAGAGCGAAAGTTGCACCACTTTGCAACTTTGCACTGCTTGAATTTGACACTTTTTCCATCAAGTGAAAATCCGCCATCACGAGAAAAACCACTCCAAGATAGCCAAAACCGAGAGAGGTTTTTCTAGAGGGGCCCAATGCCTTTTTTTAGGATTAGACGAGAAGTTACTAAGTGTCACGATATCCGAGTAATAGCATGCTGAAGATTGCAGCCATTTTGCACTTTGGACCCTTAAGGGATCATTCCGGTGGAACGTAGCTCGGAGCAATTCCACATGTTTCAGTGCAAAAAAAGACCATGCCTAGTGTAAACATACCTATTTGGATGCATTGGAGTAGTTAGTTTGGTCACACAAGTTGCAGAGCGAAAGTTGCACCACTTTGCAACTTTGCACTGCTTGAATTTGACATTTTTTCCATCAAGTGAAAATCTGTCGACACAAGAAAACCACTCCAAGATAGCCAAAACCGAGAGAGGTTTTTCTAGAGGGGCCCAATGTCTTTTTTTAGGATCAAATGAGAAGCTTCTAAGTGTCACGGTATCTGAGTAATAGCATGCTGAAGTTTGCAGCCATTTTGCACTTTGGACCCTTAAGGGATCGTTCCTATTGAACGTAGCTCAAAGCGATTCCACGTGTTTCAGTGTGAAAAAAGACCATGCCTAGCATAAAAATACCTATTTGGATGCATTGGAGCAGTTAGTTTGGTCACACGAGTTGCAAAGCGAAAGTTGCACCACTTTGCAACTTTGCACTGCTTGAATTTGACACTTTTTCCATCAAGTGAAAATCCGCCATCACGAGAAAACCACTCCAAGATAGTCAAAACCAAGAGAGGTTTTTCTAGAGGGGCCCAACTCCTTTTTGTAGGATCAGATGAGAAGTCTCTAAGTGTCACAGTATCCGAGTAATAGCATACTGAAGTTTGCAGCCATTTTGCACTTTGGACCCTTAAGGGATCATTCCGGTTGAATGTAGTTCGAAGCGATTCCACGTGTTTCAGTGTGAAAAAATACCATGCCTAGCGTAAACATACCTATTCGGATGCATTGGAGTAGTTAGTTTGGTCACACAAGTTGCAAAATGAAAGTTGCACCACTTTCCAACTTTGCATTGTTTGAATTTGACACTTTTTCCATCAAGTGAAAATCCGCCGCCACGAGAAAACCACTCCAAGATAGCCAAAACCGAGAGAGGTTTTTTTAGAGGGGCCTAATTCCTTTGTGTAGGATTAGATGAGAAGTTTCTAAGTATCACGGTATCCGTGTACTAGCATGCTGAAGTTTGCAGCCATTTTGCACTTTGGACCCTTAAGGGATCGATCCAGTTGAACATAGCTCGGAGCAATTCTACGTGTTTCGATGCAAAAAAAGACCATTCCTAGCGTAAACATACCTATTTGGATGTGTTGGAGTACTTATTTTGGTCACATGAGTTGCAAAGCGAAAGTTGCACCACTTTGCAACTTTGCACTGCTTGAATTGGACACTTTTTCCATCAAGTGAAAATCCGCCGCCACGAGAAAACCACTCCAAGATAGAAAAAATCGAGAGAGGTTTTCCTAGAGGGGCCCAATGTCTTTCTGTAGGATCAGATGAGATGTTTCTAAGTATCATAGTATCCAAGTACTAGCATGTTGAAGTTTGCAGCCATTTTGCACTTTGGACCCTTAAAGGATCGATCCAGTGGAACATAGCTCAGAGCGATTCCACGTGTTTCAGTGTGAAAGAGGACCATGCCTAGCACAAAAATACCTATTAGACATGTTGGAACAGTCCACTTGGTCACACAAGTTGCAGAACAAAAGTTGCACCACTTTGCAACTTTGCACTGCTTGCATTTGATGTTTTTTCCATCAAGTGAAAATCCGCCGCCACGAGAAAACCACTCCAAGATAGCCAAAACCGAGAGAGGTTTTTCTAGAGGGGCCCAACGCCTTTCTATAGGATCAGATGAGAAGTTTCTAAGTGTCATGGTATCTGAGTAATAGCATGCTGAAGTTTGCAGCCATTTTGCACTTTGGACCCTTAAGGGATCGATCTGGTGGAACATAGCTCAGAGCAATTCCACGTGTTTCAATGCGAAAAAAGACCATTCCTAGCATAAACATACCTATTCAGACGTGTTGGAGCAATTAGTTTGGTCACACAAGTTGCAGAGTGAAAGTTGCACCACTTTGCAACTTTGCACTGCTTGAATTTGACACTTTTTCCATCAAGTGAAAATCTGCCAACACGAGAAAACCACTCCAAGATAGCCAAAACCGAGAGAGGTTTTTCTAGAGGGGCCCAACACCTTCTTTTAGGATCAGATGAGAAGTTTCTAAGTGTCATGGTATC
>CM021109.1:192183861-192199263 GCA_007115665.2 Sequoiadendron giganteum
TCTCCTCCCTCTCTCCCTCTCCCATTCACACCCCCACTCCCTATCCTCCCCCTCTCTCTGTCTCCTTCCCCCTTCCAATCTCCCCCTATCTGCCTCCTCGTCTCACTCCCTCTCCCTTCCTCCCTCCCTCTCTCTCCCCCTTTCTCTCCCTTTCCCCCCTCTCTCCCTCAAATTATAATATATATAATAAAAATAAAAATATATAAATATAAATATAAGCTAGATCAAAGCATCACTAATCAATTTCAAATTATAATATATATAATAAAAATAGAAATAAATAAATATATATATATGAGTATAAATATACAAATACAAATATAAATGCAAGTACGTTTACATATACAAATATAAATATAAGCTAGATCAAAGCATCACTAATCATTTTCAAATTATAATATATATAATAAAAATAGAAATAAAAATATATAAATATACAAATATACAAATGCAAATATAAATGCCAATACATTTACATTTATAAATATAAATATAAGGTAGATCAAAGCATCACTAATCATTTTAAAAAGAGCAAAATAGATAATTTGGTTCAATAAATATACAACTCAACTTTTCTAAGAAGTTAAAAAAAACTTAAGGTTATCATCATGTAGTTATATATTATTAGTCTTTTTTCTTATCATTAAAAATGTTCTTGCAGTTTCAGTGTCTATTGGTTGCTTCTACCCTGCTCTACCACATTATTGGAACTTAAGAACAAAGAATGTAGTTATCAAGAGATAAGCATGTTGTAAAGAATAATTTGTTAGATGCAAAACAACAAAATGAACAAGACTACCAAAGATATATGGTTTTAAGTAGAAGCAATTGCACACTCCAAAATAATCCAAAATAACCACTGAGCGATTATAAATCATAACATATCATATACTGATCTAAATTCTAAACATAATTATTCAACAAAACCATTCTAAACTACACACATTGGATCAATAGAGTTTAAAAATAAAATAAAATTACATGCACAACTTCTAATAAAATAATAGATATGGATCTAGTTTCTTAAAAAGTAGAACTTCCAAGAAATTAAAAACTTTGAAATAATCCTTGGATACGGATAGTTTCTTAAAGAGTTGAAGTTAGACAGTCTAAGGTCGAGGTGTCACAATTCAAAAGGACAATGGTCTTGCACCCACAAAAGACAGTCACCATGAAGCGTAATATGAGTACAGGTACAAATAGTCATGAATGCAGTGATTATCCTAGGATGAAAGGGTGGATTTAAATATTAATCTCACAGAATGATCAACCTCACATTTAGGGATGAGAGTGTTTTGAACAAAAATGAAGCACAGGAGACTGAACAAAATAATTTATTTTTAAATGCCAACAAAGGGTATCAAGAAAATGAAAATATAGGAATGGAACAACCGGGTAGTTCTACCCAGAAAATTTGAGGGCTAAATGTACCAAATAAGGCATGAGGGAAATAAAGGCATTATTCCAAAGTCAATATCCAAAACTAAATACATGGGTAGCCTCCATAGCAAGAAGGGTTTAGCACTAGCATTTTCTCTAAACCTATCATTAAGGATAATCTGGAGGAAGGAGCCAAAAAACAATAGAAAGAAACTACCAATTAGGTAGTTCAAGTAACGTCATTTTGATGCTTATGCCAAGAATAGAGTAATTGGAAATGCTTTAGGTTAACATCAGAGTAATAGTTCAAAAAATTGGAATTTGTTTCCCAATATCTTCACCAGTCCTCAGAGAAAAACACATGATAGAAGCAAGTCAAATTATGATCCCATATTTTCTGGTCAGGTATTACGCAAGGATGATGCTAATCAGCAACCTCCAAATCATGTAAGTGACAGCCTCCAGAAGGGAAGTGATTTGCTATCTTTTGGTAATCATCGAAGGTACAACAGGCTGGGCAAGAAGAGGTCTTTGTAGAGATATTACCAGTGTTTTTAGATGGATATAAGGCATCAATGTTGGAGATTTACGACAAAACTATCCGTGATCTTTTGATGAGTAATAAGCCCTCAAATGTAGATGGCACATGGATTGAGAATGGCTCAAATGGAAATACAAATGTCTCAGACCTTACCATACTCGATGTTACTAGCTCGAAGTAGGTATTGCACAAGCCCTTTCAGAGCAGGTCAGTGGGAAAGACATCAATGAATGAGCGATCATTGAGGAGCAATTATGTATTCGCTTTGCACATTTTAGTAGTGAATGAGAGCATAGAGCAACAAGCCCGCAGAGTTATCAATCTAAAATGATTTGGCTGGAAGTGAACGCCTTCCTTGTATTGGATTAACTGGAGATTAGAGTTATCAATCTAATATGAATTTGTATTGTATTGGATTAAATGTCGTAGTTTTGCCAAGTTTATATCAAGAATTGTTAGTCAAGAAGTTGTTAATCGAGATTCCACTTGTTTTCATCACTTCAAAGATGTTTATTATTCCTCTAAGGATTATTGGTAATAGAGGAATACACAAAACAAGGAGGAAATTTGTCTTAGAAAATGCAGTATTTGGAGAATGGCTGTCAAGAGCACGGTATAGCGTAAAATGGAGTTCCAGTTGCTATTCTTATTAGGAAGAGAATTTTAGCAATTGTTTTTGAGCCTACCAGCAAAATGATTGGTACTTCTAATGGGATCATCAAGAAGCCTCATTCATGCTACTACTGTCTTGTCCCAGCACACTGCTTTTGAGCCTACCAGCACGCTGAAGAATTTTGACTTTTCAGTTCAACTTTTTGACATTTGGATTCAATTTGGCACCAAGGATGGACATGGGAAAGGTTTAAGAACACTTGAAACACATTGTGCAAGGGTTGGCTCTCAATTATACCTTCACTATGTTCAAGTTTTGATGTTGTAAAAGGGAGAACAGGGTTTCCATGGTGCAGTGACCATTTGTAAGTGTTTGGAGCTCACTGTACTTGTTGAAAGGGTTTCGATTCATCCTTTGGACATCACTTTAATATGTTCATTTTTCTACAAAGAATTACCAATGATGCAAAGCTTGTATAAACACAAAGATTTCTTTTGACATTTTTCTACAAAGAATTGTATAAACACAAAGAATTCTTTTGATTACAGTTACAGTTCCACAGCCATAGACTTGTATTTTTATAAGTGATCCAAAAAATGGATTAAGATAGAATGACCATGAGGTCAGTTGATGTCATTTCTCATTGAAAAGTTGCCTAAGAACTATGATTATATGTAATTCCTTTCATAAAGCATTTCAGAAATCATTGGGTGATGGTTTTGTACAGATCAGATGGAATGTAGAATTTGAAGAGTTTTGACTTTTCAGTTCAACTTTCTGACATTTGGATTCAATTTGGCACCAAGGATGGATTAAGAGCACTTGAAACACATTGTGCAAGGGTTGGCTCTCTGTCAAAGGCCTGGGGCGACAGATTTGGACATATAGGGGCATCCTGAGCAACCCAACAAGAAGGGACTACAAATTAATTCTGAGGAATGGCGTAGAGCATGGTAGAAGTGAGGGAACGATTGACCACAGAGGGGTCGTGCCATTAATGAGCATGGCACCCCTATTCCTAGATGGTGAAAATATGCAAGACATGTGGGAAAACGAGACTCAACCTTTTCTTTTGGGGTATCTTCTCTGCCTGCACGAAAAAGAGCGCCTGAATGGGCGATGGACCTGCCAAGCAAAATGATGGAGAAATTTTGTCAAACTCAAATGGAGGAGAATGAAGAGAATGGCATGGGTGAGAAGAGGGAAAGAAGGCATGACGTGAGGAGAAGAAAAGCACGAGCAACATAAGAAGAAATTGCAGAGGATGAGCATGCGAAAATTGTGAGAAAGATCACATAATGTGATCTCATGGAGAATGTAGAAAAATAAAAGAGACGCAGGAGAAAAGGGGAGAGAATGCAAGGATGGTGTGGGATAGAGAGAGAGAGTTAAGGGAAGAGTGAAAAGATGAAATAGATACGATTTTGTTGACTCCTTAAATATTTCATGGCATGTTTGTGTGTTGAGCATTGGGTATGGGTGGGCCTTTCAGAGCCTGAGAAGATCATTATATGGACGCACGGAGATGGCACATAGAGAGGAGGTGAGACAGCATGGAGAAAGCACAAAAGGTGTAGAAGCTAGACTTCATAACTTTTGATAATATCCTCCTTGCCTGCGATGAAATTGGCTGCACATAAAGCATGCTACGAATAGTGGCCCTTTTGGCATTTCGGTGCCTAACAACGCCAATGGATCAACCCCCTAGGATTGACACTCATTTCTCTCCACTGCATCAACATGTTGTGTTCACATGATGGAAGCAACAATATTTTCTTCTTAGCTTGACAGTTTGAGGAATCATGAATATAAATAAAGATAAAATATCACGTTTGTTTGATACTCTTTCTTGAGTAGTTGACACACTGCTCTAAGTTTACCTGTGTGATACTAAGTGTAGAAGGATTTGTGTATTGAAATAATTTTTTTCACTGGTTGTTTTAGCTTCCATTGTATAAAGGATTTCGTTAATTGGATTTTGTTCTAGTGTGATTCAATTTGACACTTGTTGTCAAAGGAAATCTTATTGTGGAACCTTTATTACACTATTATATTTAGCTGGGGTTGGTTTTGGAAACCAACAAATCTCTGTATTATGAGAACCTCTGGGCTGATATTCATTGGATTTCTTTATTAGTATCTGTAGGTTGTGTTTCTACTCTGTAATGAAATTGAAGGGCCTCTGTCCTGTATACTTAGGTATACCTTATCAAGGTAAGCGACAATATTTCACATAAAGACATAGGATAATCTTAGTTCATATCTTTGATACAAGTAATAGGATAAAGTATCATTGTTATGATCAGTGTTAACTCTGTGAAATATAGTTTTATCTTAAATATTTAATAACAAAATTATATGCTTTGGTATTTGCATAAGATCTTAACTTGGCTTGATTTGCCTAATATTATAGTAGATGTTAATGATTATTTTATCTCATTAAGAATTTTGTTGGGCTAGTATTGTTGGCAAGTATCATAATTATGATGGAAGGATAAAATATTGTATGTTATAATTGTTCACTACATATTGATAAATAGATTATCACTATTAAGGGAGTAGTAATCACGTTGATACCTTTGAGTTTGGTAGTGTGAGAATTGAGTTTTGATATGATATATTGAGTTCTAGCATTTGATCATGCTTATACCTTAATGAGAAGCCTTAAATCTGAAAATATCAACTACATGTGCAAGAAACCTATTATTACATGTTGTAGGATGAGACTTGTGAATTTATACCTTACAAGGTGAAAAATGAATTGATTACTTTAACAAATGATATATTAATGAGTAAATCCTATGGAATTAGTGCCCTTAGGATGTGTTCAAAGCTGATATAATTGAATTCCTTGAAGAATATTTGAATGAATATTAAATTGAATCTTCATGGTACAAGTTACACTACACATCAAGGTGCTATTATAAAACTTGTTATCCTATCACCAATATGAGAACACACATGGCTATGAGAGTTGGTAGAATTTGCTTGCTTTTCAGTGGTCTTACAAATAACCATCTCCTCCTTAAAAACTTTTGAAAAATAACTTATGATATTAATATTCTCAACAATTCTTTGTAACTCATAATAAATCCACTCTTCTGATTTCAAATCTACCATATGTGATAGAATATTAATATCATAAATTATTCTTCAAAAGTCCTTCTTACCGCCCATCGATTGCTACCAATTTTTTTTTATCGGATTGCTCAGGATGCCCCTACTTTATGTCCAAATCTGTCACCCCAGACCTTTGACTAATAGGTTTTCTTTCTTTATTTATTTTGTTATCCACGCAATGTCCACGTGAAAGGGTCTTTTCACGGGATGTGACACTCTCAATTATACCTTCACTATGTTCAAGTTTTGATGTTGTAAAAGGGAGAGCAGGGTTTCCATGGTGCAGTGACCATTTGCAAGTGTTTGGAGCTCACTGTACTTGTTGAAAGGGTTTCAATTCATCCTTTGGACATCAACACTTGTAATCGACTGGATACTAGTGGCATAAAGAGCATGAACTCACTCTTTAGGTATTTTCATCCTTTTTGAGGGTTTCTCCAATGTTCAATTTCTTTCAGTGGTTTGCTTGTACTTGTGCAAATTTGTTATCTAGTTGTGGAGAAGGTTTTGTATAGAGTTGACAAGTAGAGTCTGTATTGGTGATTGTAGAAGGAGTTTCTGAAACAATTTATAGATCGAGTGGTATCTGAGCCGAGTTTTGATCACCTTGCAAGTGTGTGACTGATATAAGAAGGCTATTGACTGGTTATACCCTCTACAAGGTCAAGTAAGTGAGAATTTAGTTCCTTTTGATCTGAGACTAGTACAAGAGAGTGGAATAGGACAGCGAGGTCAATGGCAAGAGATGTGGACACAGAAATGGATGAGGATGAAGTATGGTTTAGAAGGCTGGAAGATGATGTTGCTTGCATCTTCCACTTCATAGGAAAGTTGGAATGGTACTGCCAGTAGAATAAGAAGTCACGAGATCTGAATAGAAAACTAAGAACAGTGCTTGGAAAGACAATTGAGTTTCCACTGGTGATATACTCGATTCAGCAACAGGGGAGAGGCAGTTACTCATATCTCTGGTTAGAGAATAGAACAGTGAAACAAGAAGTCCTTCGACTTAATCAACAAAACCAACTGTTACAACATATTATTAAACTTTTGAACTGTTATAGGGAATAGGACATATTGAATAAAAAGTCATTACTTCAAACAAAAGATGGAAAACTTACAGAATTGAATGCAAATATTATTAACTTTATAAATGAGATTGAGGTGTTGGAAGAGATTGGAAGAAAAAATACCAAAGTACTGAAAGAAAATGGAAGAGCAAGTGATGATTAAAGGAAGGAGGCTAAAGAAAAGGGGAGCGGGTTCATATTTTACCAAGGGATAGCTCGTAAGTGTTCAACAATCATTAGAGGACTAGTATATTTAGAGCAAGGTAAATCTCAAATTTAAAATCTGATCTCTGGCAAAACGGAAATATCCCTATACTGGGCATACCTCTAGGCAACCGTTTGTTGAGGTTCTGCCATTTTATTTTGTTCATACCTTGCTAAAGGAGGGCCAAAATATAAGAAGCATTTCTTGCCTACTATAATGATCTGTAAATGGGATTCAAATACCCCAACTGTCATTCCTGACAAACAATCAAGGTGATTGTAGCCCTAGTTCTGAAGATCAACAAACATCCAAAATGACAGAGGGTCACACTATAATAATCTACAACGTGAATTCCTAGACACTAGAAATCAAATCGCTGACAGAAATACCTTGTTTGATTGAACAAAACAGACTTCCACAATTGCAAAACAACAGGCACAAAAACTGTCTTGGTTAAAAGGCTAAAAACTCTCAAGTTCCATATTGGAGAAAGTGAATCAATACACTTTATCAGCCTCTTTTGTGCATCTGAGCTTAAGTAGGGAGGAACATACTTATTTGAGATTGACAAAATATAAATAGAACTACGAGATAGTTTTCCACCACATGGTTTACAAGAGATACCTAGTTGATTGCAGAGATCAGAGAATAATATAGCCATCTTAATACACCGACATGAAAATTAGATTGCTCTCACCAAAAGATGTCAATAATACAAGACAATTATTATATTATTAATTTGTGATATAGCAAAAACTATGCTTCACCTGTTGAAAAAAACATCTATATACACAAATATATAGCCAAGGGAAAAAAGGTTTACTGATGATCGGCCTCTTCCAGTGTCATGCTGGAGATTTCCAATGAAAGCTTCTTTTCTAGCACTTCTGCAACATCCTCGATCCCAGCCATCCTCAAATTGCATGCACTCTTACACAAACCCCAAAATATGACTAACAACATTCACGTAATTTTGAGTAGAGGTTGCCAGAAAATGAACGCCGCAGACTGGATTGTTCCACTCAAGCTCACCAGATTGACATGCTTCAAGCAGTTGCATATGCTGCTCAAAATCAAAATCTTTTCTGTATCCTTCACTCTCTTAACCACAACAACAGATCGAGGAATGCTTTGTTGAGATAAATGAAGGCAAAGCATCATCGTCAGACAAATGAGAAGCATCGAAGAGCCTAGATTTTGGATTTCAAGTTTTTCTGTAAAAGCTTGGCCAACTTCACGCTGGAGAATGTCATTGAGAAGATGACAGTCATCCTTGAATGCCTGGAATGTCATTGAGAATGTCGTCCATGGTGTCCATCATGGTGTGTCGAATTGAATCCTACCGTTGCTTTCTTGTATCCTCTTTTCTGCTTTTTAGTTTTTATTTTTTCTGAGCATTCAAATTTGCGTTCAGTTTTAAATTGAATTCTACCGTTGCTTTCTTGTATCCTCTTTTCTGCTTTTTCTTTTCTTTTCTGAGTTTTTAAATTTGAATTTTAAATTTTCTTGGGGAGTGCGATGGGATTTCACCATTCTAGTTTTTGAACATTGTGAAATTTGTATACTAAAAGTTAATTTTTATTTAGTTTTGGATTATTTTAGGAGAGTATAATTATATATCAAAAAATGTTGTATTTTTGAAAAATCAGATTCATTTTATTTATTTATTATCTATTTTTATTTATATATTATTTTATATTTTTAAATATTTGCTATTCATTATGTTTATATTTTTTAACTTAATTATGAAATTGTGAAATTTGATATCTCCTCTGCAATGTCGTTCATGGTGTGTCGAGAATCGGACTTGGGTTGATTGCTCTGAATACTACATTGCTGCAAATTGTTCTTAACAAAATCAGATCTTGAATCCTACCGTTATGACTTCCTACCATTGCTTTTTTTTGAATATTCAAATTTGCATTCAGGTGCATTGTCATTGCATTCTAATTTCAATTTTAAATTTTCTTGGGGATTTCACAGTTCTAGTTTTTGAATTTTAAATTTTCTTGGGGATTTCACCCTTCTAGTTTTTAAATGGTTTGCTTAGAGTCAAAATATTTTCTAGATTAAACCTATCCCAATCTCTATGGGAAAGACACTAGAAACTTTCTTGCCTTCTTTATTAAACCCACCTAGAATTTTAGGTATTACATAAGGTTACACTAAGTGGAATCGACAAAGAATATGATTATGTTGCCTACTAAGACATGAAAATAAGTCTCCAATTGAAGGTTAATTTCATTGCATACCATGAAGATGATTATGAATATGGTACTATTGATATTTCTTTAACTACTCTAACATTGCTAAAGAAGATTATTGATATGCACTAGCTTTAACTTAAGTGTACTGTTTAAGGTATGGAGATGATTATAATTTTTTTGTAATTTAGAGATGAGGGTTGTCCTCAAATATTATAGTTGAATTAAGATTAGAAAGAAAATCTTTTATTTTGACATAGATTAGCTTTGACAACCACTTTTTCTTGAGCATTTCTTTCAATAATGTTAGTGTTCTAAAATTGACTCTAAAAATCTACAATGGCCAAGTTAGAAAATACTATCGTGTGTTCGGTATTTATTATAAAAGATAAGAATGCCTCCTTATAATTGGATAATGCACTATATCTTAGGCGATGCATTTATCTTGAAGAAAAAAATTAAATACTATGACAAAGGTTCTTAATATACTTATTAACAATAATTATAAGATAATGACATAAAGCATGAAGTTTTATTTAATATGTCCAATTAAAAGATTAGTGCTTGAGTTTTAAATATGAATTCCCATATAATATTTGGTAATCATATCAAAGAACATGTTATGATATGGTTGTTGTCCTAGCATGATAGTATTTACAATTACAAGAAGTATATTTGAGTGAATCTTAAATTGAACGTTCATGGTATAAGTTAGATCCAACATCTAGGTAGTCTAAGTTAGGTGCTACCATGAGGGTGTGAGCAAGAAAGATTAATAAGAGGAGAATAGAGTAGGAGGGCACCTAAAAGTTACGTGAGATAGATTTGGGGCACCATTGGGAACATCGTGTGATAGATAGAGGTGATTTAAGGGTCCGAGGGTGACATGTCTAGAGAAAATCTAAGAACAATATTAACACAAAAGGAAAATGCAAAGGAACTTGACATAGGAATAAGACGTGAAGGGTTGGAAGGAAAAGGGTTTGATGAAGGATATGCGCATGATCTTCTTAGGATCGATTTGTTGAAAAAGGCTCTAGAATATCCTCAAGCAAATGAAATTGGTAGGAAAATTCCCCAAATGTAGCCCACATCCTATGTGCATAAGATAAAATGAGAGATTTAGGAGAAGAAATAGACGTCTACTAAAGCATAAAGGAGGGAAATTTTGTTAGATATTAGAGTTACAACTACCTTGGTAGATGTAAAAGATGAATCAGGAATATGGATTTCATGGAGCATAGTGAACAACGAAATAGGTACTTAGTTTTTTTTCTTAAATATATATTTTCTTTTGCATTAGGATGGTTTTCTTAGAGTCAAAATATTTGTGAGATTAAACCTATCCCAATGTCTATGGGAAAAACACTACAAACTTTCTTATAGGCTATCTTTCCTTTTTTATTAAACCCATCTAGAATTTTAGGTATTACACATAAGGAATACACTTAGTGGAATCAACAAAGAATATGATTATGCTGCCTACTAAGACATGAAAATAAGCTTCCAATTGAATTCTAATATCATTATGTGCCATGAAGATGATTATGAATATAGTACTATTGATATTTCTTTAACTACTCTAAAATTGCTAAAGAATATTATTGATATGCACTAGCTTTAACTTAAGTGCATTGTTTAAGGTATGGAGATGATTATAAGAAATTTCATAATTTAGAGATGAGGGTTGTCCTCAAATATTATAGTTGAATTAACATTAAAAATAAAATCCTTTATTTTGACATAGATTAGCTTTGACAACCACTTTTCCTTGAGCATTTCTTTCAATTATGTTAGTGTTCTAAAATTGACTGAAAATCTACAATGACCAAGTTAGAAAATGCTATCGTGTGTTCAGTATCTATTATAAAAGATAAGAATGCCTCCTTATAATTGGATAATGCACTATATCTTAGGCGATGCATTTATCTTGAAGAAAAAAAATTAAAGACTATGACAAAGGTTCTTACCATACTTATTAATAATAATTATAAGATAATGACATAAAGCATGAAGTTTTATTTAATATGTCCAAGTAGAAGATTAATGATTGAGTTTTCAATATGAATTCCCATATAATATTTGGTAATCATATCAAATAACATTTTATGATATGGTTGTTGTCCTAGCATGCTGGTATTTATAATTACAAGAAGTATATTGAGTGAGTTTTAAATTGAACCTTCATGGTATAAGTTACATCCAACATCTAGGTAGTCTAATTTAGGTGCTACCATGAGGGTGTGAGTAGCAAAGATTAATAAAAGGAGAATAGAGTAGCAGTGCACCTAAAAGTTAGGTGAGATAGATTTGGGGCACCGTTAGGAACACTGTGTGATAGATAGAGGTGATTTAAGGGGGGGTGACATGTAGAGAAAATCTGAGAACGATATTAACACAAAAGGAAAATGAAAAGGAACTTGACATAGGAATAAGATGTGAAGGGTTGGAAGGAAAATGGTTTGATGAAGGATACATGCATGATCTTCTCAGAATCGATTTGTTGAAAAAGGGTTTAGAATATCTCTAGCAAATGAAATTGGTAGGAAAATTCCCCAAATGTAGCCCACATCCTCTGTGCGTAAGATAAAGTGAGAGATTTAGGAGAAGAAATAGACATCTACTAAAGCATAAAGGAGGGAAATTTTATTAGATATTAGAGTTGCAACTACCTTGGTATATGTGAAATATGAATCGGGAATATGGATTTCATGGATCATAGTTAACACTGAAACAAGTACTTAGTTTTTTTTCTTATATTAATTATATATTATCATTATCACATCATATATTAGCATACATCATCCTAGGCTCACTACCACACTTTCTTTTTGTCCACAATCATTTTCCCTTGGTTGTTTAATTGGTCTATCTAATGGCTAGACTAAGGAGAACATGATTGTCATGATTCAAAATATTTAGGCCAAAGGTGTTTATAAATGCCATAGTTTCTTATTGAGACTCAAACATAAAATAATCAAGTCAAACCATTTTTAACAAGCCTAACCCTAGCCCTAACCTTGACCCTCAAGTTTATCTTAGAACCCTAACTCTTACCGCAAACCTAACGCTAATTAAACATTGATCCTGGCCTAATTCTAAACCTAATCCTACCCAAATTGAATCATAACCATAATCCTAACCTAAACTCAACCCTAATCATAATTGAACCATAACCTTGACCCTAACCCTGACCCTAGTTGAACCCTAATTGAACTCTAACCCTAAATAAATTGTAACACCAATAGTAATTGAACACTAACACTAATTAAAACCCAACCTTGATTATAATTCTAAATCTAACCCTAATTATAATCATAATTCTAATTCTAACCATATTCATAATCCAAATTCCAACAGGAACCCTAATTCTAATGGGAACTTTAGTTCTAGCTGTAACCTTAATTGAACCCTAACACTAATCCTAATTAACCCTAAGCTAACCTAAAATAACCTTAGCCCTAACTACATCCCTAATTGAACCCTAACTCTAACCCTAAACCCTAACACACAATAATCCTAACCTTGACCCCAAGATTTATCCTGTAACCCTAACCTTAACCCTAACCATAATTAAACTCTAATTGAATCATAACCCTAACTTAACCTTAATCCTACCCCTAATTCAACACTAATCAAACCTAGAACATATTATTACTGGGTAAGTGCACCAAGATGGTTCCCAAAAAGGGGACTTAAGTGGACAAATTTTTTTTGAAATCAGGAAATACTGACCTTGGACGTGAAATTGAGGATACTTAGACTCAAAATTTTGAGATGGAATAAAAAGAAGGATTCAAGTGCTCTGAGTCTACTTTCTAAACTACTAATTTATTTTTAAAATGATTGAGATTAAGGGGTTCAAATGAGGGACATACACAAATTGGTGTTGTTTTTGTCAGAAAAACATAACATAGCAACTCTTGTACGACCCTTGTACGGTGAACTTTTTTTTAGTATTTTTAAAACCGCAATGGTCAGAAGTTAGCTAATAGTATGTAGTTTATGCGCAATTTTTCTGACAATTTTTTAATGAATATTTGATTTTTTACTAATTTGCGAAGTGGACATATCCTGAAAATAAAATTTTGGCCGTGCTACCCCTACAAATTTTGGAAACTAATTGATTTGTTTTTTTTTTAATTTTTTAATTTTGTAGAATGGAGTCTAGTTTCTAAAAATGTAATTTATTTGAAAAATTGATGAATGGCTAATTTATAATGAAAAAAATACCAAACACTACTTTTTGGCAAAAAAAAGACATACATATAAAATAAATTATGGATGAAAGACTTAACATTTTCAGAAAGTGAAAAAAATTACATCGTTGGATAGCTAAGAGATAACCCAACATTACCGATGTGCTCAATTTTTTTGATATTGAACCACGTGCAATCTTGACGGTGAGCATGAACTCGATTATGAGAAATATGGTGGATTTTTTAAAAACACGTCTCTGGTCATTGGGAATGCCCTCCAAGCCTTTGGGTTGGTATTCCAAGGCAAATACCAAGCTTAAAGTTTGGTAATTCCTAAAGCGAGATATAACGCGAGCGCGTTATAATGTGCTCGCGTTATGTCTTACTTTATGTTAAACACTAATATATTAATGTATGCTGATATATTTTTATGTACATGTATGTATGTATGCTTGTATGGATGTAAGATTATATGTACATATGTATTATGCTTGTATGTATGCATTTATGTATGTCTTTAGATGAAGGGAGAATTTAGAGAGAGTCTAGAGAGATGGAGAGGGGGTCAAAGTGAGAGTTTAAGAGAGAGGGAGTCGGAGAGAATGGGTTGGATTGAGGGGGACTTAGATAGGTAGGGTGGGAGGGATAGAGGGAGGGAGAGAGAGAGAGGGGGGGTGGGAGAGAGAGAATTGATGGAGAGGGAGAGAGAGAGAGACAAAGAAAAAGAGAGAGTTATGTAGGTTGGGTGCGAAAGGGAGAGACTTGAGAGTGTGAGAGGGAGAGAGAGAGACAAAGAGAAAGAGAGAATTATGTAGGTAGGGTGCAAAAGGGAGAGACTTGAGAGTGTGAGAGGGAGAGACTTGAGAGTGTGAGGGGGTTGAGAGGGAGAGACTTGAGAGATAGGTACTGAGATGGAGTGTGAGAGAGATGGAGTGTGAGAGAGAGGGAGTGGGAGAGAGAGGGAGTGTGAGTGAGAGACCTGAGAGAGGGAGAGGGTGTGAGAGGGAGTGACATGATAGAGGTAGAGAAAGAGGGGGGTGGAGTGAGAGGGACTTATCTAGGTAGGGTTGGAGGGATAGATAGAGAGAGGGGAGAGAGACAAAGAGAGAGTTACCTAGGTAGGTTGCCAGAGGGAGAGACCTTAGAGAGAGAGGGGGTGGGAGGAAGAGACATGAGAGAGAGGGAGAGAGAGGTAGTGGGAGAGAGTGGGATGGAGTGGGAGGGACATAAAGAGAGATGGATAGAGGGAGTGAGAGAGGGTGGTAGGGATTGATTGAACGAGAGGTACGCAGAAAGAGGGAGACGGTAGATAGAGACAATTAGAGAGGGTGGGAGGAGGGAAGGAGGGAGAGGTGAGATGTATAGATAGAGAGAAAGTGATAGGGGTTGAGGGTATAGGGTTGAGGGATTAGGGTGGAGGACCTATAGGGTTGATGGTTTCTAGGGTATTAGGGTTTAAGGTTTGAGGGTTGAGGGAATAGGTTTGATGGTAGAGGGTATTTGGTTGAGGGTATAGGGTAGAAGGTTTAAGGTTTAAGCATTTAGGGTTGAAGGGTTTGGGGTTAAGGGTTTAGGGTTAAGGGTTTACTTGGTTGAGGGTAGAGGGTTTAGGGTATAGTTTTGAGGGTATATGGTTGAAGGATTAGGTTCAAGGTCCAATGTAAGGGGTAGAGGGTTTAGGGTTTAAGGATTAAGGGTTGAGGGATTAAGGTTTGAGGGTTGAGAATTGAGGGTTGAGCATTTAATGTATAGGGTAAAGGGTAGAGGGTTTAAGGGTTGAGGGTTGAAGATTGAGGGTTTAAGGTATAGGGTCGAGGGATTAGGGTTGAGGGTCCAATATATAGGGTAGAGGTTATAGGGGTTGAGAGATTAAGGGTTGAGGGATTAGGGTTTAGGGTAGAGAGTATGGGGTTGAGGGTAGAGGTAGAGGGTAGAGGGTAAAGGGTTTAACAGTTTAGGGTTTAAGGGGTTAGGGTTGAGGGTCAAGGGTTTAGGGTTGAGTGTTTAAGGGTTTAAGGGTTGAGGGTTTAAGGTTCAAGAGGGTTGAGGGATTAGGGTAGAGAGTTTACT
>CM021109.1:192199363-192274142 GCA_007115665.2 Sequoiadendron giganteum
CATCCTCATGAAAGAAAATACATGTGTTGGAAGAATCAATGGCATAATAATTCTTAATGAAATAAAAAGGGAGAACATAAATGAGGTAGTTAAGTTCATACTCTACAAGCTTCTCATCGCCACAACTTTCAAAAAGCGTCAAGTCACAAATTTTATCTCCTTTAATTTCACTTTTATCCTTCAATCCAATGTCATTACATCTTCATCATGTCATGCATTTTCATATTTTGCACTACAAAGTTGACTTATTATTTCTTCCCTGCATGAAAGAGTATTATTGTTGCCCTTCATTAAAGAGTATTATCTTGGTGTATATTTTAAAAAATTTAGATGAATTTGATTATATGAGGTCATATTTGTCATGTATGTACAACTCAAT
This sequence comes from Sequoiadendron giganteum, assembly GCA_007115665.2. Lineage (NCBI taxonomy): Eukaryota > Viridiplantae > Streptophyta > Pinopsida > Cupressales > Cupressaceae > Sequoiadendron > Sequoiadendron giganteum. The sequence continues at coordinate 192,199,743 of CM021109.1, forward strand.
TGTTTATCAAGAGTTTATTTGTTTATAATTAAATTTTTGTGCTTCTCACCTTATTGCATAGATCAATTGCAATCATTTTCATTTTCATTTGATATTTTTGTATTATTGAGCAATACTTACTTTAATTCATTTTTTTTGTGAGCATGTAGCATTGAACATCATGTTGAGGAAACATGCAAAGCCTCTCACATCGAATGAACGTGAAGCCAAAAATGCAAGGAAAAGAGAAACAATGAGGCAACTTCGCGAAGAAAATAAATTTAACCCCATAGAAAAAGAAACTCCCATGCAATCTAAGAGAGATTTTGATTTGGCATCACAAAGCTAACACATGAAAAATCTCCATGCAACGAGAGAAATGAATCCTCAAGTTGGGGGCACATCATCTACTATAAGTGAAGTTTAAGGCACACCATCTACAATATGCAATGTCCAAAGTACATCAGCAATCACATCTCCAATTGAAGACACACCATCTACAACTTGTGGTGTTGAAAGTACATCAACAAACACAACTCTATTTGAAGACACTCCACAGACCACATCTAAAGTTGAAGATACAACATCGTTTACATGTCAATTTCAAGGTACGCCATCATTTTCATCTTCGATTGAAGGTACACCATCTATCCTTGATGTTGTTGACATTCCTAATGTTGACACAACCTAACTGTTGAGAACTCCTAGAGCTTTACATAGAAAACTTAAATATTTGATTGATATTGATGCTAATGTTTCGAAAGCAATGGCTGATAAGATTCCAAAACATACATGTCAAAGATATGCGAGGAGGATATGGAGATTATTTTTTAAGAAGCTAAATGAGGCTAGAAGATGTCAACTATTTGTTGAAATGATGAGGCAACTCAAGTTTAGGCCCACAATGAATATGAGATGGCACATGTGTTCATTGTGTTGGATCAAATAACATTTGCCAATTTTCCAACACATGGATAGTACACATGTAGTTGGAAAAAAATTGTGGAATTTGGCAAATACAAGACAATGCCTTACAATCTAAAATATGGGAGAGAAGAAAAAAACTGTGAATTGGTCAATGATAAGATTCCAATGTATCAATTTGTGGGCATTTTTCATGATCATGTGATCTATGAGTATGCAAGGCATACACATAGAGCTCATTGGTTGGACTCATGGTTAAAATTATACAAGGACGATATTCCACTTCATAGCATCATTTCAATTATTGATTTTTGTAGAGAGCTACACACTACAACAATAGAACAAGGTGCAAGCACAATACTACAACTCCACATAGGCTGCTATATTTGTGCATATAGCATTCATTCATGCAACTAATAGTACAACGGATATTAAAAAGTTATTGAGGGAGTATCACTTTTACATCACTGATGATCATGTTGGTATTGGCATTGTTTGTCATTGATGTCAAAGACATGTTCATCATATAGATACTTGATTGTAGTTTTGTTCATTTGTGTTGATTTGTAGCGGTGTTGATTTGTAGTGCTATTCTTAGTCTCTAAGAGTTGCTTCATTTCATAGTGGGACAGTTCATCTCATCATGTTATCATGGATTTCTTGGTTCACTCATTGCAAGGTGTTTGTTTTCAGGGAGTTGCAAGTTGGAGTTTGTGTAAAGGAAATTTCTATGCAATGGAGTTGTTGCATTTCTAGACAAAGACCATTCAGGGAGTTGCTTTCTTTTTTATTCATTTGATGGTGTAATGGTGCTTTACAAAGGATTATATACGAAGTATGCATGAGTGTTTAGGGTTTGGCAATGTTGAATATCTACATTTTAAGACTCTAAGCTAATATTTTGTCAAAGACTACTTGTCACTTTTAACAATGATTCTCAATGCATCAAATGGTAAAGATCATGGCTTGTTATTGATCAGGGCTTGTCTAATGTGGAGGTTTTAAGATCCAAAATCCTAGGTCTTTGTCTTCATTTAAAACCTTATACACAAATGCTTAATGGTTACATTTTTTATATAATTTAAAGTTGACCTGCTCTAAAAGGTTAAGTGTCACTAAGGTGAACACTTAAGGGCATTTCTTTCATCAAGTGACCGACCCTTACTCCTTGGTCAATCAACTTAGCAGGGGATTAGCTCATATTTACCACCTAGTGAATAATCAATGGTTATTATTTAAATGAAATTTTGGCAGGTTTTAAAGATCTAAGGTTCTAGTTTAAAGGTGAATAAAAGAGACTTCCAAAATTCTCTACCTTGATAGGCATATGAACATCATCAGTTAACAAAGCTGTGTAACTATTTTTGAAGACAATGTTGGATTGAAAATATTTCTTTTATCAGTGCTTTATAAGTAAACGAAGATGTGTGCTTGGTGAGGGTTACCAAAAAGTGGTGATACAATGTTTTTTTGAAAAGATATACACAGTGAGGAAAATATGAATAACACTATGATGGTATTCATGAAGTATGTTATATTGTGCAATCTAAACATGATTGCTAGTGGATTTAATGAGTTTCAACTGTGATATTGGCTTGATGAGAAATATTTTGAAGGTTACAATATAATGTCTATTACAAAAAATACAAATGGGAGAAATACTGTAATAATAGAGAATAAAATGTCTAATTATGTCCCTATATGATAGTGTGCATAAGCTGTGTCTATTTTTCTATGCACTGATTAAATATGGTCTGAAATTAATCAGTGACTTTGTTTTATTTTGAAGAAAGGATAGTTTATATGAAATTGTTTAATAATGGACATGGTTGTGTCAATGTTATTCATTGAGTCATCTATATGTGAATTGAAGGATTTTAACAGTCAAGAGTTGTAGTTGTTTTCATTTGAATATGTAGAGATGTGTGTAATGCAAATGCATAGACATAATTTATTGAGTTGCAAATATAGAGTAATGAAATGTATTGAAATAAAGAGACCCTTTGATTCCTTTTCCTTTCGAGATTAAGAAAAATGATGTTTGTTTTGCCAGTGAGGCTTTGCCAGTGAGGCATACTTGTAACCAATGAGGTTCCTTTGCCGGTCAGGCATATTGTGTAGCAGTGAGGCTTTGCCAATGAGGCTCTGTAATAAGTGGGATTTTATTAAGCTAGTGAGGCAATTTTTCTGGAGTGGTTTTTTATCCCTGTGAGGGTTTTCCACTCATAAATCACTGTATTATAGTTTCTCATTATTTGTGGTCTACTTGGTCTACATGTTCAAACATTCAGTCTTGTGTATCTTTCAACATTTGACTTTTTATGGTGTCTTCAACTTTTATGATTTGTGTATGTTCTTTATGTTCAATCAAGCTTGATATCTTTACATGCATGATGCAACACATGATAGTTGAACTAATCTGAAACTTGCATTTTATCTGTTTAAAGTTGTGAAAGATTAATTCAAGGTCATTTTAAATTGGTATACCACTAATTCATCCCCATCTCAATGGTATTGTACTCCAATAGATCACACACATTCTATTGAGTTCATGCAAGGTTGCTTTTAGATGTTCTATGTTGATTTGGCTAGAAGGGGCATATCATTCAGTGAAGATATCATATGGTTAGATAATTGTACATCACAATTCAAGAACTCCAAAATATTTTATTGGTTGAGTAGGATACATAGGATTACTAGTGTTCAACATATGTGGAATTTCTCAAAGGCCAGACATGGAAAGGGGGAGCATGATGGTGCATGAGCATGTAGAGCCTTAGCACAAGAAGAGTTAAAGTACAAAGATAGTCCAAAGTTGATAGATCCAAAATCAATTGTCCACTGGTGTAATCATGCTATGGGTCCAAGTAATGAAGATAATTCTTTAGTTTGTTGATTTTTTTAGTTGGTAGATGATACTAACACTGCAAAATATGAGGATTGTTGTACACTAATAGGATCAAGTTAGATACACTCTTTTAGAAGCTCCAATGCAGGTTCATGGACTATACATAAACAAAAGATAGTGTGCTTTTGTTCTCCATGTACACTTTAGTGAGGATATCATATTGTTCTAGATAATTGTACATTGCAATTCAAGAACTTCATAACGTTTTATTGGTTGAGTAGGATACATAGGATTACTGGTGTTCAACATATTTGGAATTTCTCAAAGGCCAGGTAGGCATGGAAAGGGGGAGCATGATGGTGTAGGAGCATGTAGAGCCTTAGCACGAGAAGAATTAAAGTACAAAGACAATCCAAAAGTTGATGGATGCAAAATCAATTATCCACTGGTGTAATAATGCTATGGGTCTAGGTAATGAAGGTAATTCTTTAGTTTGTATATTTTTTTGGTTGGTAGATGATACTAACATTCAAAAATATGAGGACTATTGTACACTAATAGGATTGAGTGAGCAACACTCTTTTAGAAGCTCTAATGCAGGTTCATGGACTATACATACACAAAATATAGCATGCTTTTTTTCTTCATGTACACTTCAATCATGGAATGATTACGACTCAAAAGAGTGGGTTGACTATTGGTCGTTAAGAATTCTAACCCTAGTTGACACATTATCTCTTTATCTCTTGATTGATATTCAAATCATAGAGATGCAATCATCCATTGACTTTGATCATGTATCAGATCTACTAGAACCAACTAATATATCTTCTTGCATAGTTAATACAAAATTCCTAGTTTTATCTTTGTAGTTTTATTACAATGTTCATTAAATACATCTAAGTGGATGAACATATCAATGTAGGGCATGCTTATGCAATGATTGTAGATGAAGACAACAAAGAGGGAAAAAATTATTACTTGAGTCATTGTATTGAGGCCAAAAATAAATTAGACGCCCCAGTTATAGATGGAGAAAACATAGAATATCCTACAGGTTTGATGGTTATTACTTCAACATGGCTTAGAAGGTAACCAATAAAGAATTATCCAGTTTGGTTGTTTGAGGACTTTGAAATGCATCAAAATATTCTTCACTAATCCAACCTTGTCATAGAAAACAACATTCATTTGATCAAATATCGAGGCAAACCCGCTAACAAGAACTTCTAGAAGGTGTGTGAGTCTGACCATGAGGCAATACTTGACACAATAAATAGTAGAGAAAACCCAGGTGGTTTGTTAGATTGATTTGTAAGTATCTACATTGAATTTTCAAAGTCATGTTAATTTGATATATTATAATGTTAAGTATGCACATATATTATAAAGTTTCAATTTTTTAAACTGCAATATTTCCTAGTTTTTAATATGACTTCATATTTGTATCTTATACTGAAACTCAAACTTGCCCTATGTATCACACCTCTTCAAGTTACTTGATGTGGTCCTTTATGCAATTCGTGTACATCTTATTTGATGTGTTTCTTTAGCAAGAAGGGAAAACCCTATGATTGAAAGAAGAAAAACCCTATAATTGCCTTTGTTGTTGTACTCCTTTCTATGAATCTTGCCTTGTCTATGAGACCACATTTCTAATTTAAAAAAAAAGATTTTTTTAGTTTATATTCATATCATCAATTACATTACACTGCACATATTTCAAACTCAAAGTATTACTTCACATTGCATAACTAATAACTAGGAGCAACTGCCAATTGTATTTGCTTGCTAAAAATAGATTTTTGTACTTTATATTCATATCACTGATTACATTGTATTGCACATCTTTCAGACTCAACGCATTACTTCAAATTGCATAACTAATAACTAGGAGTAGCTGCCAATTGCATTTGGTCATAAGAAAAATATTTTGGTAGTTTAGATTCATATCATTGATTACATTGCATTGAAAATCTTTCAAACTCAAAGCATTGCTTCATATTGCATAAATAATAACTAGGAGTAGTTGTCAATTGCATTTGGTTGTAAGAAATATATTTTTGTAGTTTATACTCATATCACTGATTACATTGCATTTCACATCTTTCAAACTCAAAACATTACTTCACATTGCATAAATAATAACTAGGAGTAGCTACCAATCTCATTTGATTGTAAAATGTTTTGGTATATGTATGAAAAATGTGGTAGCATAGACAAGGCAATGAACTGTTTACAAAAATGCCATAAAGAAATGTGGTCTCATGGTTATGGAATGCCATGAAAAGCCATAGCCATTCCATCACCATGAGACCACATTCCTTTGAGGTATTTTTTTAAACAGTTCGTTGCCTTGTCTATGCTACCATATTTTCATACATGTTTGCCAAATAATTTTAGCTTGCTGCTATGGCTAAAAGCCTAAAATAGGTGCTTTTGAACAAGCTATAATTTGTTGTATTTTATATTCATATCCTTGATTACATTACATTGCACATCTTTCAAACTCAAACCATTACTTTGCATTGAATAACTAATAAGTAGGAGCAATTTCCAATTGCATTTGGTTATAAAAAATTGATTTGTTTTGTTTATATTCATATCATTGATTACATTGCATTGAAAATCTTTCAAACTCAAAGCATTACTTCACATTGCATAACTAATAAGTAGGAGTAGCTGCCAAATGCATTTGGTTGTAAAAAATAGATTTTTGTAGTTGATATTCATAACACCGATTACATTACACTGCACATCTTTCAAACTCAAAGCATTACTTCACATTGCATAACTAATAACTAGGAGCATAGACAATGAAGTGAACTATTTGGAAAAATGCCTCAAAGAAATGTGGTCTCATGGTGATGGAAATCTTCATCCTAGGAGTAACTCAACTCACCTAAGTTAACCCAATAACTAAAGCTGAAGAATTTACTTGACTCCTATCCTCATCTCAATCCTAGTATATAGTAACTAATGAAAACAATACTCTCCTTATATGGAGATCATACAATTAATGCATAATACAACTAGAATGCAACCATTCACTTCCTATGTACAAACGGTAAATAAAAACATAAATCATCCTATGTCCAAACATAGATAGTATAATTAAATACTTATGTTGTACCTTATGTAATATAGTTGAATTCCTCAATCAAGTGATCTCTTTGACATACCTAGTATAGTTAATACTTGTGTCGAACTGACATTTCTAATACAATTAAGTATATGATTCAAGCAAACTCTCCTATTATGGAGTACTTAAAAACACATTATAAAAAGTGGCTCTAAAGCTTCAATTCCCTTTTCCGTAAGTAAGAAAACTCAACAAATAGTATTTGTGTAAACAACATTCTTTTACTATGGAGATCATTCAATTAATGCAATCTCACAAGTATGTATCTTTAACCTTTCACAACAAGAATATGCCTATTATAATTTTACATTATGTATGCATCTTTTAACCTTTCATAACAAGTATATGCCTATTATACTTTTATAGTATGTATGCATCTTCCATGCTTTAGACAACATATTCACTATGTGCAACCTAATGTACAGATTATTGAACAATGCCCTTTTTCAAAAAACAACAACAATTTATAAAACAAGTCCCTAACACAAAGTATGTGAAACAAAAATTTGGAATTTTATTTTTGCAAATCCTTTTTGGAGACTTACTTCCTTATTTGATATGCCACATGAGCTAGGGTTCAGACTGAACTGGAGCTTGAATCTTGAGTTCATACTTCTGCTTCATGTCGATTTCTTTAAATATTTCCACAGAGGAATGCGTGTTAAGATTTCCTGAGACAAATCTAAACTTTTCTTCTATTTTTTTTGAAGTCATCTTCAGGATTTATAGCCACGGAAAACCATCGTTTCTTTTAATATATTCTCATTCTTTTTTCCCCAGTGGATGATTTCTTGTTATGTGGCCACTATGGGTAAGTTTTCACTGGAATCACGAATCTCTTGCTGCTTCTGATCGATTCCCTAAGATTTTCCTGGAACACTGCGCCACCTGGAGGTGGTTTCTTTCTCATGGCAAGCATTTGGATTCACTTCGAGCTTGAAAGGTAAGCCTAATTCGTCAAGGCCGCAGCTGGTTTATTTGGAATTTTTGCACTTTTTATGCATCTCTTGAAGGAGAAAAGACCTATATATATGCAGATTATAGAAAGAAGTAAGCTAAAAATCTTTCTCTTGTGTTTTCGTGGATTTCCATTCCCTCTTTTAGAAAAACGATGAGAAAGTTTCCCTTTCAACCCGAGGGTTTCAGTATTCTGGGTTTTTAATTGAAGACGTTTGTATGCTTCAAAGTCATTTGTGAAACTTTAATGGCTTTTCCTGATTCTATATCTTGATTTTTCTTTGAAGCACCTTTGTAGAAATATCCATTGGAGCTATACCGTGATCATTATTCATTTTGGTCTTGTAGTAAACCCGTGGCCTCCATATTTCTTCTATCCTCTTTAAGTTCATTTTTGAATCTATTGAAAGCATCAAAATGAAGCTGCCCTAACATGGCCTGATAGGCAGGGTATAGGATATCTAATGATTTAGTCACTACCTGCTGGTGTTTTTCTGTTATTATACTCTCGTCAAAATAAAACACTTTTGCATCATAACTTGATAAATCTTCTGCATCATAACTTGACAAATCTTCGACCTCAACATTGAAAAAACTTAATAAGTGATATCTCTTTGTACTTTGATGATTTTTGAATAGAAATCCAAATCCTCTTAATATCTTCTCGAAGAATGGACTCTAGAACCTCTAAAGGTTTCTTTGTCTTATCTCTAATGACAAAAAGTAATGTTGTCCTTTGCGGGCTAAACAAACGCATCATGATCTGGAACATTGTTTTTAATAATGGCTTTTTTGTTGCCTCTCCTCTTTCTCTTATGAATGTTCTCATATGTCATTATGTATTCTGCATTGTTGACAGTATTTACCATGATTTTGGTATTGTCTTGTCTTTCGCATTATCTCTAGCAAATACTACTGTTGATGATGAAATTTATTCATTTTTGTGACCATGATCACTGTTTATTGTGATGTCAAGTTGCTTGTTGTGAATGCATTGATTTTTCACATGCTACCTGTGATGTTGTAATGGCAGTTCTGTGAAAATTGACTCTGTCTTTATTCTTGACATTATAATGAAGAAATTTATGCCCTCGGGTAACTTTGATGACTGTCGTTAACATAGTTTTTCTCAACTTTGATTGGAAATATTTACTTCATTTCTCTATTTTTTGAATATCTATTATTAGAAAAATAGCAATGACAACAATTTCATTACTATATCTAGGCACCAGGAATGTTATCCTTGTTTTCCAAATGATCACCCTCCTTGGTCAGCAACGTCATTGCATTTTTATTAAAATTGCCATGAATACTTCTTTGCATTTCATGGGAATGCTTTTGACTGACATTTTACCCTTTATGTATACAATTCTATAAAAACCTTCTTGAGAGAAAATATGACAATGTTTTCTGCAATTTGAAATTGATGTCCTTGTAAATCTTTCTTTATGAGTTGGGCTCAATCCTCGTGGGAACCACATTTTCCACCACTCATAGCAATATCTGTTGGCTGCAATAACCTAATTGTACCTGTTCCTGCACAGTGAACAAACTTGTTAGCAAAATAATTGAATTTGAAAGCTTCCAATGAATATTTGTGCTCTTTGATAACTGTAACATTTGATGTATGCTTGAATTGATGTAGATTACATTTATCTTGGTAATGTAGGCATAAAGTAGGATTTGATTTTTCGTTTCTTAGAGCTCAACTCTAACATAGTTAGTCAACAACCTTGTAGGAAACATATGGAGCTTGGAGTTGAACAACCTGAAGACACTAGAGATACAATAACTCAAAGACATAAAGTGTTCAATGATTCGTCATTACAAGAAATGACGAATCACTTTCTTTTTTATGGCTACATTATCCTCAGTTGTGTAGTTTATAGTTCCTCCTTGCATCCATTATTTGATTACGAAGATCAAATGAAATTAATCCCATGGCTTCTGTGGGACTTTGGTTTGTACATTATGAATAAAACAACATTTGTTATGCAAATGTCTATTTTTCTATTACAAATACTTGCATAATAAAACTGAAAAATCAAAATGTAATCTGAATTTTTACATGATGACACATACTTAGTAGCAAAATTTTAAACTTCTATACCTCTCAATGATGAATTCAATTCAGCTCTACCTATTTGAGCTGGTAGTGAAAAATAGGTAACAAGTCTATCCTTTGACTTAGTGAAAACCTATTTTGATCTCACGCCATCATTAATTCCCATGTAATAATGGTTATAAGTTTTGCAGAGACAATTCTCATTTGTCTTAGGACATCCATATCGTGGATTTCTTCTATCCTTGGATTATTTTCAAAGATATAATTCATCTTTTAACTCAATTTAATTTTCTTGATATAATTTGATAATAATTTTGAGTATTAATCCCCGTTCAGTCATGTTGATCTCTAGATAATAAAAAATTTAATTGCATATCTAATCATTAAGAATGAATGCTTCTTGTTCACTTCATGATTTATTAATCTTATAGGAGAGTCTCAACTTTGATATATCCTCTTTTAGCACAAGTAACAATTCTAATGTTCTTTGTTCATAAGATTTTCAACATTTCTTGATAAGTGAAATTTCTATGACGTTATGTCATAACAATAGATACTTTCTTTTTGAAAGTGTATCTCTTTTAATATAAGAGCCACTCAAAGTAAAGTCTTGTCAAAAATATGAATCACTTTAACTTACTAGGAATACCTCCTATGTTTCTATCCATATAGAATTTCATAAACTCAAATGATACTCAATCACATGGGTGAATCTCAAACCCAATATTCCCTTCGAATTCTTAGGATAGAATCCTCAATTGTTGACTAGTCTGATGTTATAGGTTTATTTTCCCCTATATGATCAAATCAGGACCATGTATACAACTCAACCAAATAAGTTATTTCCAACTCATATGTGTTAAAGAGTAGTACATAACCCAACTCAATAGGTTAAGTCTCATCCTAAGGTCTCTTTCTTTATTTGAATGAACTTCTTGTCCCGATGAGGTTATTCTAAACCTAGAGTTTCATTTATGAGTAAGGTAGTGATCAAGTGATCTAATCATTCTCATTAAGATATTTTTGATGTGGTTCTCATAAAATCACATCCTACCTTATCCTTCACTCCATCTCTATGGCTTAAATAGCTAAACCTTTTTCATACTTAGGTCTCTTAGCATAGTAAGCTTCAGTATCAAGTCCTTTTACGACATGGATATATTTCATATAGAAATAACATCATTATCTAAATTCTCTATATAAAGTATATAGGAGTATAGAGACACTTTCTTCCAATCACAAGTATCTTAGATCTTTCCTTGCTAATCCCATAGACAATGATCTTCCTTATCATGATCAAATTATCTGCCTATCCTTTTTTAAGGCATCAATAATAATATCCTTTGATCTTCAAATTAGCTAATCATAAGATATATGGGTCATAGTCCTTAACCTTTCCATTTATCCTTTTCCCTTGTGGTCATAAGATGTATGACTTAATTGTCCTTATAACTTGTGAAGAAGTCATTAGTTCTTCCACATTTGAGAACATACCCACATTTTTTTTTGGTGGTGTACTTAACTCGAGTCAATCCACTCTCTTCCTTCCCCCCTTATTGTTTTTGCAACTTTCATTCTACTCACGTTGAACTCCTATCAATTACTTTCTTCTTTGGAAAGGGTTTGTCATTCCTTGTTGAATTTCCATTGCCTTCTCTTGCCTCAATAGCATACTTATACTTTTTTCCTAAAGTTGGATTCATTGTTGTTTTCTATCTCACAGTTTTCAACAATCTGGATCATCCAATAGTAGATCTAATGAATAATCAAAAAATTTAGAAGTTAAAAGAGGCACACTAATATTCCCATCTTCTTTCTAATATCCTTTCTTTTTTTAGTGGAGGAATATTCATACCCACAAACCTCTTTTGTTGATGTACTTTTTCAACTCAAAGTGTTACTTTCTTGCAACTTCTAGTGTTCTGACACATAGTGTCTTATTATATTCCATTTCCTCTTGGAACCTCAAGACGAATATTGATTTCGGTAGACATGTTGGTGACTTATACTTATAACATAACCTGGTTTAAGTACTATCTAAACCTTTGGTCAGACAACCTGGTTTACCTTTTCAGGCTTCTTTCTCACACTCACCTTTTCATGTGACCTTATTCCAATGCTTGGGATTTTATTATTTTTTAACCTTTTAAGATAAAAAATTTGTTTGATTCATTTTTGCATCTTTAATCAAAACTCCAATAATCTCACTAATTTTGGTTGGTCGAACCTTGCTCACATTGTTGATTGTTTCTTTCTTACCATTCTAGTATTTTCTCATTTCCTAGGTACTAACTCTTTTCTTGCAAGATCCTATCTTTACAAAAGAGTTTAAGTCATGAGTTCTCCAACCCTTGTGGATACCTTCTTAGTTGATATCCTACTTTGATTTAAATTTATGCTAACTTTGATACACATAGATTCGTAGGTGTTTCCACTAATCAAATAATTCTCAACTCTTTATACTATAGTTGCTACTATAAAAGGATTATCTCATTCCTTCTCATTTCCTTAGAGTCATATAACTATATTGTAGGATAAGGTATATATAGGTTATTCTTCCTAACCTTCCTACATAACTTCATTGCATAATCTTCCGCAATCCTAGGTATTGTCATAAGTTGTTGGTTTAGGAATTTTGATTCCAGGGATAATTCTTAACTAATCCCGATTACATAAGTTACTAAGGTTCTCATATTCCTTTTCACTTCTCTAAGTTGTTTTCTCTTGCCATTGTGGCACAAGAAATTCTCAACCATTATCTTTTGATAAGGTTTACGCATTGTTGTGTAATGAGATCATAGGTTTTAATGCAGAACTTGGTAGCTCTGATACCACATGTAACGACCCGACCCTTCAATAAAATAAAAAAATTCCAATTTTCATCAAAAGAGTAAATAAACGTGCTAACAAGTTATTTCAATATAATTTTTATTTCCTTTATTGATAATATATGAACAAGATATCATAATAAAATTACATTAAAGATTCCATGTCATTACAATAACTTCACAAATACAAAGTAATGAGAAAATGTACCTTAACTAACTTAGCTCCAATGAGCTTTAGAACAAATAGTAGTAAGACGGTCCAAAATCTTCCCTTTCAAATATTGGTGCTCCAGTACCTTGACGAGGAGGAGAAGCATCACTTAGGTGCTTTTCTGCCAACCATAGACTTATAATGCAGTCCCCCACACATCTATCATTCGATAGATGGACCTTCCTTCGATGAAGAGATTGGTAGAGTAACTGATACTATTAACCAACTAAGCATAGTGGTGTGTCCTACATAACTAGATCCTTGTAATCCCATAATCCTAAAATAGCATGTACTATTGGATCACGGTGAACTGATAGTGTAATCATTGCCCAATATAAGAGGATGTAGGTACATTACACTACTTTGATTAAAGTGTTTCGTATAGTATTTCTACTAAGGGTCATCTATCACATACACCATTCAAGGTCGATTTGACTTAGGTCTATCTTACACTACACATAGGTTATGTCCTTCAATGGATACTCAATCACCCTAGACAATCCTACATCATATTGTACTACTAGAAATGAATCGACATAATCAAGTAATTCACATATCCCCTCCTATACTAGAAATTTTCATCCTAGGAGTAACTCAACTTACCTAAGTTAACCCAATAACTAAAGCTGAAGAATTTACTTGAATCTTGTTCTCATCTCAATTCTAGTATATAGTAACTAATGAAAACAATACTCTCCTTATATGGAGATCATACAATTAATATAGAATACAACTAGAATACAACCATTCACTTCTTATGTACAAATGGTAAATACAAACATAAATCATCCTATGTTTAAGCATAGCTAGTATAATTAAATACTTATGTTTTACCTTATGTAATATAGTTGAATTCCTCAGTCAAGTGATCTCTTTGAAATACCTAGTATAGTTAATACTTGTGTCGAACTGACATTTCTAATACTATTAAGTATTTGAGTCAAGCAAACTCTCCTATTATGGAGTACTTAAAAACACATTATAAAAAGTGGCTCTAAAGCTTCAATTCCCTTTTCTGTAAGTAAGCAAGCTCAACAAATAGTATTTGTGTAAACAACATTCTTTTACTATGGAGATCATTCAATTAATGCAATCTCACAAGTATGCATCTTTAACCCTTCACAACAAGTATATGCCTATTATACTTTTACATTATGTATGCATCTTTTAACCTTTCATAACAAGTATATGCCTATTATACTTTCACAATATGTATACATCTTCCATGCTTTAAACAACATATTCACTATGTGAAAGCTAATGTACAAATTATTGAACAATGCCCTTTTTCAACAAACAAAAACGGTTTATAAAACAAGTCCCTATCTAAGCATAGATAGTAAACATAATTCAAAAATAATTTAAAGATGATTAAATGAGATTAATGGTAGAAGAATTTACCATGCTTGGTTTTCAGCTTTTCTCCAATTGGTGAAAACTCGATCTATTTCTCAGCACTTCCATAATTGACAATTTCCTTCCAAGTCTCAATTTCCTCTCTCAAAATTGATGAATCTAATTGGTGATGGTTGCAGTCTGATCAGGATATAAATTTATCAGGTGAAATTGATGCACAGTCTCAACTTCCTGATTAAATTCGGCTCACATAAAATGATGAAATTGCACTTTCATAAAATGAATGAACAAAATAGAACATAATAATGTGTCTGATGAGAACAATGATAGGTCAGAATAAAAATGATGATGATGAAGAATAATGAATAATGAATCGAGAAGAATGGCGACTATTTATAGAGCTCCCTTGCACATCAAATTCCACTTCAAATGGCATGTTGAATGACATAACTGTATTTTAAAAAGGTTAATTAAACAAGTGGGGGGTTTTCAATTCCCTACTCAGCATTCCTAGAGATGAGTGACTTAGTTTGTTGACAACAAATGGAGAATATTTCAACTCGCATATGATGAAATGAGAGGAATCAAAATCTATAGGAAAATTGCCAAAAAAGTGGCGTCAGGGTTACATCACGTTTCCTTTTAATTTCTTCTGTTGTTCACATACTTGAATAAGTAGGGAACACATTTTTCAGTTTGATTGGATCTAAGCTTGATTAAGCAACAAAGCAGAAACGTGCAATGGATTCCTCCCCGCGTGTTCATTAACTGATGCTATGCGATTTCCCTAGTGTCATGAATGATTTGGGGTCTACATTTCCTTCTATATTCATAAGTTGATCAAAGTTTGATAGGCACTTGGAGTTTTTTCAATTTATTTTACAAATACGTTTTCCAATAGTTTCAAAGATATAACTATATCGATTGAAATATTTTGATTTCCCTAAATTCAAATATTATAGTTCCAGTGAAATATTTATTTTTCCCAGAGTTGGCATATTTTTCCAAAGCCAAAGATAAAATAATGTTTCACATTTTCATTAAGTCAGCTAGTAAAATTCCATGTGATTTTCCAAGTTTAATTGCAATATTAAGATTAAATAGGAATCGAGTCGATTTCCTATGTTGAAGACAACATTTGAAAAATAATCCGATCTTTCAAATTGTGAGACGATATTTAAATCAATGATTTGATCTTCATTAAATATTAAATATTAAATATTTCTATTTTAATTATAGTTTTAAATATATAAAAAATATTTATATATATATATATATATCTATATGTTTTAATATAACTATAATTTTTATATATAATTTTTAATATATAATTACATGTATATATATCGAGAGCCAATCAACATATCTGATATGTATATACATACATACATACATACATACATAAAATATGAAAACATTAGGCAATAATAATACAATATTATTAATAGCCACATGATATTGGATGTATACCCTTACTATCTTATACCACAAATAATAATATGTGTTTATCTTTATAAACATATACTTATACTATATATACATATGTACACTTCTTCAATAAGTATCAATGCTTGCAAGTGTATCTCTGTGTATATATATATACAAGCATATTTATTACATGGTAATATGATAATCAAGTAATCCTTTTGACATAGAATGATCATGACCTAGTGTCATTTCCCACATGTATGTTTATACAAGCATAGTTGTTTCCTCTTGCATGTACCTCAGTGAGTATTTCTACTCACATATATGTGCATTTTTTAATGCTCTCATACATGAGTCCAGGTATATGCATATATACATATATATGTCCCTAGACATGCTACGTTTAATGGTGTAAAGGTAAAACTTCTCACAAGCCAAAGTATCTACCGAAGCATAGTCAACATAATGTCAAAAGGAAGGACTCAAAACTCAAATAGGTAAACATTACCCAATACAACATGCAGAAGTAACAAGACTCTAAAATGCAACTCAGCAGCTGAGGATGACTTACCTATGTCCCACACAAACTGACTCAGTTTACTCAATGTAAGATGACATGTGTGTATGCTCAGATAGTTTACTTTATCGATTAATCGACCAAGCTCCTCTCCCGAGTGATACTTCCCCTCCCCTTGGAAAATGAACATTTTCCTGCAACCACTAGCACATACCTTAGCAGTCCTTTGTTCACAACAATAAGTAAGATATATATATATAAAACATCTTTAAACTTAGAATAAGAATACTTCAATAACCATCTATTCACATATATGTAGTATTTCACCATGAATAACATCAATTGAGATAACATAAAATGAAACAACGTCAAATGAGATAACATACATATTGATAACAAGGTACAAGAATCTCCAGATTTCACATTACATTCATATTTACCCTATATAGTAATAGCAAATAGTAACCTCACAACTTGGGATGTAACATTTTGAAAGGTTTTGAGAAATTTAAAGGCAATCAAAATTTTTATCTTGGAACTTACTTGAGGTTTCGAAACTTGTGTCGGGACCTGATGAGGTTTTCACAACCTCAAGAAAAGTTGATGGAATTACTTTTATCAAAAGTTTTTCTTCAAGTCACGGTCTCAATAAATATTTTTGGGTGATTATAGAGGTTTCAAAACCATTGTCAAAACTCAATGAGGTTCGCAAAACCAATGGATTTTCTAACAAAATTTCATAGTTGTTACTTTTCAAATTTTCGTAAAGTGCCAGAAATAAATGTTTGACTAAAAATCTTGCATGTGCTAAATTTTAAGTGCATCATTAATGCCCATCTACCACTCTAGAGCATTAATTATGGGCACTTATGTAGAGATTATACTGCCACAAGAATTCATTTTAATGAGCATTCAAGAGTGAATTTGCAGATGACGAAAGAGCGAGATTGAAAAGAAAGTGTGAGAAGAGTGTTTCAATATTCAACCCTAACACAAAGGTACAATGAAACTTTTCTTTGCCTAGTTTGCTATAAGGTGATATAAAGAGAATTTTTGTAAATTTAGAAGTGAAAGCGTGATTTCCATAGCTCATACATTTTGTCAAATTATTTCTCAAATACGAATTGTGGCTACATTCACTCAATTGTGGTCACCATGAAGTATAAATACTTGGGCTACGAACATTTTTTTGGCTTATCAAGCACATAACTCTAAATTGGGGATAATAGGGTAGGGCACATAAACTTAAATGAATTTTGACAAAGAATTCGAAAGGAAGATAGGTCCCTGATAACCCATATATTAATTGAAAGAGGTTTGTTGCAAACCACAACTTTTTATGTGGTAGTTCATGTATAGACCTAGTCATAGAATGCATTAACCATTATGATTCCAATTGTAATACCCCTCCGTTTTACCTTCTGTTTGAACAGTGTTATGTTATGTTGTGTTGTACTTCCTGTTGGTACCTTGACTATGGCACTCAACTTCTTTTGATCGCTATCTATAAAGCGATGTTAATGTAATCTTTGATGTGATGGTATTTTAATATGATGTTATCTTATGGCATGTTTTGGATTAACATAAATGGATATTCAAATTAAAGATGATTATGCTTTGAATTATATCAACATGTTAGAATTGTCAGTTATTTGCAGTGTATTGGTGAAGAGGATGATATCGCATCACTCACTTGTGAGTGCCCTACGATTCAGTGATTTCCTCTTCACGGTGTGTATTATATGCTATTTATATTATATGTTGTTGTTTACTTAATTTACAGGTTGACAGGTACCAGACATTGACTCCACCTGGTTTCACAGGTGAGAGTGTGTTCAATACCCAATGGTATTCGATTGGGAGATAGTAGCTAGGTTTCCGTGCCAAGTCGTCACCCTAGTCCTTGTTTGTCGTCAGTTGTTTGTCGGGTTGTGTTGCTTAGTATTTTGTGCCCTCTCTTCGTTATTTCATTGAAAGTTAGAAAAGGGGTAATTGTATGGCTTAAGGTAATTAAGTTGTTGAATAAGGTAATCTAGAAATTATGTTGAAATATAATTTATTTTATTATTAATTTAATTTAATTAATAAATAATTTAATCTTTGATTAAATCTATTTAGTAATTGATTAAATTTATATGGTTGAAAGAAGTAAATTTATCTATGTTGAAGTATTGTTATTTTATGGAATTTGAAAATAAAGAAAATGCATGAAAGTCAAATTGTGAAATTTGGGATTCAAAATTGGAAATGGAATTAAAAGTCAAATTAGAAGTTTGAAATTCAAAAAAATTGAAGAAATTAAGATATTTTCTAATTTTCTGTTTTGAAGAATTTATGATGGTGGTTGAAGGATTTTAGGACAAAAAATCCTTATGTTTGAATTTTGCTTTCAATTTTTGGATCTTGGAGTTTTTGAAAAAAAGTTTGAATTTGAGAGAGGAAGCATGTTTCAATTTTGTGGGTTTTTGGTATGAGGTTGTGAAAATCTGTAAAGCTAGATTTGGAAGTTGGGCATCGTTTGGGTCTTCTCAAACACAAGTTTACCAGGTTCATTTCTTATAATTTGTTTGTTTCAAAAAAAAAAATGGATTCATTTATCTTTTGATGATGAAAAATCATGTTTAGAAATAAAAAAATAGTGTTCTTGGTTTATAAATGATCACTGTTGTATGGTGTTCTTGATTAATTTTTGAAATCCCCTCTTGTACATATAAGATATATATATATATATTCGTTATATATATTTATGAAATTATTGGCCTTGTGGTGGATTAAAATTATGTCTTTTGTTTTGTTTTTAACCCTGGTTTTAATTTATATTTTTTATATAATTTGGATTTGAGAAAATCCGCAGGCCTTAGGGTTTTTATATAAAAAAATAACATTAAAAAAATAAATTTCTTGTGGGGGGGGCTGGGGGCTCAACGCCCACCGCACCTTCCATGGAGGTGGGTGGAGGGAGCCATGCCCAGCGCGCTCTCCACCCTCCTCCTCCACCGTTGTTTCCTCACCCCATGGCCCACATGGGCTGTGTAGGCCGCGCCACCACAGTGGGTGGTCAGCGCTGCCAGCCACTGTCGTTCGGTGCAAACCCCAACCTCCACCTCCGCCCGTCCCAAACTTGCGACCTTAACCTCCACCCGCGTCCTAACCTCCGTCGCTTGGTTCTTCAGCCTCATGTCGCCCCACCTTGACGGTCGGACCTGCAATGAAATCGATGATCGACCCTAAACTAAAACGTGGTGGCCAGACCTAAGAGCGGTGCACGACCCAAGGCATTTGGGGTGTTTCAAATTTAAAATAAAATAATTATATGTATAAATATTATTATTTATATATTATGTTATAATTAAAATATTATTTAAATAATATTTTATATTATAATGTATTATATTAAAATATTATTTATATATATATATATATTTGATTTAGTTATCCTTTGTAAAATTAGAGGGGTGGGTTTAAATTAATTATGCATAAGAATTTAGTGATTTTCTTTGTGGCATGATTTAAGTTTTATTGTGGAAATGAAAACATTGCTTTCATAGCCAAGGTATAAACTTTATTTTAAAAATAATTTAATGAAGAAAATTTTGGATCAATATGTTATAGCCAAAATAAAAGGATTTATTTTATGATGATATATTTGATTGAACAAATATTGGAATTATAAGTAAGGCATTTGATGGCAAAATTAATTGATTTTTTTTAGAACGATATGTGTTGTATTATAGAAGTAAATATTCATTTAACATGATTCTTTTTAAAATGCAATTAGAGAAGAGAATGTTGGTTTATATTTCCTACCTTACCTGAAGGAGGCATTGTTGAATCAGTTTGTTAGGCAATAAATTACTGATTTTTATGAAAGGAAATGGATTTAATATATCCAAAATTAGTTTATTTCCTCGCATGTGCTTTATGTGATTATTTCCTCTATGTTCATGATTGGGGATATGGGCTATGTGTTGTTGAAATATAAGTCTTCCAAAGGACCCTAGAGGTTGGGGGTTGTCGTCTTGTGATGACACTCTATCTAGGATAACAGTCGATCCTTGTTCTGATTGGTATGGTTTCCTTAACATACCTTGTGTGACCATAGTTGGTATTCGATTATTGTGTATGGTTCTTTTGTCATACTTGTTCTGCTTTATTACTGGAAGCAATGTGACCATGTTGAGTTGTACTCGTGTTGTACTTGCATGGTATATGAGTTGTATTTGTGTTGTACATGTGATTGGTGTTTTCAGTTGGTTCAGTTCTGTGTTAGTCTTTGTTTAGTGGTCGATGGTCTTGACTAGGATTCCTAGTTACTATCTCCTAGCACGGGGGGTGGGCCTTTGAGTTCGACTTGGTTGGGTGGCATGCACCTAAATCCGTTGGGTTGTTTCTTCATGTTCATATGGATGAGACTTCCAGTTGGAGAGCTCGTGGGTTTCTGGATTAGTTCTTACTGTATTTCATTTCAGTTGATCTTGTACTATTTTACCCCTCAATTGTATCGAGGTGGAAGTGGTAATTGTAATTATGTTTATTGGACTTACCTCATTCGGGGAATGAGAGATGTAATTGTAATATTTAATTATGAAATTAATGAATGGAAAGTTATCTCTATGCTTTGATGTAAATCATTTCGTTGGAATGTATGTGTTTTATAATTTGAGTAAATGAATGTCATGGAGTAAATTCATGTTTTTTGTTGAGGTTCTATTTAACCTCTGTCTCGTAACCTTAGAGGTTGTTGGCATTAGTTGCAAACTTGCTAATTGATTATACCTTTAAAAAAAAAATAGCCTGTTTAAGTAGTTGTTTGCAACTTCCTCTAGGGTTGCGTGGCGGGGTGTTACACATGGTATCAGAGCCTAGGTTTAAACACTAGGTACTCTGGGATTATGATGGAGCCATTAAGCTTTTAGTTGTGTAGGCTTTAAGTTGTGTACCTTTCCTAATACCTTAAAGTGTCTGTGCAAGATTATGCCGCCCAGACGCGAAAGAGGTAGAGGGAGTGGCCATGGTCGTATAGGTGGTCGAGGTGGGAGCCAACATGACTCTCCTCCTCGTGTATCAGTTGCTCCTGATCAGGTAGAACCTCAGGCATCTCAGAATGTACCTGGAGTCAGGGATCGGCAGCAGGATCCAGTAGGGATCGAAGCTAGGCGTAGAGAGGTAGAGGAGGCTTTGGCACTCCTTGGACCTAGGCAGGTAGAGGTTCAGGTCAACCCTATGGTGAGGGAAGCTCCACCCCAGTTTGAGGCTCATATGAGGGACTTGCTTAGGGGGCACCCTCCTTTATATGATGGATCTGGTTCGGGGTTAGAGGTCAAGACATGGCTGATAGATTTGGATAGGTGTTTTGCTATGCATCCGTATGGCAGTAACACCAGAGCTCGTTATACCATTATGCAGTTGAGAGGATTTGCATCCACTTGGTGGAGACTAGAGGAGCAAAAGCTCCACATTGACATTCACACTACATCATGGGAGATCTTCTTAGAGAGGTTTAGGGCTCGATTCTTACCTGAGCATTGGTGATAGCGTTGAGGCGACGAGTTCCATGCCTTGCGTTAGATGGCATTATCTGTTGAGCAGTACAAGTGACATTTTTACGAGCTCAAACAGTATGCCAGGATTGGTGATGATGAGAGCATGTTAGTGCACCATTTTGTTAGGGGCTTAGATGCTCATCTCAGCGGTGGTGTGAGGGTTTTCGAACCCAAGACCGTGGATATGGCAGTAGAGAAAGCACTCCTTATTGAGGAGAATCTAAGTATGGCACTTGGGGGTCATATAGGAGTGCAGGTTGGTGGTAGTTCAGTAGCAGGATCTAGTGCTCGAGGAGAGCAGCCTCAGGGAGGTGCACCTTCTCAATCCCATCAGGGACCATCACAGAGTGGTCAGCAGTAGGAGAGTGCGCTTGGGAAGCATAAGGACTCTCAGTCTTGTCAGGATGATGGTGTTCCTTCACCTAGGAGGAACAGGAACTAGAGGCGTGCAAAATGTTTTAGATATGATCAGTCAGCTCAAGGTTCATAGTCTACCTTCAGGGATAGTGCATAGTAGTCTAGCGCACCATTTGGAGATAGAGATTATGGTAGAGGTACAAGATGTTTTTCTTGTGGCCAGCAGGGTCACATAGCTAGAATGTGTCCCAACAAGAGCACATCTGGGTTTCCTTAGGGACCAGCGGCATCTGAGCCGACAGTTGGTGATGTAGGTAGATCTCATCGAACTTATGCAGTGGTTGATAACTGGCAGCCTGGGTATCGGGGAACTTTGGTTGAGACTTTTGGGGTTGGCCGTCCAGTGCAAGGTGCTCAGCCTCAGGGGTCGAGGTTTTCATCTATTTGTAGTGTGTTTGAGGGAGTTATATCCCTACTGGTTGCAGGCTTCCAAGAGTAAGCCTAACCCTAGGGGGGGAGGATGTAATACCCCTCCATTTTACCTTTTGTTTGAATAGTGTTATGTTCTATTGTGTTGTACTTCCTGTTGGTACCTTGACTATGGCACTCAACTTCTTTTGACCGCTATCTATAAAGCGATGTTAATGTAATCTTTGATGTGATGGTATTTTAATATGATGTTATCTTATGGCATGTTTTGGATTAAGATAAATGGATATTCAAATTAAAGATGATTATGCTTTGAATTATATCAACATGTTAGAATTGTCAGTTATTTGCATTGTATTGGTGAAGAGGACAGTATCGCATCACTCGCTGGCGAGTGCCCTACGATTCGGTGATTTCCTCTTCACGGTGTGTATTATATGCTATTGTTTACTTGATTTATAGGTTGACAGGTACTAGACATCGACTCCACCTGGTTTCACAGGTGAGAGCGTGTTCAATACCCAACGGTATTCGATTGGGAGATAGTAGCTAGGTTTCCGTGCCAAGTCGTCACCCTAGTCCTTGTTTGTCGTCAGTTGTTTGTCTGGTTGTGTTGCTTAGGATTTTGTGCCCTCTCTTCGTTATTTCATTGCAAGTTAGAAAAGGGGTAATTGTATGGCTTAAGGTAATTAAGTTGTTGAATAAGGTAATCTAGAAATTATGTTGAAATATAATTTATTTTATTATTAATTTAATTTAATTAATAAATAATTTAATTTTTGATTAAATCTATTTATTAATTGATTAAATTTATATGGTTGAAAGAAGTGAATTTATCTATGTTGAAGTATTGTTATTTTATGGAATTTGAAAATAAAGAAAATGCATGAAAGTCAAATTGTAAAATTTGGGATTCAAAATTGGAAATGGAAATAAAAGTCAAATTAGAAGTTTGAAATTCAAAAAAATTGAAGAAATTAAGATATTTTCTAATTTTCTGTTTTGAAGAATTTATGATGGTGGTTGAAGGATTTTAGGGCAAAAAATCCTTATGTTTGAATTTTGCTTTCAATTTTTGGATCTTGGAGTTTTTGAAAAAAAGTTTGAATTTGAGAGAAGAAGCATGTTTCAATTTTGTGGGTTTTTGGTCTGAGGTTGTGAAAATCTGTGAAGCTGGATTTGGAAGCTGGGCATTGTTTGGGTCTTCTCAAACACAAGTTTACCAGGTTCATTTCTTATAATTTGTTTGTTTCAAAAAAAAAAATGGATTCATTTATCTTTTGATGATGAAAAATCATGTTTAGAAATAAAAAAATAGTGTTCTTGGTTTATAAATGATCACTGTTGTATGGTGTTCTTGATTAATTTTTGAAATCCCCTCTTGTACATATAAGATATATATATATATATATTCGTTATATATATTTATGAAATTATTGGCCTTGTGGTGGATTAAAATTATGTCTTTTGTTTTGTTTTTAACCTTGGTTTTAATTTATATTTTTTATATAATTCGGATTTGAGAAAATCCGCAAGCCTTAGGGTTTTTATATAAAAAAATAAATTTCTTGTGGGGGGGGCTGGGGGCTCAACCCCCACCGCACCTTCCATGGAGGCAGGTGGAGGGAGCTGTGCCCAGCGCGCTCTCCACCCTCCTCCGTCGCTGTTTCCTCACCCCATGGCCCGCGCGGGCTGTGCAGGCCGCGCCACCACAGTGGGTGGCCAGCGCTGCCAGCACTGTCGCATTCGGTGCAAACCCCAACCTCCACCTCCGCCCGTCCCAAACTGCGCCATCGGCCTTAACCTCTGTCGCCCCACCTTGACGGTCGGCCTGCAATGAAATCCATGATCGACCCTAAACTAAAACGTGGTGGCCAGACCTAAGAGCGGTGCACGACCCAAGGCATTTGGGGTGTTTCAAATTTAAAATAAAATAATTATATGTATAAATATTATTATTTATATATTATGTTATAATTAAAATATTATTTAAATAATATTTTATATTATAATGTATTATATTAAAATATTATTTATATATATATATATATTTGATTTAGTTATCCTTTGTAAAATTAGAGGGGTGGGTTTAAATTAATTATGCATAAGAATTTAGTGATTTTCTTTGTGGCATGATTTAAGTTTTATTGTGGAAATGAAAACATTGCTTTCATAGCCAAGGTATAAACTTTATTTTAAAAATAATTTAATGAAGAAAATTTTGGATCAATATGTTATAGCCAAAATAAAAGGATTTATTTTATGATGATATATTTGATTGAACAAATATTGGAATTATAAGTAAGGCATTTGATGGCAAAATTAATTGATTTTTTTTAGAATGATATGTGTTGTATTATAGAAGTAAATATTCATTTAACATGATTCTTTTTAAAACACAATTAGAGAAGAGAATGTTGGTTTATATTTCCTACCTTACCTGAAGGAGACGTTGTTGAATCAGTTTGCTAGGCAATAAATTACTGATTTTTATGAAAGGAAATGGATTTAATATATCCAAATTAGTTTATTCCCTCGCATGTGCTTTATGTGATTATTTCCTCTATGTTCATGATTGGGGATATGGGCTATGTGTTGTTGAAATATAAGTCTTCCAAAGGACCCTAGAGGTTGGGGGTTGTCGTCTTGTGATGACGATTGTTTGTTAATTTCCTTGGGTAGTGCAAGAAGTGATGTCAATGTTGTATCCGGTTTCCACGAACGGAAGTATTTTGTGCCTCCTTGTCAGGAGCAATCAGGAGTAGTTTTGTTATTGTGGTTACCTCCAATGTTTGGAGTGGTTTTATCCTTGTCGCCTCCTGAGAAAGGAGTGAATTTTGTTATGTGTGCCTCCTTGTCAGGAGCGATCGGGAGCGGTTAGGAGCAGTTTTGTTACCTTGTTACCTCTAGTGTTTGGAGAGGGTTTGAACTTAGGTTGCCTCTTGAGAAAGGAGAGGTTATAATACCTTGTTTGTTGCTCTTTGTACCCTTGTTGTTGGATGTTATGTGTGTTGTCTAATAGAAGAGTGGCTTCCGTAAGGGCTAGAGCCCGGAAGAGGTAAACTGGATAACTTACGGAAGTGATTTAATCAAGTGATAACTAAAACAAAACTTAGAAGATTAGGTGGTACTTCACACTAATCAAGATAATTTTACCTCACTCATAGACACGAGGGCTCGTTTAGACTCGGGGTGAGTGGGAAGCCTTGGAATGGCAAGGTCATTTATCTTGTCTGTGCAAAGGGTATTTGGTTCCACATGAGTGAGGATGGGGGTCGGGATTCGGCTGAGGCCACCGGGACAACCCTTAGCGGGGGGCCAGAGCCTATGAAGATTCCCAGAGGAAAACCCATGACGAGCTATGTGATGACACTCTATCTGGGACAAGAGTTGGTCCTTGTTCTGATTGGTATGGTTTCCTTAACATACCTTGTGTGACCATAGTTGGTATTCGATTATTGTGTATGGTTCTTTTGTCATACTTGTTCTACTTTATTACTGGAAGCAATGTGACCATGTTGAGTTGTACTCGTGTTGTACTTGTGTGGTATATGAGTTGTACTTGTGTTGTACATGTGATTGGTGTTTTTAGTTGGTTCAGTTCTGTGTTAGTCTGTGTCTAGTGGTAGATGGTCTTGACTAGGATTCCTGGTTACTATCTCCTAGCACGGGGGGTGGGCCTTTGGGTTCCACTTGGTTGGGTGGCGTGCACCTAAATCCGTTGGTTTCTTTCTTCGTGTTCATGTGGACGAGACTTCCAGTTGGAGAGCTCGTGGGTTTCTGGATTAGTCCTTATTGTATTTCATTTCAGTTGATCTTGTACTATTTTACCCCTCAGTTGTATCGAGGTGGAAGTGGTAATTGTAATTATGTTTATTGGACTTACCTCATTCGGGGAATGAGAGATGTAATTGTAATATTTAATTATGAAATTAATGAATGGAAAGTTATCTCTATGCTTTGATGTAAATCATTTCGTTGGAATGTATGTGTTTTATAATTTGAGTAAATGAATGTCATGGAGTAAATTCATGTTTTTTGTTGAGGTTCTATTTAAACTCTGTCTCGTAACCTTAGAGGTTGTTGGCATTAGTTGCGAACTTGCTAATTAATTATACCTTTAAAAAAAAAATTAGCCTGTTTAAGTAGTTGTTTGCAACTTCCTCTAGGGTTGCGTGGCGGGGCATTACACCAATGCAAGGGAAATTAGAACAAATGATAATCGATTGGTCATAAAGATAAATAGAGATACTTCATGTTTGCAGTTGCTAGAAAGAGAGGAGTATATAGACTTCAATTTTATTCTTTCTCATCAACATTTTCAAGAAAGGAAATGTTAATATAAAAATGTAATTTCTCGAGAATGGTTTTCCACCCCAAAGAAAAGAAAATCTCAGCTACCCAACAAGCTACATAGACTAAAAGGTAGCAAAAGGAACCATGATTTTGAGGATATGATGTACTTCTTCATCCAAATAATTATTCATGGTGAACAATACCTTGATTGGGCTCAACTTATTAGTGATCAAATGCAGTCAATGATAGTTCAATTTCCGCTTAACAGATCCTCCTATATCTCTTCTTGTCTAGTCTATGCTATTGCATGTACAAGGCCCTAGCCAGGTTTATGACCAATTAGAAAGGAGTTTCAGGAGTTTAGATGAGTCAATGATGCATTTACTATGAGGATGGTTAGGGATATCCAAGGAGATATGGGCTTAAGGATTTATCCAGAGACTGTTCAACTAATTGATACATACAACAACCATTTTATACCATTTCAGAGATTCACATACATCGAACTTGGAGGATTTGATAGTTTTCCCTATAAATTGCCTAAGTATGGAGAGGATAAGTTTGTTCTCATTGAGGTATGAAGATAGGTGGTTGATGTGAATAAAAGGTGCCAAGAAAAGAAAAAGGCAGGTATCCAATTCCCTACTGTTCTTGTTTACTATTCTTGTAAATCCATGTTTGATGCTCTTAATATTGAGAAGGACCTTGTAAGGTTTTCTATGCAATTTTATAAAAGGAGATTTTCTTTTGACAATAAGAATATTGTTAAGGATAATTTACATTTAGGGCCAAGATTCTACCATATTATGTGTTTAGAAGATTATTGGGCAAGCTGTGTATATGAATATGAAGTTTGGAGAAGAATTTGGATGAGATTGTCACTAAGGCAAATTGTAACATTCAAATTAAATTGGGATATCCAAAGTATTGAGGATGAATAATTAGACCTATTGGATCCAATTTTTATCAATCATGTACAAACACAGCCAATTGTGTCAATAGATTGGAGCATTAAGGAAGTTGAAAGTATTGATCTAAAAACTATTATAGTAATTAAAAGAACTCATGACTGGGTGGCCAAGAAAACTACAAAAAAATTAGCCACAATGCCTTCAAAGTCTCAGGACACTTGAAGCCAAGGCAAAAGAAGTCAAGCACCATCATGATCCTCTAGTTCACGACCAAATCCTTCTGTTCAACAAACATTTGAGGAGGACAAGGAGATGGTGACCACCCTCCTGAGAAATGAATCTTTGAAAGTAATTTTGAAGATGCAACTCGGGAGAAAACTAAGAAGGAAAAGGATAAACAAATAACAAAAGAAGAAACTATTGATGTGCCTTCCTCTCCATCCCAAGTAAGTGGTTCCTCTTCTTCTCATGATTCTCCCAATTCTCCCCCACCAAATGCACCACAAAATTCATTACCAAGGGTAGGCCCTACTTCACCTTCTTCCCCCGAAGTGCAAATCTCTGATACTCCTCTTAGGAGAGCTTTACATTTTACATCTCCTAATACCAAATCCATGACAACTCCTACCTCCACTTTTTGATTAGAGAAAACTCTTTCTAAGAAAAGGAAAACAATCCAATTGAATCTCCCTGATAAAGATGTTGTTGGCCAGTTTCTCCAAAGAACTCCCAAGTCTAAGAAATTAAAGAGCATATCTAGATTAATGGAGGATGTTGATACATGGGATATGTATGTGGAGGTAGCACATCCCTTTTGTACAAAGGGATGCAAGACAAGTGTTTCTTAATGATTTAAATATCACTAAAGTTAACTTGGGACCTTTTACTAGAGACAGGGATGTCCCTAATTTTAAGGCAACAACTGCTAGACTTGTAGAAAGAAAAACCAGGGATAAATAGAGCAAAGTTGAGTTAAAAAAATAGGTAAAGATCTTGATTAATTGCTTAAAATCATTGACTGATCCCTCTCCTCAACTGATCAGTCAGTTAAGTGATCCTTTTGATCCAACCTCATCTATGGGAAAGGATATGGTCAACCAAATCCATGGTTATAAAACTTATGGGAAGGACACTAAAGATTGGACTAAGGAAATCTTGGTTAGAGGAATAAAATTTGTCACAGACATGAGAAGATCTATGAAGACATTGAAGTGTTGAAAACTGAGATAGATAATGAGATCACTCCTACCAAACATGAGGAATCCATTTGGTTGAAAACTGACAAGGATCTCAAGGAAATGGTTGATTTAGGGGCAGATAAATTGATAGCTAAACAAATTATATCAAACAATGAGGATGGAAAATTCTTTATGTGGAAGAAGAGTGTTGAATGGAAGTTTTCATTTCTGAAACAAGATGTATTGGAACAAAAGGAAGTTTCTTAAGAATGTAACCAAAAGACAGTTGAGATTCAAAGGAACCTTCCGAGAATAGGCATTCACCCCTAGAAATAAAATGATTCTCAAGATTAGGATGTGGAAATATTCAAAGGGAAGTTTAAATAATTGATTAAGAACCTCTATGACAAGCCAAATTTTAACATGGAGAACATGAGGAGATTAAGTAACATTGATTTATCTTTATCTCAATTCCTTGGGCATGCAATGAAATTCTCTAGCAAATTGGATTTGGAACAAGGAAACAAAGCTTTATGGAAACTAAGGACTAAAAATGTAATCATTCTGCAACATACTGAGATGTCCCCTATTACCAAAGCTTTCCACACAAGGTCAAGAATTCTATGCAAGATGCTTGATCGTCTCACGAAGGGAACAACGACAATATGGAACCTTAACAATGATTCGTTCTTTTTATTGGTATTATTTTGTAAATGAACTTTAAATCTATGGGAATTTTGAAATATTTTAACTTCTCTTTTTGAGATATTTCCAAGAAGCAGTTACACTTGTGATTATATATATGTTATGATGTTATTCAAATAACTTTGTTAGAAATTTTTGGGGATGAAAGAAAGAAATAAAATGAAGATAATTGAAACTTGCAAGTTGTCTATCTATGAAAGAATAGTTTGAATTATGAATGAATGAAATCGATTATAATCTACATGCTATAATTTTTTTCTTTGGTTATTGCATTTATATGTGAGTGCAAAAATCATTTTAGTTATTGGATCCATTTTAGTTTCAAAATTATCTTTGATTGATCGAATTCATCAATTAATATTTTGTGGAATATGATTGGTCTATGTGTTGGATGTCTTTCATAAATGAGTTTTACTTGATGAAATTCATTAATAATCATTTATAGATCTTCAATTTCAGTTTTATACCTTTCTTGATTTTTGGTTAAAAGCATACCCATGTTTAAAGTTTAAAATTTCATAAAAGAACATATTTTCTTATCAAACGAGGGAGTTGTACTTCATAAAATTGAGAGGGGAATTATTTCACATAGAAATAATTTATCCAACTATTGGTTGGAAATTAGTATTAAGATTTGGTAATAGAGTAAAAAAATTCAAATTTCAAATAGTGCATAATCTGTTAACCAACAATGGACAAGGCGGCCATGAAGATAATGACTATCGAAAACAGAAAGGAAACATCAAATCCATGCCCATACTTTGAGAAAAAAGCTATGTATTTGAACCGTTGTACAATGAAAGAAAGGCTCTGAGAAGCAAAGGTGGAGGTAGAACAAGCCATGGAAAAGGAATGAAGGAGTTCTAGTAAATAGGAAAGTACTACATGATTTGAATCTAACAAAAAAATTGCAAGATAGGTGCTACATACCTCTGTACCAGTAAGAATGGAAGATCTTTTGTAAAGTATTCCATAACTAAGAGTGGTAATCACTACTATAGTGGAGAACAACCAGAACTGAAGGTAGAAAATAAATTGTGAAGAAAAAATGGCAGATACAATAATATAACCACCATTGCATGACAAGCAAGTGATCAATCCAATACAACTAGCAATAAGTGTGGAAAAGACACTAGTCGTTGTACACATGCAAATTCTCTGAATTTTTTTGACAATCATAATTATTGATGGAGGATGTGGAGTAAATGTATTTCCAAAAGACACGAGGAAATGATTGAGAAACCCACCCTTTTGTTTTCAAAATTCCAACTGGTCGAAGTAGACCAACATGGGATCAAACCATTGAGAGTTTTAACAACACAAAAGGTAATTGTTGGAACTCAACAATTTATTTTGAACTTTAAAGTCGTTCCTCTTTATACTAGATGGGTTGGTAATCTTTGAAAGGAGATGAATGGAAATCATCCTCAACTATGGTGTCTCCTTCCTGTAAAAAGAAGTTTGGTTAGAATCTAGAAATTTTTTGAAAATTTCTAGTTATTTTTTTGTAGAAAAAAGTCTGATTAGAATCTAGAAAATTTGAGTTTGGAAAATTTGAATTTCTAGATTTGTGTAATTTTGATTTCAATTTGAGAGAATCTCTAAAATATTTGAAAATTTGGGGCACTTTCATTATCACCTTGTGTGTTATCCATCTAAAACTCGATGTTTGTATCATGGTCTATGTATTTTATACTAACAACTTTTTGCACATTGTTTGTGGTTGCATTTATTTTGAGATTGAATATGAATAAGTTCTTGATTTATGGTGAAAGTGAATTAGAGTTGAGAAGTAGTAGATTGAAAAATGATTAATAGAAATTGATAAGTGTTGGTGTAGGTTTTTATTTTCCTAGTGGGTTAATTTATTTTCCCTTTGTTGGCATTTCAATTAGCACATCTAGAGTGCTTATTAGAAATGAACAACTATTGCAAGTGTTTTAGTAATGCTCTTCGAATTATATAGAGGAAGATCCATCTTTCTTGATTGTATTGTAAAAAGTACAGTAAACTAAGCTTCCTATATTTTTTACTCAATGACAGGACACAAGGGTGCATAATCACAATGCATTGCAGATGAGGCTTTCTCTAGTTTCTACAGATCTCAACTACAACTAAACTGGCTTCTAAACTATCCTATCTCCTCAAGATAAATAGAGCATGAGGGCATAGGAGCGAAATGGATTGGTTGGATCACTTGAATCCATTGTCTCCTCATAAAATGAACGAGGCTTTAAACTCTTGGATCTATGTTGGGATAAGGTTTTATGGAAGAAAACACTCTTTATGACCTAATTTGGATCTAAGACTTGCCAAGGAGGAGGAACCCTTGTTCGAGGTATAGGTTGGGAAACAACTCACTAGAAAAACAAAGTACGATGAATTGGCTAATAGAATTCTCGAGGAGGTGACAACACCTATCCAAAGTGTAGGCTGAGAGAAAAATCATTAAACAACATCAAATAATAACTATCAATATCAAAATATCCAAGGAGGAGATTGAAACAATAAGCTATAAGCACAAGATGTTTAGAAAAAATCAAATATTTAGATCAAACTACATGTGCCTTTTGATTTCCTTCTTCAATCTTTTTGAACGAATTACAAAGAATTGGGACAGTAAAGGTATGAAATCATACACAATTGTGATTAACCAATTAAATCTCATCCAAGAGTGAACAAAAATGCACATTCAAACTTGTTGGCAACATGGCACAAAATTTTTGCATAGTAAATAAAAGTTAAACAAATAATGAGCCCAAGGCTCTTGTTTATAGAAACACAAAGGAGTAGGCAACCCTAAAATCTCCTTGAGTTAACAATCAATTCTTGCCAATCAACAAGAATTATTCTTATGTCTAAAAGTAGGTGAGCAAGCAATTAACTAGAAATCTACTTCAGTTAACTGAAACTATACAAAGAGTCAACTGGAAATCTACTTTAGTTGACTGAAACTAAACTACAAGTAAACTTTAATTACAAAATATGCCTCCAAATTAGAGATCCACAATTAGTGGAGATCTAGAAATAGACATCCATAATTGGTGGGATCTGACATGCAAGATTAGTGGGACATGGAGTTAACATGGAATGAGGCATCAAGTTAACTCTTATCACCATTAAAACTATTCTAGAGGGTAGGATGTCCTAGGTGGATGCTTCTCACCTCTGATCCACTAGTCAACATGATTTCTATCCATTCGTTGACTTCTTTAGCTTCTAGAAAATTAATGTTTTGTAGGATGATGATGTGGTGTTTGAGCATCTCTTTACCATTCACAAGTTGTTGCAGATATTCTATGCACTTGGCATCTGCGTCATCCAACTTGGTGTACATGGCTGCAACCTTGACAAACTTGCAACCATCAATATAATCAAAAAATGAGCTACAGATGACATCTTGGAATTGTTTTTATATTGTGCCTAGCCAAATGTGCACACCTCCCTCATGTTGATAAAGGCTAGGTATGGATATTACCAATATTCTATGAATTCGATAATATCTGCCACATTATGTTGGTACTTGATCAGTTCCATAGAATTGGCATTATAGGATTTTACCTTGTATGCTAGTTGGTCTTTCCAAGCAAAGAGATTTTGTTTGTTCTCTATAGTGGTAACTGATTGTTACTCCAATTGTAAATTTGTGACTATGATTTCATCCCTTGGCCTCTTCTCTATTGTCTTTAGTTCTGACTATTGAATCTCTATGCGGAGTCGATGTGCTCTATCCCTCAAATGGTGTATTTCTATCAATATACACCACCCTCTAATAACAAATTACTCCACTTGATTTCTCAACTGTTTTCCATATGTAATCAACTAGTGATGGTTTTTCTCCATGGGGAGGTCTATAAATTCTCGTGGTAAAGCAAAGAAGTTTGAAGTTTCATGCATCAAGCTAGATATGTACATTCTCAACTATATGTTTTTAGCCTTTAAGGTTGCTTTGGCTCGGCCATCCTTAGCCAGTCTTTCTTGAGCACTCACTGAGGTAATTCCAAGAAGATTTGCCTCCACCTGATGAGTGGTCTTACTAAGGTTGACCTTCGATAATATGAATTCCTCAACCTTTACCTCATGTATATTTATGTCCTCATGTGGGGAATCCATCTCTATGACCAATTCATTATCTGTATTCCTTCCTACATGAACTTGCATCTTCAATTTCTTCATTGGCATGTCTTTAGGGACATGATCAAACTCTATGAAGTCAAGTTGGTAGGATAACCTTTCTCTCTTCCTTCCCTTCCTACATGAACCTGCTTCTTCAATTTCTTCATTGGCATGTCTTTAGGGACATGATCAAACTCCATGAAGTCAAGTTGGTAGGATAACCTTTCTCTCTTCCTTCCCAGGAGACCCTCAAGCCAGATGGAATTTTGACTAGCCTCAATGGAAGGAATAATGTTAGGCCTCTGAATGCCCGATGAATGAGATTGTGTTACAATGATGTCTCATGTTGGAGAGTCTAAGTCAATGGGGACTTGTGACTCTTGTGATTGTGGTGAAGTAGGAGGTTCTGTTTCTACCATAGGCATTGTATCCGCTACAACTGCTTCTATTATGGGCTCTGTTTCGGCTATGATTGCCTCAATCACTAACGCAGCTGCAATGGATTCCATGACTATCTCAAGCATGTTTGTAGATGTCTCCACATATACTTCTTACTGATTTGTATCAACAATATGTGTTCTTCCCCGTGTATGCCTTGACATTCACATCTGTTTGGGAGGGTTACTCCACTACTTTCATTTGTGATTTTTCCTTGACGTGGAAGGTAGTGAATATTGAATCAGTGGTGACTCTATGTGGGTAATTAATACCTTCCTTGTCCTCTTTCTTTCCAAGTAGAGTTGAATATTTCTGACAAGTTTTTTCATCAAATTTTTGTTGTTTCGTTGCTAGGATGCTACCAAATTGATGAGGAGGTTTGAGAGGTAAGAATTGTTTATTTTTTGTTGTTAATTTGTTAGTTTTAGGTTGTTTTTTATATTTATTTTTTGAATTTTTAAGAAATGTTAATGAACCTACAAACCAACCTCAAAATCCTCAACAAGCACAACAACAACAACATCAACAAAATACTTAACAAGCACAACCACAATAACAATCTCCTCCACCAATCCTCAACATCCTCTTGGCATTCAACAAAACTTAATGAGTCAAATTGAAAACAATAAAAAACAAATCAAGGAGTTAATCACGAGGTTGAACGATCCAAACTGTTCAACCATGGAAAGAAAGACCCTTGTAACTTCACTCAAAGAAATATTAATGTTGGATGTTGTGGTTGTATTCTTGATATCTATTTGTTATTGATGTCAACACTATTAGCATTAAAGTCTTTAAGACTGTATATGTCGAGGATATTGAGAAAATTGTAATAAAATATGTTCTAGGTTATTTGTGAAGCAGTGAAGATCAGTGTGTTGGGAATTTTAGTATGTTGATGATGAGAAGTTGTGTATTAAAGGGTTTTTTTTCCTATGTATTAATTTCCTACTCCGTAATTTTCAAAGGTGCGCATGAAGATTTGAGCAAGTTATAAAGTTTTGTGTTCTAACAATTATTTTGTTATTGGCAATGGTGTTCACAAAATAAGATAATGTGTTTCTGGCAATCTAAAGTGTTATCTATGTTCCTAAAGTGTTTGTGGATTTTTCTAGATCAAGTTCTATATGTGTTGCACGTATGCATTGATCATTGTGCTCATGATATGAGATTTTCTCTTACGTGTTCATGTTTTTCATGTTCATGGCCGACAAAGTGCTTGTAGCATGTTCTGGATCTTCGAGGAAGATTAATTGAAAGTGTTTCGTGTTTGAGGACATTTTTTTAGGTCTCTACTATGTTGTGGCTGACCTTGGTGGATGTGCATTAATAATCTTTATTGTTTTGAGTCAAAAGTTTGCATTCATTCTATTATTTTTTTGAAGCTAACATGAAGCAATGTAATTTCTTGTTGTGGATATATATGACCGATTTTTTATCTCATTTGAGACATGTAGAAGTCTGGAAGTGTGAGTGTAAGGCAAAGAGATGTGAAGTGTGAATGTTGTGTGTGAATAAGGTTCAGATCATTCGAAAGCAGAGTAGAGTGTGAATAAGAGTGAAAGAAAGTGAAGAAGTGTTCATGTGCTTAACCGAAATGTACTCAAGCATTAACAAATGCTACTTTCTCAGTTCAATTTCTTTAGATGGACTTAATTTGAAAGTTTGATGTAAGACAGTGATTCCTCCTTTGAATAGTGAGCTCTAGGAAGTGTGCTTGAAGGCATGTGCATTCCCTATTCATTTTTCTTATACTTTTAATAGGGTATAACTTGTGGATTAACGCCCACCATTTTTTTCCCCTAATAGGGTTTCCATGCCAAAATTTTGGTGTTGTGTGTGTTTCTAATGTGTTGTTGATTCATTCTTTCACTGTTAATAATCAGATCTGAGATTAAAGATTAATAAGTTTGAATAAGTTTAAAATTATGTGACAACTGATTCACCCCCCCTCTTAGTTTTCTACCCTTGTGTTTCCAACAATTGGAATCAAAGTAGGTTCCTTGGAATAATTTTAATAGCTTGAGGTGATCTGGGATGGCTACATACAAGAAAGATAGTTTGAGATTTGATGGAACAAACTACACACTATGGAAGGCTAGAATGGAGTGTCATTTGAAGTGCATTGGTGAATACTACTAGAACATTACAAGTAATAGGTATGTTATTACTCAAAGTGGTCCTATTGCTACTGCTGAGATTAGGGACGCTGAATATAACATCAGAGCTAAGGAAGCATTGTTGAGTGCTTTGATTGATACTGAGATGACAAATGTTATGGATCTGAAAAATGCTCATGAGAACTGGAAAAAGTTGGAAACTTTATATGAAGGTGATGCTAATGTGAAGATGACCAAGCTACAATATCGGAAAGGAAAATATGAACTGTTGAAGATGGGTAATGATGATAATATTGCTACCTACATGCAAAGAGTGAATTAACTTGTGTGTGGTATTAGATGTGCTAGTGGACAAGTGGATGAATCAAATATTGTTGCTAAAGTGCTCAGATCCTTGCCTGATGCACACAAAATCAGAGTTGCAACCATTGAAGAGCTTCAGGCGGTTGTAAATGTAACCAGAGATATGTTGGTTGGGAAACTGACTACTTTTGAGTTGAGTGAATTCAGTGATGCCCTTCCTAAGATAGAGTTTGCATTTAAAGCTACTACTTCAGGGAGAGACAAACAAATATATGATCCAGGTGAAAGTTCCTCTAGAAAGACATTCAAGTATGAGGAAGAAATGAGATAGATTGAAGAAGAAGAAAGAGAACTGGATGAGCTTGAAGCACTTATTGTTAAAAGGGAAGCCAGAGGAGAAGGTAAGTATAAAGGAAAGCTGCCTATAAAATGTTTTTCTTGTAATAAGATAGGTCATTTTGCTTCAAGGTGCCCAGAAAGAGTTCCTAAGCCAAGACCTTACAAGCCTAAATTTCAAATGAAGTATTATTATGCTACTAATGAAGGTGTGATAGATGATGAATCTGAAAAATGGAATGCAAGTGAAGATGATTTTGTGTTTATTGCTATCAAGGAAAACCCTATCTATTGAATATGCTAGTTGTACAAAAGTGGAGAAAGCCCTAGTTGCTCAAATTTAAGAAAAAGATGAATGGGTAATTGACAGTGGATGTTCACATCACATGATAGGTGATAAAATCAAATTTATAAGTCTGGAAAATTATGATGGTGGTGTTGTAAGATTTGGAGATAACAATGGTGGTATAATCCGTGGTAGAGGATGTATTTCTTTTGATGGTAAGCATAATACTGATGATGATCTTTATGTTGAAGGATTGAATCATAATCTTCTAAGTGTTGGATAGATGGTTGATAAGGGATACAATCTTCAATTCAAAGATGGAAAGTGTAGAATAATGGGAATTTTTAGAAATTTGACTAGTTCTAGTACAAAATAAAAAGGTAACATCTTTCATTTGAATGCTGGTAGTAAAAGTTGTCTGATTGCTAAAGTTGATAAGAGTTGGTTGTGGCATAGAAGAATGTGTCATGTATACTTTGACAATATTATCAAGATAAGTGTCTCATAGGCTATGAGAGATATTCCTAAATTGGTGAAGCCTACTAATGTCATATGCAAGGAATGTTAGCTAGGAAAACAAACTAGAATTTCATTTCACAACAAACAACATTGTTCAAATGAATTATTGGAGCTTGTGCATATTGACTTGTGTGGTCCTACTAGAATCAAAATTTTGCAAGGTTATAGGTATTTCATGTTGCTTATTGATGATTACTCTAGGATGATGTGGGTTACTTTCTTAAGGGAGAAATTTGAAGCACTAGAAAAGTTCAAGATCTTTAAAGCTATGGTTGAGATAGAGACAGGTCTAAAGATAAAGTGTCTAAGA
Source organism: Sequoiadendron giganteum (assembly GCA_007115665.2). Taxonomy (NCBI): domain Eukaryota; kingdom Viridiplantae; phylum Streptophyta; class Pinopsida; order Cupressales; family Cupressaceae; genus Sequoiadendron; species Sequoiadendron giganteum. The sequence goes on from CM021109.1 coordinate 192,237,845, forward strand.
TCAGATAGAGGTGGTGAATTCACTTCCGATGAGTTTAATTATTTTTGTGAAGAACATGGGATAAAGATATAGTTATCTGCACCATGGACCCCTCAACAAAATGGAGTTGTGGAAAGGAAGAACATGACAGTTCTAGATGTTGCTAGAACCATGATGCTGGAAGGAAATGTCCCTCATGTCTATTGGAGAGAAGCTATAACTACTATTGTTTATATCCTTAACTGGATACAAATAAAAGGTAATACTGGTAAGACTCCTTTTGAGCTATGGTCTGGTCATAAGCCTACTGTTAAATACTTCAAAAGATTTTGGAGTAAATGCTATATCAGGAGAGATGAAGATATAGGAAAGTTTGATGCTAGAAGTGATGAAGGAATATTTCTTGGTTATTGTACTAAGAGAAAGGCCTACCAGTGCTACAACAAGAGATTGCAGAAAATGGTTGAAATTATAAATGTTAAGGTTGATGAAGACATTGCTAGACCCTCCAAAACTTGTGGATATGATTTTGATGATCAGAATGACAGTACAAACAAGATTTAGACTTCAAATCAAGCTCATATTGTTCTAGTGAATCAAGAAGATCAAGAAGAAGGAGAGACTAGTGAAAGCACATAAGAGAGATCACAAGAGCCTGAAATTCAAGATCAGCCTAAGACTCCAAGGTATGTGAGATTGAATCATTCAGAAAATCAGATTATGGGAGATAAGAATAAAGGTTTCCAGACTAGGAGAAGAATTGCAGAAGAATATTGTTTAATTTCAAAGATTGGGCCGAGTAATGTCAGTGAAGCATGCAAAGATAAACATTGGATTGAATCAATGAAAGAAGAACTACAAAAAATTGAAAAGAATAATACATGGATTCTTGTTCCTAGACCTAAAGACAAAAATGTAATTGGAACTAAATGGGTTTTTAGAAACAAGCTAAATGAACAAGGTGAAGTTATCAGAAACAAAGAAAGATTGGTGTGCAAAGGATATTCTCAGATGGAAGGAATTGACTTTGAAGAAACTTTTTCTCTTGTTGCTAGAATTGAAGCTATGAGATTGTTTCTTGCTTATGTTGCTTATAAAAACTACAAAGTTTATTAGATGGATGTCAAGTCAGCATTTCTAAATAGTGAATTAGAAGAATAGGTGTATATTGAGCAACCTGATGGATTTCAATTGAATGATCAGGGATACATGGTTTGTCGGTTGAAGAAAGCATTGTATTGACTCAAACAAGCACTTAGAGCTTGGTATGCAAGACTGGATAAATACTTGTTGAAACTTGGATTTAACAAAGGTACTGTTGATAGTACTCTGTATTTCAAGATTGATGATGATAAAGATTTTTATGTGGAAGTATTTGTTGATGATATCATTTTTGGAGGAGATGGTGATTTGTGCATGAAGTTTTCTAATGAGATGCAAAATGAGTCTGAGATGTCAATGATTGGAGAGTTGAAATTCTTTTTTGGATTGCAAATTACTCAGTTAGATAAAGGAATATTTATATCTTAGTCCAAGGATGTGAAGGAGTTGTGAAAGAAATTTTGTATGAAAGATTCAAAGCTAGTTGGTACACCCATGATGACCAAATGCAAGTTAACACAAGATGATGATTCTTTGAAGGTAAATCAGACTAGATTTCAAGCCTATCCTAAGGAATCTCATGTGACTGTTGTGAATAGGATTTTTTAGATACTTGAAAGGAATAGTTGATTTTGGCCTATGGTATCCAAAAGATGATGATCTTACTTTAAGTGCCTTTACTAATTATGATTGGGCATGAGATGTAAATTATAGGAAAAGTACTAGTGGTGGTGCATTTTTCTTGGGGAAGAAGTTGATTTCATGGTCAATAAAAAATCAAAATGTCGTTTCATTGTCTACTACAGAGGAAAAATACATTGTTGCTACTAACAGTTGTACTCAAGTATTGCAGATGAAGTAGATGCTGAAAGATATCAAAGTTGTGTATGATGAACCTATTGCCATATTCTATGATAATTCAAGTACTATAAACATTTCTAAGAATCTGGTGTTGCATTCAAAGACCAAGCATATATCTATCAAGTACCACTTTTTGAGAGATAAAGTGAGTGATAAGGAAGTCAGACTGAAGTATGTTCCTACTAAGGAATATATTGCAGACATATTTACTAAGCCTTTGCCTAAGGATAATTTTGAGTATCTTAGAGAGGAGTTAGGGGTGATTACCCCTCTTAATTAGAACTAATATGCATAGTCTTTGCATGAATTTGTGCACTCATAGTCATATTTTGACCCAGATTGATGTTGTGGTTGCTGCTACTCGGGGGGAGTAGTCAAATGACTCAGATATGTGGTTCAGAGCTTGTGTAATTTTTCCATTGATGTCAAAGAGGGAGAAGATTAATGTGAAAAATTATAGGGAGAAGAGTAATGTGAAAAACTAAGGGGGAGAACAGTATGAGAAGAGCAATATTGTTGGAAGAAGAGTTAGTTGCGTTGATGGTGTATATTTTACAACATGTGTTGCCATGAATGCCAAAGGGGGAGATTTTTGGATGTTGTGGTTGTATTTTTTGTATGTTGTTGTCATTGATATCAACACTATTAGTATTAAAGTCTTTAAGACTGTATATGTCAAGGATATTGAGAAAATTGTACTAAAATATGTTACAGGTTGTTTGTGAAGTAGTGAAGATCAGTGTGTTGGGAAGTTCAGTATGTTGATGATGAGAAGTTGTGTATTAAATGCTTTTATTTCCTATGTATGAAGTTCCTACTCCGTAAGTTTCAGAGGTGTGCATGAAGATTTGAGCAAGTTATAAAGTTTTGTGTTCTGACAGTTATTCTGTACTGGAAATGGTGTTCACTGAAGAAGATAATGAGTTTCTAGAAATATCAAGTGTTGTGTATGTTCCTAAACTATTTGTGGATGTTTGTAGATCATGTTCTATCCGTGTTGCACATCCGCATTGATCATTGTGCTCGCGATCCAAGATTTTCTCTTGCGTGTTCATGTTTTTCATGTTCATGGTCGACAGAGTGCTTGTAGTGTGTTGTGAATCTTTGAGGAAGATTAATTGAAAGTGTTTCATGTTTGAGGACATTGTTTTAGGTCTCTACTATGGTGTGGATGACCTTGGTGGATGTGCATTAATAATATTTTTTATTTTGGGTCAACGATTTGTATTCATTCTATTATTTTGTTGAGGCCAACTGAAGTAATATAATTTCTTGTTGTAGATATATATGAGTGATTTTTTATCTCATTTGATACATGTAGAAGTGTGGAAGTGTGAGTGTAAGGTAGAGATATGCAAAGTGTGAATGTTGTGTGTGAATAAGGTTCAAATCATTTGAAAGCAGAGTAGAGTGTGAAGAAGAGTGAAAGAAAGTGAAGAAGTGTTCATGTGCTTAACCAAAACTGTACTCAGGCATTAGGAGATGCTACTTTCTCAGTTCAATTTCTTTAGATGGACTTAATCTGAAAGTTTTATGTAAGACAACAAGTCTTCCTTTGAGCAGTGAGCTCTATGCAGTGTGCCTGAATGCATGTGCATTCCCTATTCATTTTTCTTACACTCTTAATAGGGTATAACTTGTGGATTAACCTCCACCATGGTTTTTCCCCTAATAGGTTTTCCACGCAAAAATCTTGGTGTTGTGTGTGTTTATGATGTGTTGTTGATTCATACTTTAACTATTAATAATCAGATATGAGATTAAAGATTAATAAGTTTGAAATTCTATGACAACTGATTCACCTCCCCTCTTAGTTGTCTACCCTTTTGTTGCCAACAGTTAGAACATGTAGATTCAATTAAAAAAAATTTAATTGGTTGGCAAGATAGGAGGCAAGTGGCTAGAGATTATTACCGGGATAAATTATCATATAAAGATGAAAAAGATAAAAAAATTACAAAATTAGAATTGTACTCATTATTCACTAATGCATGCACACATGCAAATCTTACCCTCAACCCGAAGTGGTTTTCTATCCATTGGTGCCACCACCAATAGATTAGGAATTTTTTTTGGGATAGGTGGTACATAGTTTTTGCTTACCCACCATGCAAAAATTGCGAAGTCCCACAATATTTCTTGAGGAAACTATACTATGAGTTCATCTTGAACAAAATCCTGAATTATTTTCATGAGGGACTTCTAGGGGAGAGGTGGGGGTCGACTCAAGATAGACTTGGTGCACAAAAAGATCCTAGGCGAAAAGCAAGATGACCTCTCACTAAGCTGCCTCATGAGCACATCATTATCCCTTCCATCATGAAGGAGAGTGTCGAGGTAGAGAAATTGTAGTCCATCAACTCTTTGAACCAAATTGTCATCGGACATGCCAACCCTATGCTATAACGCCATCCAGGGGAGTCTTCGAGTGGTGGGCTTCAACCACATTTGTGTCAATCTTGTGGGGTGACTTGTTCATATGACCCCACCGACACTTTGGAAGCTGCTACACAAGATACATCTGCAGCTATGGAGATGGTGAGGGTAACTAAAATTTTGAATGAGGCCTATGGAATCAATTCTCAAGTAAATGTTAGCATGTTCATTAAATTGAATTTATTAAATTTAAATTTTGAAATGCAAGATTAACTAATTTAGTTTTATGATTTTAATAAAATTTGAGCATCACAATGTTGATACTAGATACACCAGCCCTACACTTGATTATTTCTCCACTGCATCTATCGTTGAGGTATGTAACTAGTAAACAATTATAGATTTATTACATGTTAATAGCATTATTTTATGAATGGTATTCTAACATATGATTTTGGAAGTTGAATAGGCTAATATTGGAGGTTTTGAGGGAACACCTCCCAGTGTCAGTGTATTTAGACAAACCTACACACAGGTAATAGAATAAAGAGTTTAACTAATGAATTACACTTAATAGATTTGTGTAGTTTATATTCATATTGTTGATTATGTTGCATTGCACATCTTTCAAACTCAAATCATTACTTCACATTCCATAACTAATAACTAGATGTTGATAGATGACAAAATTTCAACTACAATATAGTTTTTTAGAAAGTCAACATAAGCAGTGATGCAATTACTTCACATAGCATAAGTAATAAGTAGGAGCAGGTTCCAATTGCATTTGTTTGTCATGGAATTCCATGAAACCACTTTTTATTGAGGCATCTTTTCAAATAGTTCACTACCTTGTCTATGTTATGGATGCTTGGAAGAAATATATGAACGAATAATAGTAAGCAATAACATAGACAAGGCAATGTGTTGTTTGAAAAAATGCCTCAAAGAAATGCGGTTTCATGGTGATGTCTATCACCATGAGACCCAATTTCTTTGAGGCACTTTTTCAAATAGCTCACCGACTTTTCTATGCTACCACATTTTCCATACATTTCTACCAAAGCATTTTATTGAAACAGTTTATTTCCTCACTGCTATGGCTAAAAGCTTAAAAAATGTACTTTCCAACAAACTATGGATGCTTGGAAAAATATAGCAAAACATAATAGTAAGGAATAGCATAGAAGAGTCAGTGAGTAGTTTAAAAAAATGCCTCAAAGAAATGCAGTCTAATGGTGATGGAATGCCATTCCATCACCATGAGACCACATTTCTTCAAGGCATTTCTTCAAATGGCTCACCACCTTTTCTATGCTACCACATTTTCCATACATGTGTACCAAAGCATTTTATCAAACTACTCACTTCCCAGCTACTATGGCTAAAAGCCTAAAATAGGTGCTTTCCAACAAACTATGGATGCTTGGAAAAAATCTATTAAAGCATAATAGTAAGCAATATTATAGTCAAGGCAGTGAGTAGTTTGACAAAATGCCTCAAAGAAATGCGGTCTCATGGTGATGGAATAACATTCCATCACCATGAGACCACATTTCTTCGAGGCATTTCTTCAAACAACTCACCACTTTTTCTATAATACCACATTTTCCATACATGTGTACCAAATCATTTTATCAAACTACTCACTTCCTTACTGCTATGGATAAAAGCCTAAAATAGGTGTTTTCCAACAAACTATGGATTCTTGGAAAAAATCTATCAAAGCATAATAGTAAGAAATATCATAGTCAAGACAGTGAGTAGTATGAAAAAATTCCTTGAAGAAATGTGGTCTCATGGTGATGGAATGACATTCCATCACCATGAGACCACATTTCTCTGAGGCATTTTTTCAAACAACTTACTGCTTGAAGAATAGAAACCAACCCATTAGCCAAAATCCCACTCCAAATTATTTTCAACATCCTCATCCTCAATTTACCAATCCATGGATACTTCCACCTTTTATTCCACTTTTTCATGTCCCCACCCCTCCCTCTTCATGTTTTGATCGCCCTCCATCTCATAACCAATAACACACTATAACATCCACCCCATCCCAACACAATACCATAGAGAAGGCAATGAACTGTTTGAAAAAATGCCTCAAAGAAATGTGGTTTTATGGTGATGGAATTCCATGAAACATTTGTTGGTAATGGCATTCCATCACCATGATACCCCATTTCTTTGAGGCATTTTTTCAAATAGTTCACTGCCTTCTCTATGCCACCACAATTATTGTACATGTTTATGAAAGTATTTTATCAAATGGTTCATTTCCTTACTACTATGGGTAAAATCCTAAAAACACGTGCTTTCAAACAAGATATGAATAGAGAAAATAGTAAGCATGATGGTTAGAAATATATAGTTTAATAAGTACTCAAAATTTTGTTCATTATCTCATACATTATAAACTATGACGTGGATCACTATTGTAGTTTTTGTGATTGAATAATTTGTTGTTTTATTTTCAGATGTTACAAGAAGATACACCTCTGAATGTTCATAGGGAAATGGAGATCGGTGTTTCATTTACTATAGGCTCCTTGATGGATCTAATAGGGGAGGTATGAGGCAAATTACTAAATTTAAATTTACATTCGTTATTATAGATGTTAGTGAAAAATCAAACCATTATTTTTTTGTAGTTTAATTTCTATTTGGATGGTTTATACAATGATTCAACATGCCTTAGCAAAGGCATTTCAATATTTCCCTTCTAGAGAGTGATCATCAGATGGTGGTAAGTGATTATTTTGTTAAATATATCATTTTTTATAATGTAATTTCTATATATTAATGTATTTAGTTCTTATTGTAATAGATATGACTTGACCAAGAACTAAACCCTAGGAGGAGCACAAGGAGCACTCCTCGACCGCAGAATAAATGAGTGACAGACGCATTGCCATATGATCAACAAGCAAAGGGTAATAGTTTATTTTGAGAAGAGCATGGAGAGAAATGAATTTTGATTCCAGAGCCCTTTGTTGTATGCCTATATGGCATTTTTGTACATATTTTTTATTGGATATATTTGACAATGTATGCCTATATGGCATTCTCGTAAGCCTATATGGCTATTTTGTACATATATTTTATACTTATATCGACATATATATATGTATGCCTACATGGCTATTTGGTTAATACAAATCTTTTTTATTAATGGTGTCCATATTTGTATTATAAATCCATGGCTCAATAGATATGAGTTACGTGTATTCAAGTGTATAATTTACAACTTACATGTATACTTTGTGACTTATGTTTATTCCAATGTATACTTTGTGACTTACATGTTTTCATGCATATACCTTGTATTTTTTGCATATACTTTGTATTAATTTGTGTATACTATGTATTTGTGTCTATACTTCAAGGCTTACGTGTTATTGACATGTATACTGATTAATTGGTTAGCCTTAGCATTGATGATTGCTTTCCTTCATGGTTTGTCTTGAATATTAATTGATTGATGCTAAACAACTTTATTAGTTGATGCTAAACAACTTCAACATATCTACTATGTACTTATGCTTCCCTTATTCACATGTACATTTTTGACTTATTCACATGTATACTGATTAATTGGTTAGCCTTAGCATTGATCATTGCTTTCCTTCATGGTTTGTCTTGAATAATAATTGATTGATGCTAAACAACTTTATTAGTCGATGCTAAACAACTTCAACATCTCTAGGAATACTAGTAGAGTTACAAATTCCAAAATTACACAAATTGAAAAGAAAAGATTAACTATAAATAAATTCATTGATTATTAACTTGATAATTGATTAAGAATGAGTATCAAATATATCAAGAGATGAGCCTTCTAGAATGAAAACTGCCAACTAGAAAATAGGCAAAGCATTCCCAATACTTTGAAAGTAATAATCCACCCAAAATTGCAATGGGAGAGAAGGCTTATTTAAGATCCTTGAGCAATCTATTTCCTAATTCTCCCTTCTTCTTACATATCTCAATTTAGTTTAATCCAAAGAGTTCCATGAAATGCTTTATCTAAAAGAAAAAAACGCGTTTTCAATTAGTATTCCATGAAATGTTTCATAAAAAGATTCCAATTTAATATTTTGATTGGAACAACTCAATTAAGAAAAGGATACCTAATCTTGAAAACACTTTCAAAACATAATATTCATAGTAGATGATGAGTAGTTAACTTCTTGACACATTATCATACAAACATTTATCTTGAATAGTTTTTATTCATAGCATAAGGGATCAAGCCAGTTGAATGTAGCTCAAAGTGATTCTGCGTGTTTGGGTGTGAATGAGGACCATTCCTAAAATAAATGTACCAATCTGGATGTGTTGAAGAATTTTGTTTGGTCACATGAGTTGCAAAACGAAAGTTGCACCACTTTGCAACTTTGCACTGCTTGCAATTGACAATTTTTCCATCATGTAAAAACTGGACACCACAGGAAAATGACTCTGAGATAACAAAAACTAAGAGAGGTTATTGTAAAGGGGCCCAACATGATCCTATAGGTTCAAACATATAGTTTGTAAGTGTCATGGTTCCCATTAATACCTCATCAAAGATTGTTGTCTTTTTGCACTTTGGAACCTTAAGGGATCGCACTGGTTGAACATAGCTTAGAGAAATTCCACGTGTTTGGGTGAAAAAGAGGACTATTCCTAGCATAATTGTACCCATTCAGACGTGTTGGAATAGTCTGTTTAGTCACACAAGTTGTAGAACAAAAGTTTCACCATGTTGCAACGTTTAACTACTTGCATTTGACAACTTTTTCCCCAAGTGAAAATTTTCCACCACGAGAAAACGCCTCTGGGATAGTGAAAACCGAGAGATATTATTGTAGAGGGGTCCAACATGATCCCATAGTATCAAACAATAATTTTCTAAGCATCACGATTTATGAGTAACAACCCGTCAAAGATTGCAGTCATTTTTCACTTTGGACTCTTGAGGGATTATGTCAGTTGAATGTAGCTCAAAGCGATTCAACGTGTTTAGGTGCAAAAGAGGACTATGCCTAGCATAAACGTACCCAATCAGACACGTTGGAACAATTTTTTTGGTCACATGAGTTGCAGAACGAAAGTTTCACCATTTTGTAACTTTCAACTACTTGCATTTGATAACATTTTTCCCAAGTGAAAATTTGCCACCATGGGAAAATACCTTTGAGATAGTGGAAAATGAGAGAGGTTATTGTAGAGGGGCCCAATGCAATCCCATAGGCTCATAAGAGAATTTTCTAAGCATCATGGTATCCGAGTAACAACATGCTAAAGTTTGCAACCATTTTCCACTTTGGACTCTTAAGGGATTCTACCGGTTGAATGTAGCTCGAAGTGATTCAACATGTTTGGGTGTGAAAGAGGACCATGCCTAACATAAAAATACCCACTCAGATGCGTTGGAATAGTTCACTTGGTCACATGAGTTGCTTAACGAAAGTTACACCACTATGCAACTTTCAACTAATTTCATTTGACAACTTTTTCCCCAAGCAAAATTTTGCGACCACGGGAAAATGCATCTAAGATAGTGAAAACCTGAGAGAGGTTATTGTAGAGGGGACCAACATGATCCCATGGGATCATATGAGAAGTCTCTAAGCATCACGATATCTGAGTAACAACATGTTGAAGTTTGCATCCATTTTGCACTTTGGACTCTTAAGGGATTTTACTGGTTGAATGTAGCTCAGACTGATTCAACATGTTTGGGTGCAAAAAAAGACCATTCCTAGTGTAAAAATACCCACCTAGATGCATTGGAATAGTTCATTTGGTCACACAGGTTGCAAAACAAAAGTTGCACCACTTTGCAACTTTCAACTACTTGCATTTGACAACTTTTTCCCCAAGAGAAAATTCACCACCACGGGAAAACACCTCTGAGATAGAGGAAACTAAGAGAGGTTATTGTAGAGTTATCTAACATGATCCCATAGGATCAAATGATAAGTTTCTAAGCATCACGTTGTTTGAGTAACAACCTATCGAAGATTGCAGCCAATTTGCAGTTTGGACTCTTAAGGGATTTTGTCGATTGAACGTAGCTCAGAGAGATTTTGCATGTTTGGGTGTGAATGAAGACCATTATTAGCATAAATGTACCCATACAAATGATTTAGAATAGTTCATTTGGTCAGACGAGTTGCAAAACGAAAGTTGCACCACTTTGCAACTTTACACTGCTTGCATTTGACACTTTTTCCATCAAGTGAAAATGGGACACCATGGGAAAATGACTCCGAGATAAAAAAAAATGAAGAGATATTATTGTAGAGGGGCCCAACATGATCCCATAGACTTAGACAAAGAGTTTGTACGCGTCATAGTTTCCGAGTAATAGCTCACCAAAAATTGTTGCCTTTTTACACTTTGGACTCTTAAAGAATCGATTCAGTTGAGCATAGCTTGGAGCGATTCTACGTGTTTGGGTATAAAAGAGGACCATGACTAGTGTAAAATCACCCATTTAGACACATCAAAATAGTTTGTTTGGTCACACAAATTGTAGAACAAAATTTGCACAACTTTGCAACTTCACATTGCTTGTAATTGACACTTTTTCCATCAAGTCAAAATTGGAGACCACAGAAAAAAGACTCTAAGATAACAAAAATCAAGAGAGGGTTATTGTAGAGATTCCCTATGTGATCCCAATTCCTCAGACGGAATGCCCTTAGCTAACACGGTATCTGGGTAATATGCCATCAAATATTGTTTCCCTTTTGCAATTTGGACTGTTAAGAGATTACGTTTCTTGAAATACAAATGTTTGAGGGTAGCAATAAATTTTAATATTTGAGTAAATCTCATTACAAGTGTTTATTTCAATAGATTGTATGCTATATTGATATTGATATATAATCATTAGGTTGATTTTTTTGAATAAATAAAGTGTTTATAATAAGTTAGTCAATTGGTGCTAGTTATAATAGGGAGATAATAAAAAAAGAAAAAGAATGATTAGTAACAATCAATGGTTATTACACTCACTATATTAATAATATGATGTTTACAATAGAATGAGATTTATTTGGCTATCCTAATTCTTCTGTTTGTGCTACAATTGTCTAATATGCTTCATACATCGTTCTGAAACCCAAGTGCTTGTACTTGTAGGCATGATGCCTTAGGCACTCCATTCTCATATATCTTTTACTATGTCACTCATACATTCAAGATTCTCTTATAATGTCTACATCATAAGTGCTCATGATGAGGTTAAATTCAAATGAATAACTTGAGATTCCCTCGCTAAGCTTCACATGCTCTTTTATAATGGCTTCAAATCATAATTGATGTTTTTCAAGATCATCAAAATAAGGATGTTGCATTGCTTTTTTGGTCGAGATTCTCTTCGATGGCTCATAAATCAACATTTTTTGCAAGGAGAGACCAATCAATTTTTAGTAGGTTACTTACAAATAGGCAAAGTAAAAGAAGAAAAAGAAAGAGAATCCAAAATGAAAATGAAATGAAAATAGATGGAAGAAACTTATAGACAACAAATCCACACCATTTGGTTCCAACTCGGGAACAACAAGGCATTAATTTTGATACTTCCATTGAGGATAGGCATGATAGTCTCTCAACTTAGTCACTCTTGGCCATACATCTTCACTGGGAGTTCCAAGGTACCTATTTCACACAACACCTCTCATGAATAGAATAACTTGAAATTCAAGATGCTCTTGTAATGTCTACATCATAAGTGCTCATGATAAGGTTAAATTCAAATGAATAACTTGAAATTCCATCACCAAGCTTCACACACAATTTTATAATGGCTTAAAATCATAATTGAGATTTGTCAAGATCATCAAAATAAGGATGTTGCATTTCTTTTTTGGATGAGATTCTCTTCGATGACATAAATTGGCATTTTCTACAAGGGGATACCAAACATTTTTTAGTAGGTTACCTACAAATAGGAAAAGTAAAAGAGGATGATAGCATTGGCATCATACAAATTAATTTGCATTCAAGTATAAATTAATAAGAACCAATGTGCATACTTACAAATTAATCCAATGAACCATCTGGGTCTACTCTACTCTTTATTGTGTCAAGTATTGCCTCATGGTCAGACTCGCAGACCATCCAAAAGGTCTTGTTCAAAAGTCTACCCTCATATTTTGTCAAACGAACATTGGATGCCACAACAAGGTTTGAGTAATGAAGAATCTTACGATGCATGTCAAAGTCCTGAAATAGCCAATATTTAACACGCTTATGTGGGTACCTTCTAAGCCACGTTCCAGTAACAACAACTAAGCCTGTAAGGTATTCGATGTTTTCTCCATCTAGAATTGGGGCCTCCAATTTCTTTTTGGCCTCAACACAATGACACAAGTAATATTTTGTTTCCTCTTTGTTGTCTTCATCTACAATAATTGCAAAAACATGCCATGCATTGATATGTGCAACAAATCTCTTGAAATTAGTCAACATTACAAATACACTACAAAGTAAGATATCTATAGGAATTTTAAAAACTAAGCAAGTAGATATATTAACTGGTTGAACTAGATCTGAAATGTGGTCAAATTCGATCGATGAATCCCATCTGTGTTAGTTCCAATGTCATCGGAGCACAATACATGTGAAGTGGGATAAGATAACTTGTCAACCATTTGTCAACCCACTCCTTTGACTCACAATCATTTCAAGATTGCATTGTACATGAAGAACAAAAGCATGCCCTCTTCCATGTATTAATATTCCATGAAAAAAATCTAAGAATGAAAGGCGTACCTTCATTACCTAGACCCATCTAAGCATTACACTACTCGATGATTGATTTTGCATTTGTCAACTTTGCATTATTTTTATACTTTAACTCTTCTCGTGCTAATGCTCTTTTCACACATGCTCCTGCACCATCATGCTCCCCCTTTCCATGACCGACCTCACAAAAGTTCCATATATTTTGAACACTTGTTGCATCCTGCTCAACCAGTAAAACATAAGCGAGTTCTTGAACTGTGTTGCACAGTTATCTGACCATATTATATGCCAATTGTATGCTATGCCCCTCTAAGCCAAATCACTATAGAACATCTGGAAGAAACCTTGCACGAACTTTGGAGAATGTGTGTGACCATCACTAATATAAAAGTGATACTCCCTCAATACCTTCCTTTGGTCCTTTGTACTATCAACTGCATGAATGAATTCTATGTGCACAAATATCAAAACTTGTGTGGAATTGTAATATTGTGACTACACCTCATGTTGTAGCTATAGAGTGTAGTTCTCTACAAAGTTGACCACTAAAACTATGCTGCCAATTGGAAAGGTGTCCTTGCATAGCTTGAATTGCATGTCTAGCCATTGATCTCTATGGGTATGCCTTGCATACTCATACAGTATATTGTCACAAAACATGGACATAAACTGATACACTGGAATCTTCTAAATAACCAGATCACATGTTTTTGCTTGATTACCATCTTTTGTAGCATATGCCACTATTTTATACTTCTTGAACTCTACTAGTTTTCATCCCACCCCATTTGTACTTTCCATATGTTGACATACTAGCATACGCTGCAAGCCACCACAACACTTGCATGAACCATCCAAGCATGTTATCCTATAGAATATTTTTCCATCCTCTATTTCACATAAATTTTTTGATAAGAACTCTCTTGAAGATTTTGGTGGGGCTTCTATGCCACAATCCTACAAAACATTGTTAGTATGCAAATCTAAACATATAGAATGACAAACATCATAATGGTTAGAGAATTGAATATGTGCTCTACAACAACAAGTAGTGCATGTGTGATTTAGGGTTGAGGGTTGAGAGTCAAGGGTTGACGTTTGAGGGATTAAGAGGGTATATGGGTTGAGGGATTAGGGTTTAAGGGCTGAGGGATTAAGAGGGTATAGGGGTTGAGGGATTAGGGTTTAAGGGTTGAGGGCTAAGGGTTGAGGGATTAAGAGGGTATGGGGGTTGAGGGATTAGGGTTTAATGGTTAAGGGTTGACAATTGAGGGATTAAGAGGGTATAGGGGTTGAGGGAATAGGGTTTAAGGTTTGAGGTTTGAGGGTTGAGGGATTAAGAGGGTATGGGGGTTGAGGGATTAGGGTTTAAGGGTTAAGGTTTGAGGGTTGAGGGATTAAGAGGGTATAAGGGTTGATGGATTAGGGTTTAAGGGTTGAGGGATTAAGAGCGTAGAGGGGTTGAGGGATTAGGGTTTAAGGGTAGACTATAGAGGGGTCGAGGGATTAAGAGGGTATAGGGGTTGAGGGATTAGGATTTAAGGGTTGAGGGTTAAGTGTTGAGGGATAAGAGGGTATAGGGGTTGAGGGATTAGGGTTTAAGGGTTGAAGGTATAGGGTTGAAGGATTAAGAGGGTATAGGGGTTGAGGGATTAGGGTTTAGGGTAGAGAGTAGAGGGGTTGAGTGATTAAGAGGATTTAGGGGTTGAGGGATTAGGTTTTAAGGGTTGAGGGTTGAGGGATTAACAGGGTGTAGGGGTTGATAAGTGAGTGCATAAAGTTGAGGGTAGACAATTTAAGGGGTTAGGGTTTAAGGGTTTAAGTTTTAGCACGTATAGGATTTACAGTTTAAGGATAGAGGGTTTAAGGGTTTCGGGTTTAACCTGGTTAAGGGTAGAGGGTACAGGGTACAAGGTTTAGGGTTTAGGGTTTAGGTATTAAGGGTTTAGGGTTTAGTGATTACAATTTATGATTTAAGGGTAGATGGTGTAGGGTTGAGAGAGAGGGGGGTTGAGGGTAGAGGGTAGAGGG
Organism: Sequoiadendron giganteum; assembly: GCA_007115665.2. Taxonomy (NCBI): domain Eukaryota; kingdom Viridiplantae; phylum Streptophyta; class Pinopsida; order Cupressales; family Cupressaceae; genus Sequoiadendron; species Sequoiadendron giganteum. Next base: position 192,252,941 of record CM021109.1, read on the forward strand.
TAGAGGGTAGAGAGTTAAGGTTTTAGGAGTTTACGGTTTAGGGTTTAAGGGTTTATTGGTTAATGGTATAGGGTTTACAATTTAAGGGTCCCACTCCCTCTCTTAGGTCTTCCCCCCCACCATAATTGAATAAATTCTCTCCCTCTCAAGTATCTCTCTCTCTCTCTCGGGTCTCACTCCCTCCCATGCTACCTAGACTAATTTGTGCCACTCCAATTCCCTCTCTCACAATCCCTCTCTGTTAGGCCTCACTTACCTCCCACCCTACCTAGACGAATATATTTCACTCCAACCCCCTCTCTCACACTACCTCTTTCTCTCTCCCCCTTTGGTCTTTTTGTATCTCTCAGGTCTCATCCCTCCCAACCCATCTCTCGTTGTTAGGTAATTTCCCCCATTGTAACTAGATAACTCTCTATCCCTCTTAAGTCTCTATCGCTCTCAAGTCTTAGTCGCTACCACACTACCTAAACTAATCTATCTCACTCCTATCACCTCTATCTCTATCTCAAGTGTCACTCCCTTTGTCTCTATGGAGTCTCTCTCTTTCAAAACAACACATTTGGTGCTTGCCAAATTTGGAGAGCACCAAATGTGTTTTACCTTGAAACGGTAAAATACGGATTGATCCCGTGATTCAGGCCCATATGCTTTTGTATTTGTCTAGTTCAACACTTTATCTGATTCATAAACTCCTTTTTTTATGTAGTTGAGTTCATGTTGTACTAATCTATGCTTGATCCATCACCTTTTTACCACCAATTTGCATGGTAGACAACGTAGAAGAAACATTTTGAAGTTTCTACATCATTTTACATTATCTGAGGTAATATATTCATTTTGGTAATATTGAAATGGTTATATTTATTATATTTGTTTGTTTTTGGCAATATAAACTAAATTTATTTAATTATTTTATTAATCATAACAATTGGACATAGAATTCAACATTGAATTAGATGGGATTTGCATAAAAAAGTTTAATTTTTATGAGTTTGAAGAACAAAAAAATGAAAAAGATGAAATTTACCTAACAAAAATTTACTTATGAATTCTATTTGCAATGCTTATATAGTAGTTCATTTCCAACATGGCTAATGGAATTCACTCTATTTCATTTTATTTTCAACTAATTTGGAAAACTTTTATTTTCAACTAATTTGGAAAACCTAATAGTGTTCATCAATGTTAATGCAAGTTTCCATTAATTTTTTTGTTCCATAAAAAATTCACCTTCATCACATGTGCTTAGATAAATTCAAGTGAATTGACATATTTGTTAGTGCAATTTTCCATTCATTCATAACATTTACCTTTCTAATAAATAAAAAAATGGAAAATTTTGTGCAATTGAGAATGCTTATTGTCTTTCTAAGTTGCCTCATTGCCAAAGAAATAGTGAATAGTTATAAGATATAGCATCACAAACCCTTATTTGAATTCATATTCTTCATGACTTTTTTGACAATCACAAATTTGGTTTTGAGAGCAATAAACAAAAGATTCTCTTGTTTTCATTTAGGTGGCAACAACTTATACCCTAGGTTTGTGATGCAGAGCAGGGAGACAAAACCTTCAACAATCACAATTAGATCAGTTTCAAACAATATTCAATCTCAAAAACCTCAATTCAATGCTCAACTAACCAATTCACATTCACTTCCTTGTAGCATTCACAACAAATAAAATTGTTCATATCTTATCATATCTTAGTCACTGGAACCATCTCTAATACATCTAAACACTAAACCATTGCTTTAGGACTTTCCATTCTTGAAACAAGGAGGATTTATTCAAAATCAATGTTGTTATTAGTCCATCAATGTGAGGAGAACCTCAAGGAAGAGGTGAGAGTATGGAAAAAATGAAGAAGATCAAGAAGTATTCCCTGTTTTTAGTGTAAAATTATGAGTTTTGACTGTTAAATTTGTGGTTCATGGTCTAAAAGCTATGGGAAATGTTAAAGGAATGTATTACCTTTCATTTTTAGTTTTTCTAATTGAATTTCATGTTGGTTTGTGAGTTTTATGATCATTTTGGTGCTAACGGGTATGAAACCCTGTTTTGGGGTTTTGAACACTAAAGAATGCATGTATGAACTTTTCCTTTGGTGGATACCCCTAGAAATTAGTGAAAAAAAGGCTGACAGATTTTTTTCCATGTTAAATAAGGATTCAAGAGTTGAAGAGTTCATGGAAGTGTTTTGTGAGTTGTCCTAGTTGATTTCTTGTGTGTCTTGACTAAAAATCAAGGTTTCATGTACTTGGGTTTGAGGAAATAACAGTGCTAAAGGTTGGGAGTAATTTTTTAGAGCATGTGCTGGATATTTTTAAAGTGTTCCAAGTATTGTTTGGGTGTGGTGTGTTGAGGAAGTTCGGGTTTCAATAAACCCCTAGGGGAAACCTAGTTTGAAATAGCTTAGAGTGAGGGTTTGAAGGTTGGTAACCTAGTGAGGGTTTGAGGGTTTTATGATGTAATTCGACCCATCCCACTTTTTGTGCCTATTGTAACTTTTGGAAATGGGTCCTCTAACTTGAAAAATACATGCCTAGCCTAATTATAATGTTGTGGGGTCAAGGTTGGGTGTTTGGGATGATGTTCTAGGATTGTAGCAAGGTATTTTCATGGTGAAAATGAGGGCTTCAAGTGGTGTTTTAAAAAAATATGGGAAGGAATGTCCATGTAATGTATTATTCACCATGTGCAGGGTTTGGTAAGTGTGTTTGGTGCTTTGTATGGGTCTGGAAGGTCTGGGAGATTGAAGTTTCATTAAAATCCCAAGTATTTTGCTTGAAATGAAGGGTTTGGTGTATTAGTGGTCTAGAGGTCTTCGACCTAAAAACAAATCAGGAAATTGCAGGTTTTGACACATAACATACTTCTTTTTGAGGAGTTTGAGTGAAGATCTAGTGTTTAAAAGGTACTCTCTTTGTAAATTAGGCCAATTGAATAGCCTTTTCCAAGGTGGGTCTATTGGAAGTCAATGTTGGTCCAAAGGAGTTGATGTTGGGGTTTACCTGTGTTTTATAACTTGCAAATGGGTATCTTATTCATCCCTGATTTTTTCAAGTGTTTTGGAGAATCTTGGTGAAAAGGCCCTTGAACCGGGTTACTTATGCTACAAGGGAAAGCTTGGTAGAAGTTGCGATTTTCAGTTGAACATTTGATTTTTCTTTGGAATTTGATTGATTCTCATTAATTTGGTGTATTGAATGGTTTCCACCCCTCTCTGAATCAAAAAATGGTGTTTCTTGGTAAGTTAAGTGATCAAGTTGTGTCTGGTTTATTATTTTAATCTTGTTAGATGCCTTAATAGGCTCATGCAAAGCCCTTATACCTTAGTGTGGATTGGAGTCCTTAGAAGCCTATTTCCTTTGATAAAATACATTGGTGTGTTTCATATTTAATGCAATGAAATCAACGATATCAATATTTTCAAAAAATGCATTACTTACTTTTGTTCTATGTGTGTTTGTGATTGTAAGTGTGTTTGTGAACATGTACCAGTGAAATTCATGCCAAGGAAACGATCGAAAGAACGTGCAGTTAAAAATGCAAGGAGAAGAGAATAAATAAATGTAGCTTCTGAAGCAAAGGAATTGCAGCCCATATAGCCAAAAATTCCTATGCAATCTAAGAGAGATGTCAAATTGGAAAAACAAAGGGCACAAATGAGGAAAGTTTGTGGAAGGATAGGAATGGATACCAAAGTTGGGGGCACATCATCAACCACAGGTGAAGCTCAATGCATATCTCCAATTGAAGACACATCGGCAACAACATGTGGTTTCCAAGTACATTGAAAATCACATCTCGAATTGAAGACACACCATCAACAACATTTCATTTTGAAAGTACATCGACAAACACATCTCTATTTGAAAGCACTCCACAAATGACATCTGAAGTTGGAGGTACAACATCGTTTACATGTCAATCTCAAGGTATGTCATCAATTGCACCTTCGATTGAAGGTACATGATCTATCCCTGATGTTGTTGACCTTCCCAATGTTGACACAAATTTACATTTGAGAACTCCTCCTAGAGTTTTGCAAAGAAAAACTACATTTTTGATTGATTTTGATTCCAATGTTTTGAAATGGATGCCTAAGATTCCTAAACGTACATGTCAAAGATATATTTTATGTTAATTATGTCAGTGATATATTTGAAATTTATATGTAGGATCATCAAGAGATGAGAAAGTAGCAAAGGGGCACATCACCATTGTAGGACCTTCAATCGACCTCCTTATCTAGCATGCATGAAGGTGATATTAGGTCTCGTCAGGTGTATGACTGACATTATTTAGTTATTTCTCTTTTAATGATTTTTATGTGAGTCCATGTTTAAGATTGATAGGCTTTTGCATGTTTTTTGTGGACCAAATTTCTATGATACACAACCATAGAGAGGATACTACCCATGTGTTTTGTAGGGAGCAAGGGATGTACATGTTTTGAAGCATTTTGGAATGAAAATAACTGGGCCAGCTGAGGTGGAATGGAGAAATGAAACTGGACAACAACTCTTTTTGTTTCCTCTCAAGTACAATATATTTCATGATCTGTGCTGCAAATGGGAGGATTATTTCCCTGCATGTATTGCTACAAGTATTGACAAATGGGAAGATTTTCAAGATGTTCTTCCATCACTATTGTAATATTTGTCATTGACTTAGTGTATTTTTTGATATACAAAAATTAGGAGAAATTAATACATGCAAATGTGTATATTCCTTAATATATGCCTCAATTAAATGTGTATATTACATTTGAAATTATTTGTAATGCTTCATGGTTTAAATTTAAAGTTGTATTCAAGGAGAAACATGTGGATTTATGAGTAAGAATGAAATAATGTCTAATATAATTGTAGAAAGGCATATTTTATTGCCCCTACCATGTCAATCCTATCGAATTGGGAAGCTAGTGAGCTCACTGGCTTGCCAAATCTGTAGGGTTGACAAGGTAGGGGCAGCGTATGCCTCATAGAAATTGATGCAACCTAGGTCATCTCTAACATACCTCAATTCCACCTAAGACTCCTTTGGAGCAACTTGCTAAAAAATTGAAAACAACGTTGTCCAACCTCACTTTTTCATGTAAAAACACCCCAAATGCCACCTAGGGCATCACCAAAAATTGGTATGCGCACCTCCTGATATAGAGTTGATCAACCAAGATGTGATTTGACACAACTTATCTCAAATATGCCCACTAAGACATCAACATTCACTTGAATCAATAGGGTACCTCAACTTCCCAACCATGGAGTCCATTAGACCAGACATGATCAAAGGCTTGGGAATATCTTCAACATCCCTTACTTGACTGATCAACACCCACCAATAGGACGTTGAACTTTAGGAACAATCAATGACTCTTCAAAACAAAATTAGGCCTTAAATTCCTTGTAGCCCTATCAACTAGGACAGTCAACAATAAAACTAGTTGGAGGCAAGAACCAGACAATTGACACAGGTTTCAAACCCCTTATGCAGGCCTCTTCAAACCCCCAAGACTTCAAGGTATGACATTCAACAAAACAACTACTATGGACCAATCTACAACGCCACAAGGGGACCTAATGAAGTTGTTCCAAAAAAGAACCAAGGTATCTAGGCACTCCCCAAATCCCCTAATCCATGAACATGGTTATTAAAACATAAATACACACATCTCAACACCCTTGACCGATTGCTCTCAACAAATTCCACTCACAACTCATCAAACTCAAACTTTCTTACACAAAATTAGGCTTGTCACATGAGGATTCCAAGCCTAAGGTAACCAAAAAATCACTCCAAAATCCTTGTCGTTCTCCAAAACCTCTTCAAACATAAATTACATGATGAAATTTTCCATTCCACCAAGAATTAAGCCTTGACCAAAAGGGAATGACGAGTTGTGTGCATTTTTGTGATCAAATCTTGGTTTTTGAGGGTTTTTGACCAGTTCCAGAAGAACGATGATACCTCCCTCTATTATTTATGGAATTGGACCAAACCACCACCAAAAGGAATCTATCTCACTCCTCTATCGAACCATGTTAGCCTTGCAGCCGTTCGGACAAGCTACAAGCCATACCAAGCACAAGATCAACAAATTCACACGGAAAATTAGAAAAACAAAGAACAGTGTGAATAATTCTTATTAGATATTCTCAAAAAGTTCAACAAAAACCTCCATTCGAGACTCTCAAGGATTTACATAGTCCTTTACACCCTTCTCTAACTAATCCACACCCTCAACTAACTAAAAACCAACTTTTAAAACAAGTAACCGTTGCATTTCAAATTTGTTCCTTTAAGCAACTTATAAATTTGCAACTTTAGACTCCTCCAACCTAATGACTACAAATAATTACCTCTAAACCCACACAAATGGCTTGGAAATAGCCTCATTACATCAACAAAACTCCATTTTTGCACACTCATACAAATTCACAAATTTTCCTTCAAAGGCTACAAAGACAACTTCTAGTGCAAGATTGAAATTTTCACATTTTTGATCACTAGACCCAAAACTCATCCTAAAACATACCTAATGGTCTTAATTGACCTTATTCAAGGTAAAGCATGCTCAAAATACCCACAACAACCTATTCACCATCAAATAATCAAATATTGAGGGTGAGGTGTAGGTGCTCCTGCACCACCTCCCCCGCTCAAGAAACAATGCAAACATGTTTATCTATCTCAACTAAGCCTATCCACCAAGTTACAACATCATATAGTGGGTGGAAGGCTTAAAAATCATTTTAAATGCACTCAAACCCTTGAAACAGGGCTCACAGACTGACCACCTACAACTGACTCCAACCAATTTTCAAACTCGTTATGGATGTTGGAGTACAAAATTGCACTATTTTTACATTGGGAAACATTAACCAATCTACCAAACCACCATTGGGAAACATTAAATAGTCTACCAAACCACCAATTCTTCCACTTTTAAGGCATGATAAGCTCTCTAACATAACAAACCCCAAAACCCTCTTCATACACAAGTTAGGCAAGGGTTTATTGAAAAACCATACTCCAAACCTTCCCACAACAAACCAAAGCTTGAAACACCTTCAAAAAGGTTTTCACAACCTTAAAAGTTCAAGAGATATCGCTGCCCCCAAAGATTTCTTCAAACCCTAGCACTAAACCACCATTTTCCACTAAAAAATGCACCATTTGACATCTACAACATCACCTAAAAACCCTATATTCGCATCCCTTTCACACAAAACTTTGAACACATGTTTTATAACCCTAACTAAGATTTTCCATCGAGTTATAGAAGGATACAGTGGGTGGAAGGCTTAATATGACATTTTAATTCACTAAAAACCCTTAAAACAAGGTATACAGATTGACCCTTAGTAATTGGCTTCTTAAATGCACAAAATCACTTGAAATCCAACCAAACCAAAACTAAAATAGAGTTAAGTCTACTGCCCACCTAATTCCATCTAAAAGAGAGCACAAACGGTCTTAGATACGTTCAACTAGCTCAATCCTTTAAGGGTCCAAAGTGAAAAAGGGATGAAATATTTGACAAAGTATTACTCGTAAACTGTGGTGCTTACAAAATAGCTATCTAAACCTACGAGATCACATTGGGCCCCTCTACAATAACCTCTCTCGGTTTTTTCTATTTCATAGGCATTTTCTTGTGGTGTCCAATTTTCACTTGATGGAAAAAGTGTCAAATATAAGTAGTTGAAAGTTGGAAAGTGGTGCAATTTTAGTTTTGCAGCTCCTGTGACCAAACAAACTATTCCAACACATCTGAATAGGTACTTTTATGCTAGGCATGGTCCTTTTTTGCACCCAAACACGCGAAATCACTCTAAGCTACGTTCAACCGGATCAATCCCTTAAAGGTCCAAAGTGCAAAATGGCTACAAACTTCAACATGCTATTACTCAGATACCCTGATGCTTAGAAAATTCTTGTTTGATCCTACAAAATTACGTTGGGTCTCTCTACAATAACCTCTCTCAATTTTTCTATCTCAGAGGCATTTTCCTGTGGCGTCAATTTTCACTTGATGGAAAAAGTGTCAAATGCAAGTAGTTGAAAGTTGCAAATTGGTGCAACTTTTGTTCTGTAGCTCGTGTGACCAAATAGACTGTTCCAACATGCCCAAATAGGTATGCAAACACTAGGCATGGTCCTCTTTTACACCCAAACATGAAGAGTCGCTTTGACCTACGCTCAACCAGATCGATTCCTTAAGTGTCCAAAGTGGAAAATGGTTGCAAACTTCAGCATCCTATTAGTCAGATACCATGATGCTTAGAAAATTCTCATTTGATCCTACAAGATCACATTGGGCCCCTCTACAATAACCTCTCTTAGTTTTTGCTATCTTGGAGGCATTTTCCTGTGATGGCGAATTTTCACTTAGGGAAAAAATTGTCAAATGCAAGTAGTTGAAAGTTGCAAAGTAGTTCAAATTTCGTTCTGTAGCTCGTGTGACCAAATGATCTGTTCTAACACATTTGAATAGGTATGTTTACGCTAGGAATGGTCCTCTTTCACACCCAAACATCCAGAATCGCTCTGAGCTACTTTCAACCAGATCGATCCCTTAAGGGTCCAATGTGTAAAATGGTTGCAAACTTTAGCATGCTATTACTTGGATACCATGATGCTTAGAAACTTCTTATCTGATCCTACAAGATCACGTTGGGCCCCTCTATAATAAACTCTCTCAGTTTTCTCTATCTCGGAGGCATTTTCCTGTGGTGGTGAATTTTCACTTGGGGAAAAAGTTGTCAAATGCAAGTAGTTGAAAGTTGCAAAGTGGTGTAACTTTTGTTCTGCAGCTTGTGTGAGCAAATGAACTATTCCAATGCATTTGAATAGATATTTTTATGCTAGAAATGGTCCTCTTTCGCACCGAAACATGCAGAATCGCTCCTAGCTACGTTTAATCGGATCGATTCCTTAAGGGTCCAAAGTGCAAAATAGTTGCAAACTTCAACATACTATTACTCAGATACTTTGATGCTTAGAAACTTATCATCTAATTCTACAAGATCATGTTGGGCCCCTCTACAATAACCTCTCTTGGTTTTTTCTATCTCAAAGGCATTTTCCTCTAGTGGTGAATTTTCACTTGGGGAAAAAGTTGTCAAATGCAAGTAGTTGAAAGTTGCAAAGTGGTGCAACTTTCGTTCTGTAGCTTGTGTGACCAAACAGATTATTCCAACACATCCGAGTGGGTATGTTTATGCTAGGCATGGTCCTCTTTTGCACCCAAACACGCCAAATCGCTCTGAGCTACGTTCAACTGGATCGATCCCTTAAGGGTCCAAAGTGCAAATGGCTACGAACTTCAACATGCTCATATTCAGACACCATGATGCTTAGAAACTTGTCATCTAAGCCTATGGGATCATGTTGGGCCATTCTACAATATCCTCTCTCGGTTTTTCCTATCTCAGAGGCATTTTCTTGTGGTGGAGAATTTTCACTTGGGGAAAAAATTGTCAAATGCATGTAGTTGAAAGTTACAAAGTGGTGTAACTTTTGTGCTACAACTCGTGTGATAAAATGAACTATTCCAATGCATCTGAATAGGTTTTTTTACACTAGGCATGGTCCTCTTTTGCACCCAAACATGTGGAGTTGCTTTGAGCTACGTTCAATCGAATCGATCCCTTAAGGGTCCAAACTGCAAAATGGCTGCAAACTTCAACATGCTATTAATCAGATGCTATGATGCTTAGAAACTTCTCATCTGATCCTACGAGATTGTGTTGGACCCCTCTACAATAACCTCTATCAATTTTTTCTATCTCGGAGGTATTTTTCTATGGTGGCGAATTTTCACTTGGAGAAAAAGTTGTCAAATGCAAGTAGTTGAAAGTTGTAAAGTGGTGCAACTTTCGTTCTGCAGCTTGTGTGACCAAAAAAACTATTCCAATGCATCTGAATAGGTATATTAATGCTAGACATGGTCCTCTTTCGCACCCAAACATGCAAAATCGCTCCGAGCTACGTTCAACTGGATCGATCCCTTAAAGGTCCAAAGTGCAAAATGGTTACAAAATTCAGCATGCTATTAATCGAATACCATGATGCTTAGAAACTTCTCATCTGATCCTATGAGATTGCATTGGGCCCCTCTACAATAACCTCTCTTGGGTTTTTCATTCTCAGAGGCATTTTACTGTGGTGGTGAATTTTCACTTGGGGAAAAATTTGTCAAATGCAAATAGTTGAAAGTTACAAAGTGGTGCAACTTTCATTTTCTAGTTCATGTGACCAAACAAACTATTCCAATGCATTCGAATAGGTATTTTTACGCTATGCATGGTCCTCTATTGCACCCAAACACGTGGAATCGCTCCGAGCTACATTCAACCAGATCGATCCCTTAAGGGTCCAAATTGCAAAATGGTTGCAAACTTCAGCATGTTATTACTTGGATATTGTGACGCTTAGAAACTTTTTTTTTGATCCTATGAGATTGCGTTGGGTCCCTTTAAAATAACCTCTCTCAATTTTTTCTATCTCGGGGGCATTTTCTTGTGGTGGCCAATTTTCACTTGGGGAAAAAGTTGTGAAATGCAAGTAGTTGAAAGTTGCAAAGTGGTGCAACTTTCGTTCTGTAGCTTGTGTGACCAAACGAACTATTCCAATGCATCCAAATAGGTATTTTTACGCTATACATGGTCCTATTTCGCACCCAAACATGTGGAGTCACTCTGAGCTACGTTCAACCAGATCGATCTCTTAAGGGTCCAAAGTGCAAAATGGCTGCAAACTTTAGCATGCTATTACTCGGATACCATGATGCTTAGAAAATTCTTTTATGATCCTTCGAGATCACATTTGACCCCTCTACAATGACCTTTCTTGGTTTTTTCTATCTCAGAGGCATTTTCCTGTGGTGACAAATTTTCACTTGGGGAAAAAGTTATCAAATGCAAGTAGTTGAAAGTTGCAAAGTGGTGCAACTTTCATTTTGTAGCTTCTGTGACCAAACGGATTGTTCCAACGCATCCGGGTTGGTATGTTTACACTAGGCATGGTCCTCTTTTTCACCCAAACATGCGAAATCGCTCTGACCTACGCTCAATCGGATCGATCCCTTAAGGGTCCAAAGTCCAAATAGCTATGAACTTCAACATCCTTGTATTCAAACACTGTGATGCTTAGAAACTTGTCATCTAAGCATATGAGATCACATTGGGCCCCTCTACAATAACCTCTTTTGGTTTTTGCTATCTCGGAGGCCTTTTCCCATGGTTGCAATTTCTTGTTTGGGGAAAAAATTGTCAAATGCATGTAGTTGAGTGTGTAAAAATGACTTTTTTGCTATTCCACCCATTGTATCCTACTATAACTTAGTGGAATGGCATAATCAGGGGTAGGGAACATATGTGCATGGTTTTTAGAGCAGGGGAGGTGAGTTGAGTGGTTTGGTGTGATGCCCTAGTTGGCAATTTGATGAGTTTTGGTGAAATTCAGTGGTTTAAGACTGGAAATGGTTGAAATCCTTTGGGGTAGTAGTTTGTGAGGGACTTTAAAGCATGTGTAGGTTCTTTTAAGAATGTTTTATGCATTGGAAAGGTGTTATGATAAGAAAATGCAATTGGTAGCTGCTCCTAGTTATTAGTTATGCAATGTGAAGAAATTACATAACTGCTTAGGTGGACTTTGTACAAACTATATTGTAATTGAAATTTTTTCATCTATCAACATCTAGTTATTAGTTATGAAAAGTGAAGTAATGCTTTGACTTTGAAAGATGTGCAATGCAGTGTAATCAACGATATGAATATAAACTACAAAAATCCATTTTTTACAATTCATTAGTTAAAATATTTATTTTATTTGCTCTCTATATCTCTATATGCTATGGAAATACCTTTCAATTTAAAAAAAAAGTTTTTATCTCTTGTTCTACAATTTTTCTCAAATTTTTCTCAAATTATTATACTTTTGGTTTGTCAAATTTTTCCCCAAAAGATTTTTGCTGCTATGCACTAGAAGCATGAAGCATACATGTGAATACACACAATATAGGTGAAGTATACATGTGAATAAGTGAGGCACAAGTCATTTAAGCATTCTAAAGGATACAAACCACCACAAATGGAGCTTATTTACACAATACACTTTACATGGGGCTTATTGAACATTCAACAATAATTAATTATGCATTAGATGTAAACAAAATCCATGCCTACAACATTCAAGCATAAAATTTACATGATACACATGATAACATCATTCAAAAATGACAGTAGCAAAATAAGTTTTTCTTTAATCAAAAAGCCGAAAGGCTATACAATGGTATATATTGATAAAAGTATATACAATATATCCAAAAAAACCATACAGGCTTAGTACAAAGGAGCCATATGGACATAAAATGTCACATATATATCGATAGTACAAAACATATGTTCCAAAATGCCACATAGGCATACAACAAACAACACTAATACATAGTCATTTCCCTCTAGGGGAAGGAAATAGATCCCGTGTTGCCTTCAAAATTAGGTTGGATGGAGTGACTATTGTTTCTCTTGTCTTTCGAATATGCTCGCTAGTTCTCCTCTCTTCACTTTGGACCTTCAACTGATACAATAAAAAGTAAATATGTTAAAACATAGAAATTGAATTATGGAATGGCATATAACAGAATATATAATCACTTACCACATACATATAGTCATCATGCACATTTACAACATCACCACGTCCACGATCTAGAGTGACAACCACCTGTAGCAACCATCAAAACAGAAATTAAACTACATAAAAGTATCATGAAAAATTTCTATAATAGACCATAAAAGAGAAAATATAATGTCAAATCGACTAATCTATTTCATACCTCTCTCAATGGATCAGAATTGGCTATTGTTGCAGCAAATCCATGGTTCATCATGCCACCGACATCACCAGGGCTGTCTTTTGTCAACAAATAAAAGTGAAAAAATATCTCAGGTATCATGTTGATATAAAGACCAAGAGGGGATAATGGAACATAAGGTGAAATAAGTTAGGGTAATGGGATGGGAATAGAAGGGTGATGCAGAGAGGGGGATCAAACTCATTCAAAGTGACAAATTGCATTCAAGAGGAATATAACAAGATTAAAATGGACTATTAGAGTAATCCAAATGATCCTCAAAGCTTGACAACAATCGAGAGTGTAATTTCTCACTTTCAGCCATGTAACCTAGCAGTAGTGCAAACTCAATTTTTGGCCGTTAACTCACATACTTTCCAAAACACTTGAAAATAAAAAAGGTGGATTCAAATACCCATTTTAGATTTATACAACATATCTCTTAACTAGATACAAGTCTTTTGGACCAATCCCCTGAAATTAGCCCCTCAACATTGTCCTAGGCCATGAATTAGGCCATATTTACAAAGCAACATACTTTTAAGATTAACACAAAACCTTGAAACCTTGAGGCATAATTTCATATGATCTAAAACCTCTAAAACCACAATCAACACCCAAGGTTGACACCTCCAACATAGCAAACTCCAAAACCCTCAATATCATGCCAAGTCAAGACGGTTTATTCAAAGTCCCACTTGCACAACCTCCCAGACCATACCACCGACTTAGACATGTATATTCTAACCCCAATATGCTCAAAATTTGGAAAAAAATCCACACTCTCATTGATTTCCACAAACCCTAGACCCAAGGCTCCATCTTCATGTGTTTTTCTTCACAAAACTCATCAAGGCAACAAGTTTATCTCCTTAGTTCCTTCTCCACAACTCTAATCATGCAACCCACAACATACTCAGACTCCCTAGGGCCCATTACACTAGTTACAATAGGTACAATTAGTGCAAGGGCCCTTAAATCATGATTTTGGTTACAAAACCCTAAAACAGTGTGTCCTCAGCCTGTCACAGGAAAACAAGGATATTTACCACAAATCACAATGGATCTCCCTCAAACCTATTCCAAAAGATTGTTAAAACCTTCCACCATAAATTAAAATGATTTAAATGGAACAATCAAATTGTACGGGCTCATACATCCCTGCAAATGACAAGAAAACTCATAAATTTGATGAAAAACAAAGATATTCTTATTGCCAATGATTCAAACTTCAAGCCAACATTACAAAATGAGTTATCATGCATTTTTAAAGGCTTATCATCATCAAACCAATGGCCAAAGTGCTTACAAATACTTTTTAAACCTCTCATGACCATTGCATTACAAATTTGTTGCATTTATGCAACTCACAAATTTGGCACTTTCAAGTTTTGACTCTTTATTGTTTCCTAGACCCTCTTAAACACTTAAACTATTAAAAATAGTCTAATGAGACCTTATTCAACTAAGAAATCATGAATTACTCAAGAAAACATCATCCTATCTACCTTGACACCCCTTATCAACTTTGACAATTCCTTCCACATGATTTGCAAACCTTACAAGATGAATACAAAACCCCTCAAAGTTGATCAATTACAATAGAATGGTCACATTGGAACTTATTAAGACTCAAGAACTCAACTCAAAAATACTAACACACCTTTCCTATTAGACACTTAATGAAAAACATAATTTAATAAACAACATTAAATAACTTGCTAAATTTTACTGGTGTCAATGTCGAATGTATCATTCAGACTATCATTTGTGAAAGTCATCGCCTCTGCAAATGATGAAGGTTGTGTAGCTGCATCACGAGCACTCTGATAACCTTACGTGCAAAAAACACCACAAGTGCCACAATGGTGGAGTGGAGATCGGGGCCTACACATCTCCTCCACAACAAGCTCTAGTAGAGGACTCGCACATTGTAAAATGGTCTGGGTGAGTGAGTCAATCGACTTCAGCATGTCCACCTCTACACTGTCCTTAACAATGGAAGGAACAATGACATGCTCCACCATGGGTCTGGCCAAGGCTCTTGGTGCCAATTTTGGATTATGTTGTGCAACAGGTCTATCATGTGTGGAGCCCCCACCTCTACCCTGAAAGTCTAAGATATCAAAATAGTTTGGCATTTTATTGAGGACAAACTCGCAATAGAGTTTCCTCAAAAATTATTGCAGCACCTCATGGTTATTGCATGGAGGTTGGTCAAATACCATCCATAATTGCTCCCAATTTTTTTTTTTAATTAAATCATAACTCATGATGGAACCAATGGATGGGGAACCTCGTGCATGCATGAGACAAAGGTTCATTGGTTCTCGGGTCTATAAATAGGGTACACAAGTCGGCTTTCCTATTTTTTTTTTTTTTTGACATCTGCATATGACAAACCACTAGCATAAAAATGTCTCATCTCATGCCTCTTATTTGACCAAAAATTCATTTGCTCACTCATTTCTCCTACACGAGTTACAATTGACTTCAATGATTCAACAATCCCTCTCTTATAAGGGTGGGTTTCGACATGCTCGATTAATCTTCCAATTAATTGTTGAATGTCTCTTTTATTATTTTCAATTTGATTTTGAACATTTTCTTGTGTTCCTTGAGGATGCCTATGAATTGATGGAGGGGTTTCGGGTTGTTATTGTATTGGAGGCTCTTCGTGAGGGGGTGATTGTGAATTCTCAATGTTTCAAGGTGGAGATTCATTCCCTGAGAATTAGAACAAAGTTTTAATATAAAAACCTATTTAAATTTGCAACCTAAATCAAATTTGAAATAAATAGAATAAAAATACATACCTCTTTGCAATCTTCGACCTCTCTAACGTGTTGGTGGCATCTTCGTGGAAAATGGCAAGCTAAGGATGCAAAAAATGGAGGAGATTTGGCGAGCATGAGTTGCAGACCTGAAATCCTCTTCCTCAAATCGTGGGTTGAAGAAAAATGAGGGTTTGAAACCCAATTTGTGACTTTTATGTCTACTTTTCCATTTGGCGCACGCCAAATGGCCTATTTCAAGCTTTTTTGAACGTTTTTCAATTTGGCACCTAAATTGTATTACAGATTGGTGCACTTACCCATATTTTAATTCATTTAAAGATACCTTCAATTAGACTAATACCATTATTCCTATTGAATGTTAAAAGAAGAATAAGATAAAACTAATAATATTATTTCTACAACACCAAAAAATAGAAAACACATAGTCAATAGTTTTTACAATTTAAAACTAACCCAAATACAACCTAATCATTCATTTTTAGGTCTCAAGATTTGGGACTAAACTAAGTATAGCTAGTAATGTGTTTTGAGGTCTGTTTTTGACACATTTTTGAGCTCCTAATCTTTCATCTAGGCCCTCAAAATTAGATTTTATTAATTTTTTCGTGCTTTTAGAAAGTTGTCTTTAGTAACTTGGAACTCATGTTTCAAATTTGAATTGTAAGTTGACAATTCGTCTTACCTTAGTGTTATAAAGTTTTTAGAAAAAATATAAGCTCAAAGGGATATGTATTCCAATTACCAAAAATGACAAAATAGGACAAATGTCAAAACCTACCAAAAAATGGTTATTTTTTTTTTTTTTTAAATTTTTAGACAAAAGGATTCTATTTCATTGTAGTAGGGGGGATGGATAATAAAAGCATTTAATTTGAAAACAAATTTCAACTTTTTGGATCTTATTAATCAATAATGGCTCAATTCTGTTGAATGTTTCTTTGGTTGTATTAGTTTAAAATATTATCCATACAATAGAATTATTTTATTTATTTATAAAAAAAAAAAATTGAAATTCAATAAGTAATAATCAATTTTAAAATCATACTTTTTTCAAATAAATAAAAATAATTACTGTTCTTTAAAATAATCAAGTTCCACATAGTGGGGAGTACTTGTCTATCTAGTATTAAATCAATTGTACTTGTTAGTTAGTCGATAAATTATTTATCAAATATCAATTTAGGAGCAAGTCATATAATAGTTTGAAATAATAGATTATTGCAAGTCATATGTATTGTAGTCACACAAATTTTTGTATCATAACACATAGGGTTAGAATTTTGGTTTGAGTTAGAAGTAGAATTTAGCTAGGGATTAGGGTTCGAATTAGGATAAAGGTTAGGGTTATAATGAGGGAACTAGGCTTAGGATTCAATTAGGGTTATGGTTAAATAATTCATTTAAGGTTAGTTAGGTCAACTAAGGGTTAGATTCAATTACTTGGCTAGGGTTATAGTTCAATTAGGGTTAGGGTTAGGATTTAATTAAGATTATAGTTCAATTAGGGTTATGGTTTAATTAGGGTTAGGATTATAAGATAAAGCTTGAGGTCACAATTAGGTTTAGGATTAGGGTTAGAGAATTGGGGTAAGGGTTCAATTAGGTTTAGGGTTTAATTAAGGTTATGGTTCAATTAGGGTTAGGGTTGAAATATAGGTTTAAGGTAAGGGTTAGAGTTAAAGCTCAACTAGGGTTAGGGTTAGAGTAAGTGTTCAACAAGGGTTAGGGTAATGATATGTTTTGGGTTCGATTAGGGTTGAATTAGGGGTAGGATTAAGGTTACGTTAGGCTTATGATTCAATTAGAGTTTAATTATGGTTAGGGTTAAGATTAGGGTTACAGGATAAATCTTGGGGTCAAGGTTAGGATTATTGTGTGTTAGGGTTTAGGGTTAGAGTTAGGGTTCAATTAAGGATGTGGTTAGGGCTAAGGTTAGTTTAGGTTAGCTTAGGGTTAATTAGGATTAGTGTTAGGGTTTAATTAAGGTTACAACTAGAACTAAAGTTCCCATTAGAATTAGGGTTTGTGTTAGAATTTGGATTATGAATATGGTTAGAATTAGAATTATGATTATAATTAGGGTTAGATTTAGAATTATAATCAAGGTTGGGTTTTAATTAGTGTTAGTGTTCAATTACTATTGGTGTTACAATTTATTTAGGGTTAGAGTTCAATTAGGGTTCAAGTAGGGCCAGGGTTAGGGTCAAGGTTATGGTTCAATTATGTTTAGGGTTGAGGTTAGGTTAGGATTATGGTTATGATTCAATTTGGGTAGGATTAGGTTTAGAATTAGGCCAAGATCAATGTTTAATTAGCGTTAGGTTTGCGGTAAGATTTAGGGTTCTAAGATAAACTTGAGGGTCTAGGTTAGGGCTAGGGTTAGGCTTGTTGAAAATGGTTTAACTTGATTATTTTATGTTTGAGTCTCAATAAGAAACTATGGTATTTATAAACACCTTTGGCCTAAATATTTTGAATCATGACAATCATGTTCTCCTTAGTCTAACCATTAGATAGACCACTTAAACAACCAAGGGAAAATGATTGTGGAAAAAAAAAAGTGTGGCAGTGAGCCTAGGATGATGTATGCTAATATATGATGTGATAATGATAATATATAATCAATATAAGAAAAAAAAAACTAAGCACTTGTTTCGTTGTTAACTATGATCCATGAAATCCATATTCTCGATTCATCTTTCACATATACCAAGGTAGTTGCAACTCTAATATCTAACAAAATTTCCCTCCTTTATACTTTACTAGATGTCTATTTATTCTCCTAAATCTCTCATTTTATCTTATGCATAGAGGATGTGGACTACATTTGGGGAATTTTCCTACCAATTTCATTTGCTTGAGATATTCTAAATCCTTTTTCAACAAATTGATTCTGAGAAGGTCATGCGTGTATCCTTCATCAAATCCCTTTTCCTTCCAACCCTTCACATCTTATTCCTATGTCAAGTTCCTTTGCATTTTCCTTTTGTGTTAATATTGTTCTTAGATTTTCTCTACATGTCACCCCCCCTTAAATCACCTCTATCTATCACATAGTGTTCCTAACAGTGCCCCAAATCTATCTCACCTAAATTTTAGGTGCACTGCTACTCTATTCTCCTCTTATTAATCTTTTCTACTCACACCCTCATGGTAGCACCTAACTTAGACTACCTAGATTTTGGATGTAACTTATACCATGAAGGTTGAATTTAAGACTCACTCAAATATACTTCTTGTAATTATAAAACCTAGCATGCTAGGACAACAACCATATCATAACATGTTCTTTGATATGATTACCAAATATTATATGGGAATTCATATTCAAAACTCAATCATTAATCTTCTACTTGGACATATTAAATAAAACTTCATGCTTTATGTCATTATCTTATAATTATTATTAATAAGTATGGTAAGAACCTTTGTCATAGTATTTAAATTTTTTTCTTCAAGATAAATGCATCACCTAAGATATAGTGCATTATCCAATTATAAGGAGGCATTCTTATTTTTTATAATAAATACCAAACACACGATAGTATTTTCTAACTTGGCCATTGTAGATTTTCAGAGTCAATTTTAGAACACTAACATTATATAAAGAAATGCTCAAGAAAAAGTGGTTGTCAAAGCTAATCTATGTCAAAATAAAAGATTTTCTTTTTAATCTTAATTCAACTCTAATATTTGAGGACAACCCTCATCTCTAAATTACAAAAAAAATTATAATAATCTCCATACCTTAAACAGTACACTTAAGTTAAAGCTAGTGCATATCAATAATCTTCTTTAGCAATGTTAGAGTAGTTAAAGAAATATCAATAGTACCATATTCATAATCATTTTCATGGTATGTAATGAAATTAACCTTCAATTGGAGACTTATTTTCATGTCTTAGTAGGCAACATAATCATATTCTTTGTCGATTCCACTTAGTGTAACCTTATGTAATACCTAAAATTCTAGGTGGGTTTAATAAAGAAGGCAAGAAAGTTTGTAGTGTCTTTCCCATAGACATTGGGATAGGTTTAATCTAGAAAATATTTTGACTAAGCAAACTATTTAAAAAATAGAAGTGTGAAATCCCGAAGAAAATTTAAAATTTAAATTAGAATGCAATGACAATGCACCTGAATGCAAATTTGAATATTTGGAAAAAAACAACGGTAGGAAGTCATAACGGTAGGATTCAAGATCTAATTTTGTTAAGAACAATTTGCAGCAATGTAGTATTTAGAAAGATGAACCCAAGTCCAATTCTCGACACACCATGAACGAAATTGCAGAGGAGATATCAAATTTCACAATTTCATAATTAAGTTAAAAAATATAGACATAATGAATAGCAAATATTTAAAAATATAAAATAATATATAAATAAAAATAGATAATAAATAAATAAATTGAATCTGATTTTTCAAAAATACAACATTTTTTGATATATAATTATACTCTCCTAAAATAATCCAAAACTAGAACGGTGAAATCCCATCGCACTCCCCAAAAAAAATTCAAATTCAAATTTAAAACTGAATGAAAAAAGAAAAAAGAAAAAAGAAAAAAGAAAGAAGAAGAAGCAGAAAAGAGGATACAAGAAAGCAAAGGTAGAAATCAATTTAAAACTAAATGCAAATTTGAATACTTAGAAGAAGAAAAAAGAAAAAAAAAGCAGAAAAGAGGATACAAGAAAGCAACGGTAGGATTCAATTCTGCAATTTTGTAGAGTTGAGATCTGATTCCTGACACACCATGACAGACACCATGGACGACATTCTCAATGAAATTCTCCAACGTGAAGTTGGCCAAGCTTTGATAGAAAAACTTGAAAGAGAAGGTAGGTATTTTTATTATATATATTATAATTTGAAAATGATTAGTGATGCTTTGATCTAGCTTATATTTATATTTAAATAAATATATTTATTTATATATGTATTTATATTTATATATTTTTTATTTTTATTATATATATTATAATTTGAGGGGGAGAGAGGGGAGAGGGAGAGAAAGGGAGAGAAAGGGGGAGAGAGGGAGGGAGGGAGGGAGGGAGATGGAGTGAGAGAGGGGAGGGAGAGGAGAGAGGGAGGCTGAGAGAAGGGTGAGGGAGTAGGAGGAGAGGGGGATATTGGGAGGGGGAAGGGGGGAGAGAAAGGGGGGAAGAGAGGGAGAGGATGAGGGAGAGAGAGTGGGAGTGGGAGTGGGAGAGAGAGTGAAGGGGGGAGAGGAAGGGAGAGGGTGAGGGAGAGTGAGAGTGGGAGTGGGAGAGAGTGTGTGAGGGGGGACGGGGAGGGGGTGTGAGTGGAAGAGGGAGAGAGGGAGGAGAGGGTGATGGAGGGGGGGAGAGGGCGAGGGAGAGGGAGGAGAGGGAGGAGAGAGGGAGAGGGGGTGGGGGTGCAATTTGGATTGGGAGAGAGCGAGGGAGAGCGAGTGGGTTACGAGTGGGAGAGGGAGAGAGTGAGAGGGGGGACATGGAGGGAGAGGGAGTGGGGGTGCAAGAGGGAGGAGAGGGCAATATTGGGAGGG
>CM021109.1:192274162-192382120 GCA_007115665.2 Sequoiadendron giganteum
AGAGGATGAGGGAGTGAGAATGGGAGAGGGAGAGGGAGAGGGGGAGGGAGAGGGTGGTTGGATGGGGAGGGGGAGGGATATGGAGAGGACGAGGGAGTGAGAATGGGTGACACAGAGGGAGAGGGGGTGGGAGAGGGGAGGAAGGAGGAGAAAGGAGAGAGAGTGGGAGTGACAAAGGGAGGGAGAGAGATGGAGAGGGAGAGGGGGAGAGAAAGATGCGTAGGGGGGGATGGGTAGGGGAGCGAGAAAGGGTGAGAGAGAGTTGGAAAGGGAGTGGGACTTGGATTGAGGGGGAGTGAGTGGGGGAAACATAAAGGGAGAGGGAGGGAGAGAGAGGGAGAGGGGAGGGAGATGATGAGGGGGTGGGAGTGGTAGAGAGGGGGGAAAGGGAGAGAGGGAGAGGGGGAGGAGAGGGTGAGAGGGAGGGGGAGGGGGAGGGAGTGGGAATGGGAGTGGGAGTGGGAGTGGAAGTGGGAGAGGGGGAGGGAGTGGGAGAGGAAGGGAGGGAGAGGGAGAGGTTGAGGATTGAGGGTTTAAGGTTGAGGTTTGAGGGTTGAGGGTTTAAGGGTAGAGGGTTGAGCGTTGAGGGTTAAGGGATTAGGGTCTAAGGTATATAGTTGAGGGATTAGGGTTGAGGGTTTAAGAGTTGAAGTGTTTAGGGTTTATGGGTTGAGGATTGAGGGTTTAAGGGTATGGGGTAGAGGTTTGAGGTATTAGGGTCTAAGGTATAGAGTTGAGGGTTGAGGGTTTAATGGTTGAAGTGTCTAAGGTATACAGTTGAGGGATTAGGGTTGAGGGATGAAGGTTTAAGGGTTTAAGGGGAGATGGAAAGAGGGGGAGGGTGAGTGGGAGGGAGTAGGAGAGGAAGGGAGGGAGAGGGAGGGAGATATTTGGAGGGAGAGGGAGAGGTTGAGGATTAAGGGTTGAGGTTTGAGGTTTGAGGTTTGAGGGTTGAGGGTTTAAGGGTAGAGGGTTGAGAGTTGAGGTATAAGGGTTTAAGGGTTTAAGGGTTGAGGGTTGAGGGATTAGGATCTAAGGTATAGAGTTGATGGATTAGGGTTGAGTGTTGAGGGTTTAGGGGTTGAAGTATTTAGGGTTTAGGATTGAGGGTTGAGGGTTTAAGGGTAGGGGGTAGAGGTTTGCGGTATTAGGGTCTAATCTATAGAGTTGAGGGATTAGGGTTAAGGGTTAATGATTTAAGGGTCGAGGATTGACGATTGAGGGTTGATGGTTTAAGGGTTTAGGGTTTAAGAATTGAGGCTTGAACATTGATGGTTTAAGGGTTGAGGGTTGAGGTATGAGGGTTTAAGGGTTGAGGCTTGAGGGTTAAGGGTTTAAGGGTAGAGGGTTTGAGGTTATAAGGATTGAGGCTCTCTGCCTTTCCATCCCTCCTTAGCTAAGCTATGTCTCTCACTCTTTGTCTCATTACTACTCATCTAGGTCTCTCCCACTCTACTCTCTTATCCTTTTCATTATTAGTAAAGCTCATTAAACCTCTCCCTCCATCCCTTTCTACTCTGCTAGGTCTCTCCCACTCTTCCCTCTTCCCTCAGTAGGTCTCCGTGTAAGGTGTAGGCTTTCACAATTACAAATTTTCTATATAGAACATTTGGCACTCACCAAATCGCAAATCCTCAAAATGTCACATTTGGTGCTCACCAAATTGAAAGGATGTTATACAACACATTTGGCACTCATCAAATTTGGAAAGCACCAAAAACAGTAAGAAAATGAGTTGACTCATGATACAGGCCCATAATTTATTGCCTCTGTCTGGTTTTGCACTTTCTATGATAAGAAAATGCCTTTTTATGTAGTTGACTTGTTGTGGTACCATATTATGCTTGCTCCATCACCTTTTCAGCTCCAATTTGCTTGCAAGACATTGTAGAAGAATATAATTTGAAGTTTCTACATCATATTTGATTATCTTAGGTAATATATTCATTTTTGTAGAGTTGAAATGCTTATATTGAGTTTTTTTGTTTAGTTTTGACAATATAGACCATTCATTTTATAATTTTATTAATCATAATAGTTTTACATAAAATTCAATATTGAATAATATGGAAGTTGCATAAAAATGTTAAATTTTTAGGGGTTTGAAGAAAAAAAAAGAAAAATCATTACATAATTCAGATGAATTGTTGTAAACTTATATAGAGGATTTCAACCTAACACAAAAATTCTTATGTATTTCATGTGCATTGCTTATAGTAGTCAATTCTCATCATGGTTAGTGGACTTCAATTTTTTTGCATTTGATTTTTTAGCAAATGACCTAAAAACAAACAAATTGATTCACTCTCCATTGGCTAGAATGTAGGTGGATTTGGAAATCTCAAAATGATTAAAAAAACTATATTTATCGTAGAAACCACCACTATAATGAATAATTAAGAACACTATATTTATCCTTGAAACCCTCTTAAGAGACAAAATATAGGTTGTGGCAGTTGCAATTGCCTACTACCTATATTATGTAGAAAATTGTCGCATTCAATAAGTGTACAAATGATTGGCTATAATACATCTCTTGTTCCATTCAATAAGACATTCACATTGGATGCAATGCTCACCCGTTCCTCTATTAGTTGCATATTTTCCTTTGCTTTTCTCATAGATCAATTTATTTTCATTTTCCTTTTCTTTTAAGTTGCAATTTCCTACTACCTATATTATGTAGCAAATTGTCAAATTCAATGAGTACAAATGATTGGATACAATATGCCCCTTATTGGACCATTCAATAAGACCTTGGTAATGGATGTAATTTTCCCCTTGCTCCATTAGCTACATATTTTCCTTTGCTGTTATGCTCAAGTTAATATGAGTTTTCCAAGGTCATACCATTTATATTATCAAACTTGCAACATTCTTATTCTCTCCACACTTGAACAAACACCACTCATAGCCTTGGTGTGACACTGTTAGCATGGGGAATATTTCACACCTTGCACCAAAGGGACAACTCGTACACATCCATATGATCACAAAACCATACCCTTCCAAGGAAAGCTCTTGAAATTGAAAATTCATGTCCATGTGGTGTCATTCATGTCAACATATTCATCCTTAAGTGCAGACCCAATCTACTCATCTTCATGAAAGAAATTACATGTGGTGGAAGCATCAATGGCATAATAATTCTTAATGAAATAACAAGGGAGAACATCAATGAGGTAGTTAAGCTCATACTCTACAAGCTTCTTATCGCCATAACTTTCAAAAGGCATCAAGTCACAAATTTTATCTCCTTTAATTTCACTTTTATCCTTCAATCCAATGTCATTACATCTTCATCATGTCATGCATTTTCATATTTTGCACTACAAAGTTGACTTATTATTTCTTCCTTGCATGAAAGAGTATTATCTTGGTGTACATTTTTAAAAAATTAGATGAATTTGATTATATGAGGTCATATTTGTCATGTATGTACAACTCAATTGTTTATCAAGAGTTTATTTGTTTATAATTAAATTTTTGTGCTTCTCACCTTATTGCATAGATAAATTGCAATCATTTTCATTTTCATTTGATATTTTTGTATTATTGATAAATAATTACTTTAATTCATATTTTTTGTGAGCATGTAGCATTGAACATCATGTTGAGGAAACATGCAAATCCTCTAACATTGAATGAACTTGAAGCCAAAAATGCAAGGAAAATAGAAACAATGAGGCAACTTCGTGAAGAAAATAAATTGAACCTCATAGAAGAAGAAATTCCCATGCAATCTAAGAGAGATTTTCATTTAGCATCACAAAGGTAACACATGAAAAATCTCCATGCAATGAGAGAAATGAATCTTGAAGTTGGGGGCATGTCATCAACTATAAGTGAAGTTCAAGGCACACCATCTACAATATGTAATGTCCAAAGTACATCAACAATCACATCTCCACTTGAAGACACACCATCTATAACTTGTGGTGTTGAAAGTACATCAAAAAACACAACTCTATTTGAAGACACTCCATATACCACATCTAAAGTTGAAGGTACAACATCGTTTACATGTCAATTTCAAGGTACATCATCATTTTTATCTTCAATTGAAGGTACAACATCTATCCCCGATGTAGTTGGCATTCCTAATGTTGACACAACTTAACCTTTGAGAACTCCTCCTAGAGATTTACATAGAAAACCTAAATATTTGATTGATATTGATGCTAATGTTTTGAAAGCATTAGCTGATAAGATTCCAAAACATACATGTCAAAGATATCCGAGGAGGATATGGAGATTATTTTTTAAGAAGCTAAATGAGGCTGGAAGATGTCAACTATTTGTTGAAATGATGAGGCAACTCAAGTTTAGGCCCACAATGAATATCAGATGGAACATGTGTTCATTTTACTAGATCAAATAACATTTGCCAATTTTCCAACACATGGATAGTACAAATGCAGTCGAAAAAAAAAATGTGGAATTTGGCAAATACAAGACAGTGGCCTACAATCTAAAATATGGGAGAGAAGAAAAAAAGTGCGAATTGGTCAATGATAAGATTCCACTGTATCAATTTCTGGGCATTTTTTGTGATCATGTGGTCTATGAGTATGCAAGGCATACACAAAGAGCTCAATGGTTGGACTCATAGTTCAAATTATACAAGGACGAGATTCCACTTCATAGGATCATTTAAATTCTTGATTTTCGTAGAGAGCTACACACTACAATAATAGAACAAGGTGCAAGCACAATACTACAACTCCACATAGGTTGCTATATTTTTTCATATAGCATTCATTCATGCAATTGATAGTACAAAGAATAATAAAAAGTTATTGATGGAGTATCACTTTTACATCACTGTTGATCATGTTGGTATTGGCATTGTTTGTCATTGATGTCAAATACATGTTCATCATAGAGATACTTGATTGCAGTTTTGTTCATTGATGTTCATTTATAGTGGTGTTGATTTGTAGTGCTATTCTTAGTCTCTAAGAGTTGCTTCATTTCATAGTGGGATAGTTCATCTCATCATGTTATCATGGATTTCTTGGTTCACTCATTGCAAGGTGTTTGTTTTTCAGGGAGTTACAATTGGAGTTTGTGTAAAGGAATTTTTTATGCAATGGAGTTGTTGTATTTCTGGACAAAGACCATTCAGGGAGTTGCTTTCTTTTTTATTCATTTGATGGTGTAATGGTGCTTTAAAAAGGATTATATATCAAGTATGCATGAGTGTTTAGGGTTTGGAAATGTTGAATATCTACATTTTAAGACTCTAAGCTAATATTTTGTCAAAGACTAATTGTCACTTTTAACAATGATTCTCAATGCATCAAATGGTAAAGATGATGGCTTGTTATTGATTAGGGCTTGTCTAATTTGGAGGTTTTAAGATCTAAAATCCTAGGTCTTTGTCTTCATTTAAAAACTTATACACAAATACTTAATGGTTATAATTCTGATATAATTTAAAGTTGACCTCCTCTAAAACGTTAAGTGTCACTTAAGTGAACACTTAAGGGAAATTCTTTCATCAAGTGACTGACCCTTACTCCTTGGTCAATCGGCTTAATAGGTGATTAGCTCATATTTAACCACCTAGTGAATAATCAATGGTTATTATTTAAATGAAAATTTGGAAGGTTTTAAAGATCTAAGGTTCTGGTTTAAAGGTGAATAACAGACACTTCCAGAGTGCTCTACCTTGATAGGCATATGAATGTCATCAGTTAACATAGTTGTGTAACTATTTTTGAAGACAACGTTGGATTGAAAAGATTTATTTTATCAGTGCTTTATAAATAAATGGAGACGTGTGCTTGGTGAGGGTTACCAAAAATTGGTGATACCATGTTTTTTTGAAAAGATTTACACAGTGAGGCAGATATGAATAACACTATGATGGTATTCATGAAATATGTTATTTTATGCTATCTGAACATGATTGATAGTGGATTTAGTGAGTTTCAACTGTGATATTGGCTTGATGAGAAATATTTTGAAGGTTACAATATCATGTCTATTACAGATAATACAAATGAGAGAAATATTGTAATAACCGAGCATAAAATGTCTAATAATGTCCTTGTATGATAGTGTGCATAAGACGTGTCTATTTTTTTATTCATTGATTAAATATGGTCTAAAATTAATCAGTGACTTTGTTTTATTTTAAAGAAAGGACAATTTATATGAAATTGTTTAATAATGGACATGGTCATGTCAATGTTATTCATTGAGTCATCTATATGTGAATTGAAGGATGTTAACAATCGAGAGTTGCAGTTGTTCTCATTTGAATATGCAGAGATGTGTGTAATGCAGATGCATAGACATAATTTATTGAGTTGCAAATAGAGAGTAATGGAATGTATTGAAATAGAGAGACCCTTTGATTCCTTTTCCTTCCAAGATTAACAAAATTATGTTGGTTTTGCCAGCGAGGCTTTGCCAGTGAGGCATACTTGTAACCAGTGAGGTTCCTTTGCCAGTGAGGCATATTATGTAGCCAATGAGGCTTTTCCAATGGGGCACAAAAGGTAGCCAATGAGGCTCTGTAATCAGTGGGATTTTATTAAGCCAGTGACGCAATTTTTCTCGAGTGGTTTTTTATCCCTGTGAGGGTTTTCCACTCATAAATCATTGTATTATAGTTTCTCATTATTTGTGGTCTAAATGTTCAAACATTCAATCTTGTGTATTTTTCAACATTTGACTTTTTATGGTGTCTTCAACTTTTATGATTTGTGTATGTTCTTTATGTTCAATCAAGCTTGATATCTTTACATGCATGATGCAACACATGATAGTTGAACTAATCTGAAACTTGCATTTTATCTGTTTAAAGTTGTGAAAGATTAATTCAAGGTCATTTTAAATTGGTCTACCACTAATTCATCCCCATCTCAATGGCATTGTACTCCAATAGATCACACACATTCTATTGAGTTCATGCAAGGTTGCTTTTAGATGTTCTATGTTGATTTGGCTAGAAGGGGCATATCAATCAGTGAAGATATCATATGGTTAGATAATTGTACATCACAATTCAAGAACTCCAAAATATTTTATTGGTTGAGTAGGATACATAGGATTACTAGTGTTCAACATATGTGGAATTTCTCAAAGGCCAGACATGGAAAGGGGGAGCATGATGGTGCAGGAGCATGTAGAGTCTTAGCACAAGAAGAGTTAAAGTACAAATATAGTCCAAAGTTGATAGATCCAAAATCAACTGTCCATTGGTTTAATCATGCTATGGGTCCAAGTAATGAAGATAATTCTTTAGTTTGTATATTTTTTAGTTGGTAGATGATACTAACACTACAAACTATGAGGATTGGTGTACACTAATAGGATTGAGTGAGCTACACTCTTTTAGAAGCTTCAATGCAGGCTCATGGACTATACATACACAGAAAATAGTGTTCTTTTGTTCTTCGTGTACACTTCAGTGAGGATATAATATGGTTCTAGATAATTGTACATTGCAATTCAAGAACTTCAAAACATTTTATTAGTTGAGTAGGATACATAAGATTACTAGTGTTCAACATATGTGGAATTTCTCAAAGGCCAGACATGGAAAGGGGGAGCATGATGGTATAGGAGCATGTAGAGCCTTAGCAGGAGAAGAGTTAAAGTACAAAGAAAATCCAAAGTTGATGGATGCAAAATCAATTATCCACTCTTGTAATCATGTTATGGGTCCAGGTAATGAAGGTAATTCTTTAGTTTGTATATTTTTTTGGTTGGTAGATGATACTAACATTCCAAAATATGAGGACAGTTGTACACTAATAGGATCAAGTGAGCAACACTCTTTTAGAAGCTCCAATGCAGGTTCATGGACTATACATACACAAAAAATAGCATGCTTTTTTTCTTTGTGTACACTTCAAGCATGGAATGTTTACGGCTCAAAAGAGTGGGTTGACTATTGGTTGTTAAGAATTCTAACCCCAGTTGACATGTATTATCTCTTGACTAATCTACAAATCATAGAGATGCAATCATCCATTGAATTTGATCATGTATCGGATCTACTAGAACCAAGTAATATAACTTCTTGCATAGTTAATATAAAATTCCTTGTTTTATCTTTGTAGTTTGATTGTAATGTTCATTAAATACATCTAAGTGGATGAATATATCAATGCAGGGCATGTTTATGCAATGATTGTAGATGAAGACAACAAAGACGGAAAAAATTATTACTTGTGTCATTGTATTGAGGCCAAAAATAAATTAGACGCCTCGGTTATAGATGGAGAAAACATAGAATATCCTACAGGTTTGGTGGTTATTACTTGAACATGGCTTAGAAGGTACCCAATAAAGAATTCTCCAGTTTGGTTGTTTAGATTGGTTATTACTTGAACATGGCTTTGAGTCTGACCATAAGGCAATACTTGACACAATAAATAGTAGAGAAAACCCAGATGGTTTGTTAGATTGATTTATAAGTATCTACATTGAATTTTCAAAGTCATGTTAATTTGATATATTATAAAGTTAAGTATGCACATATATTATAAAGTTTCAATTTTTTAAACTGCAATATTTTCTAGTTTTTAATATGACTTCATATTTGTATCTTATGCTGAAACTCAAACTTACCCTATGTATCACACCTCTTCAAGTTACTCGATGTGGTCCTTTTATGCAATTCATGTACATCTTATTTGATGTGTTTCTTTATAAAGAAGGGAAAACCTGGTTGAAAGAAAGAATATCCTATAATTACCTTTGTTGTTGTACTCCTTTCTATGAATCTTGCCTTCTCTATGAGACCACATTTCTAATTTTAAAAAATAGATTTGTGTAGTTTATAATCATATCGCCGATTACATTGCACTGCACATATTTCAAACTCAAAGTATTACTTCACATTGCATAAGTAATAACTAGAAGCAACTACCAATTGTATTTGCTTGCTAAAAATACAATAGCACGTCAACAATCTAGAGTGACAATCACCTACAACAACCATCAAGATAGCAATTAAACTACAAACAAGTATCATGATTGTTTTTTATAATAGACCATAGAAGAACAAATATAATGTCAAATTTACTAATTTGTCGCATACCTCTTCCAAAGGATCAGAACTATCTATTGGTATAGCAACTCCATGGTCCATCATGCCATGGACATCACTAGGGTTGTCTAATGCCAACATCTGAAAATGAAAGAACAAATATGATTTTTTTTATCACTTTCATTAGTTTCTTTGTTTAATTAAAAGCATAGACAAGGAAATGAACTATTTGGAAAAATGCCTCAAATAAATGTGGTTTCATGGTGATGGAATGCCATGACGAATGCCATTCCAAATAAATTTATATGGATTGTATTGATGTCTATTTTTGGATTGCTTATAAGGTATTTATTAGGGTCTTTTTGAAGGTATATAACCATATATTTCCCATGGTATCCATATAGAATGGAGAACTTGTTGATATTCATTGAATGTTACAAGAAGGCTTATTGATAGACCTCATGATGACAAATATATTTTACCTACTTTATACAAACTTTTAGTAGATAAGGGCCTTTGTTCTCAATATGGAAAAATGAAACATTGAAAAATATATATGTTAAGAGTTTCATAATGCAAGATGAAACACCTATAGTGGAAAAGAGGACACAATCTCATGTAGAAAGGGATAGCCATAACAAAATTTCAATGACAATCATACCAATAATGCAATGGGTAGTCACTTTTAATAATGGTAGGTTTTTGAAGAATGAAGGACAACCTTAAACCATGCTCATGAATTAGTATCAATCACTATACAAAAAAAATGGTGAAAACCATTGTGATGAAAGGAGTGAAGGATTATATTATTGAGCATTCATGAAGAAAATACATTCATCAAGCTAACAATGGAGGACAGTCTCTTCAAAAAACATAGTCAATTCTTTAAGACAATGACCTCCTTGATAATAATTCATAACTGCACGGTGACCTTGAAGGTAGTCTTGATGACTATACAATGACCCCTATGAAAGAGATAGAACATGAAGATAAGAGGGGAAGTCCAAGAAGGTAAATGCAAGGACAATGGAAATTATATGAGAAGGAAAACAAGGATAGTGGGTGTTGGCAAGAAGTTGAGTCCACTTTTTTGCCAAAAAGTTGCGTTTTCCCTTATTTTTCAAAATTTGTCACATTTGAACTTAAAATTTTAAGCACTTAGAGATGGAATCTTAAAAAAAGTCACAACCATAAAATGTAGTACTTGGAGTCTAGTTTCCAAATATGTAATTTATTTTAATACCCAGATGATAAAAATTGATTTTCAATAAGCGTTTCTAAAAACCACTATTTAAAAGTTATTGCTTTTTACTATACCATGAACGTGTACATTATCCATATTTTGACCTAAATAATCATATTTTTCTAAATCCTTTTGGGAAATTTTTTGTAACACACTAAAGCATGCTTTCCATATTTTTTGTAATTTTTTATTGAATAATTTAAAAAAATAAAATTATTGGCCATATTTGTTGTTTTGAAAAATTGTTGTGTACGTCAGACATAAGATGACCTAAACTTATCATTTTTTGAAAAAAATTAAACTTGAAAAGAATTTTCTGAAGTACGCTTTCATACAATTTGTTTTTTTTTTAAATAATAAAAAGTTATTAAAATACCAAAAAACCCTGATAATTGAAGTTTATGGACTAGTTTCATCAAAAAATAATAGAAATATAGAAAAAAAAATCCAATTGTAAAAACAATTACATATTTGAAATCTACACTGTCTCATCTATAATGGGTTTTAATTTTGCAAGAAAGGTCTTCAGACATATGCCCAAAGTCACTATTTTCTTGTGACATTGATAGGACCTTCAACTTGTAGGTTAAACCAGGTCCAAAGCCTACGTTCGGGTCCCCAAACCTTTTCTCGAACCAATTAATAGAGCAAAAACCTAACCTAAAATTCAAATTTTACAAATCAGGATCCTGATTAATAAATGAGATCTCGTTTTGTTTATAAACATGATCTCGTTTACTAAATGGGATCTCATTTTTTTTATGAACGAGATCCTATTTTGTTTATAAATGGGATCTCTTTTACTAAACGAGATCTCATTTCTTACATTTATTACCCTGTTCGTTGTAAAAGGGACTAGGATCTTGTTTACTATGAGATCCCATTTACTAAATAGGATCCCGATTTATGGAGTGAGATCGTGTTTAGTAATTGGGATCCCGTTTACTACAGGATCCGATTTACTAAATGAGATCCCAATTTTTAGATCGGGATCCCGTTTAGTAAATGGGGTCCTAAGTTATTTTTGACCCTTTTTTTTTTCAACTGTTAAACAAGTATACTGTCGATTCTGCAACTTGTTATGTACAACCAACAATTACAATTTGACTATTTTCTACCAACTTTTGTCTTGTAGAGGCTCTTCAACTTGGGATTTTATTTCAATTTTGAAAGGAGGCATCATTGGGACAGTGTTTGAGTGGAATTTTGTTCAATTGCTACTTGTTTGAAGAAGGAACAAAGAAGGAAGACTTTCAAGTTATTGACATTCATTTGTACATACTTCAGAATTTTTTATTCATGGGATCACAATGTTGTAATAAGAGGAAATATAGGAAGGTATTAACCCCTGAAGAAATTGAAGCAAAGAGAGAGGAGAAGGCAAAAAGACAAAGAGATAGAAGAATGAGGATTCGATCAATGAATAATGTTGAAGCATCAAATTCCACAACTATTGAAGATAAAAACATTGAGACCATGGATGTAGACAATGAAAATTTGTAAGAGGTGAATGTGGAACTAATACGACTATACAAACTACTTGTGGCATGTCTTCAAATCCCCCTTCCAATGCTATGGAGAATGTTTCAATAGGCACAAATCCAAGTACGTCTTGAAATCCACATTTGAATGATATGGAAACTTTGTTTATAGGAGATTTAAAAGATGTTGGAATTAAGAATGTTGACATTGATAATATTCGTATGGATGAAACTTTTAGACATCTTTTTGAAAATGAAAATTGTTTTGTTGTTGAAAATGAAAATGAAAATCCTTTTATTGAAAATAAAAATGAAAACCATTTTGCTGTTGAAAATGAAAATTCTTTTGATTGAAAATGAAAATGAAAATGAAAATCATTTTATTGAAAATGAAAATTGTTTTGATGATGAAAATGAAAATCCGGAATGTGATGTTGAAACTGAAAATATTGGATGTGATGTTGAAATGAAAATATATTTTTTAAATTGAAAGAGATGTTTTGGATAATCTTCCAGGTAATATTTCTTGGAGACAAATAAGAACACATGCCAATAGATTGTACAAATAATTTTTTAATCGTAAAAAACTATCATTTCAATGTCAACAAATGATGCAATTAATGAGAATGTGGAAAATGAGAAAATTAATGAAAAAGTTAAGAATTTTTGTTAGACCAAGAATAAAATATCAATAAAAAAAACATGCTATGTCTATTGTTGCTAGTGTGATTGAGTCTATTGGAAAGAATAGTCAATCTAAAGATAAGAATGTAGCAAGACGAGCTATAACAACTGCTATAGATAATAAATCAACTTTGAACAAAAGAATGGTAAGCAATATTAGTGAAATTCTAAATATACATCCTAAAACATTGGTAAGAGTGGTAAAGAGAAGAGAAAGTATAAAAAATTATCCAATCAACCAATGCTAGAGTTTTAGTGGTCGACTCCCGAGATCTAACATGCAATTGCATATTGAGATCAAATTTTTGATTGAAAAATAGTGGCATGATAATACTATGGTATCATCTAATGCTAGAGATGTTTTAAAATTAAGATTGGGGTCCAAAAGTCATGATCCTCATCCAAAACACCTATTAGATACAACGTAAACTGAATTTTATAAAAAATAATTGTGGTGATTTAGTGTTACCTGATAATATTAGAATAAGTCAAAGATATTTTTAAAAATTTAAACCTTGGTATGTAAATATTAATAAGCGACAAATATATTGTTGTAAAGCACCTGTTTGATCTCGCTATTATTATGGTGTGTTTTGATATATACATTGTACTTTACATACTAGCATGATTATGCAGGAATGTGGTATTAATATGCCACCTGAAACAATAAAGGAGTTTATATCAAGTTTGTTTGGTGAAAGATCTAATGGGAAATTATTTGATTTAAGTTCATGTATTTTTAGACAATGCATTAGTTGTGGAAATCCTTCTTTCTTAAGAAATTGTATGTATAAAAGTGTTAAAAATGATTTTGGACAACAATTAGTGGATGTTAAAAGATTTAAGAATGTTGAGTATTCTTTAAAAGATGGAAAACTTTGAAAGCATTGTGATTTAATTACAAAAAAAATTAGTGTACATCCATTCATATCAAAATTTAAGAGTAAGATTATACCAAAATATGTCAAGCACTCTCAACATGCTTGATGGCTTGATTGAAAATTTCATGCATGTAGAAACATATTTCTAATTGGTACTATACTATCACTGGTTGATTTTACAAAAAAACTATATTATAGCTCTACAAGAGGAAATCAAATCACAATACTACAATTTAGTGCAAGTGGCTATGTTTGTTCATATTGTTTATAGACATGCAGATGATAGCACAGAGGATGATATAAAAGTATTGAGGGAGTATCATTTTTATTTGAGTGACAATCGATTACACTCGTCAGAGCTTGTTCAATACTATTTCAATATATTTTATACAAATTTAAGAGAAAGAGGAATCAAGATGATAGAACATCTCATATGGCCAGATAATTATATGGGGCAATTCAAAAATGCTCGAATGTTCTATTGGTTAATTAGGGTTCACAAGGAACATAATGTCCAACATATGTGGATTTTTTTAAAGATGGACATGGTAAAGGAGAACATTATGGAGCTGGTGTGCATTTTAAAAGAATTCTTGCTAGAGAGAAATTGAAATTTAAGGATGTAGTAAAATTTAGAGATGCATGTGGGATTGTGGATTTGTGCAATGCAAGATTATCTACACCTGGATCAAGCGAGTACTCTACAGTTCTCTTATTCTTTTGGTTGGCTGAAGAAGATAACATTTTACCTAGACTTGATTGCAAGACAATCAGTGGATCTACTAAATGGCATTAATTTAAGAGTTTGAATGCAAACACATGGACTATCTAGACAAGGGAGCTTGCATGTTTTTGTCGGCTTTGTATTTTAGTAGATTGGTAAGCATGTGAGAATACAAAATGGGTTGAAGAGTGGAAGCAAAGATTGTTGACACTTGCACAAGCACACGATCAATAGGAAACAACAATTGAAGACAATGATCAAGTTTTTGTGATCATGGATATAACTATGAATCCAATGCAACAAATGACATAAAAAATGGAGTTCTC
This sequence comes from Sequoiadendron giganteum, assembly GCA_007115665.2. NCBI lineage: Eukaryota > Viridiplantae > Streptophyta > Pinopsida > Cupressales > Cupressaceae > Sequoiadendron > Sequoiadendron giganteum. The sequence goes on from CM021109.1 coordinate 192,288,512, forward strand.
TAGCCCCCATTATGGTGATTTGAGTGAAATGTACTACTAAGAAACTTTACTATATGCTAATGTAAAATCATATTTTGACTATCATTTTGACATTTACCATTTGGAAATTACCTTGTTGCAAAGAAGTGAAGATGCCAAGCTGATTACCTATAACCCCCCAAGATTAGCGGTTCTACGATCTAGGATTACAGATGGTGACATCCCATTGGAGATGAGTTTGTTGTACCTTTTCCCAATGATTTCCCTTTACATATTGCATTGTTTACACATTTTTCTAAAAATCTAGAGGACCCCATCCCAAAATGGTGACCCTATCCCATTTTGGTGACCCTGTCTAGAAATGGCAACCCTGTCCCATTTTGGGTAGAATGTCCAAGGTAGTTTTTATTTGTTGTTATCTATTTGGTTGGAAATTTTTGTGTTTTTATTGATGATTTCCTTTGTTTCTTTCAAGTTCCACCATGTGCCCGATAGCGATTAGGAGGACAACTATTCTCTTTCCTCTAAGAGAAGGTTACCTAACTGACTGAGGAGGAGGTGGTGACTCTTTGTGTTACTGGGTTATTTTGGATATATCTCATGCCAACCATGAGATATCATGATGTGATGTTGATGGCATTGGTAAAGAGGTGGGATTATCATACTTTTATGTTTCATCTCCCAACTAGGGAGATGACAGTGACATGGGAGGTTGTACATTAGTTTTTTAGGATACCCATCTAGGGTAAGATCGTCCACTTAGAGGAGGACCACACATGCCTTCAGATGAGGCATGAAATTTAGTATTGTACCAGCCACCTTGTTTATCTTGAAGATATTGGGACTCGCATTGAAATCTAATGGCTTCCATATGCTCGATCTCCATTGCTTTGATAGATTGTGTGTGTGATCGTGGCACTAGCACTTGTTCCTAATGGATGAGACACATACCTCAGCAGAGGCCTCATTCACACCATTCATAATATGGAGAAAAATTGGACCATATATGCATGGGGTTGCAATATGATATCTCATCTCTATTATGATATTGGTTGGTTTGTATATCATGAACTTCATAGCATAGTACATTATACACTCCTTCAAGTGTGGGATTTTGAGAATATCACATGCACTAGACCTATTGGTTTTCCTACCATAACAACCCTTTGTTATCCAAGAGCATATAGCAATACTTTGAGGCGATCCTATAAGTGCAAAGATATTTTACAATAGAGAGTCCAGTTTGATCACTTAGAGGAGGATGACATAGTGTGGAGACCCTATAGAACTATATCATAGTTGTTGGATCATACACATCAGCTAACCAAGATGTAGTAGGATATATTGATGGTTGGATGTCATGACTATATTTTTATACCCTTTTACTATGATTGCATCATACATCAATTTGGGTGGGTTCAAGTAGAACCTAGGCCATGACATGCTTATTTGAGAGCTACACAAAGTGGTGCTAGGCTAGGAGACATTTGTCATCCTACCATCGAGGACATATATTTCAATGACTCAGATGATGAGGATTAGGATGCACCCGTAACATCTAATTTGGATGATGTGGGAACCACTATAGGATATGAGAGATGGTGGATGAGAGCATGACCTCCAAATGTCTTCACTAATGATCATCCCATAGGTGATGATGGACCTCTTCCAAGTCTTAGAGATGTGAGAGAGGTGTACTCATGGATGGAGATACTACATATGATGATGAGAGGACAAATCATATAGAGGGGGATCAATAGCCTATGGGAGGGGAGCCAATAGAGGCCATTGATGCCCCCAATGAGAGATTGAATCTTATCCTCATATAACTCGATCATAGACAACAAATATAGCCAACATTTCATTGCATGAGTATGGAGAGTGTAGCTGTGTTGCACATACCACCCTCCCTACACATGCAAGGAGTCTCGATAGGGTACCTTACCATATCTTATCGCTATCCTAATTGGCAGACTAGTGATCTAGTGATCATATATGATTCATCTTTTAAATTTTTGGTTATACATTAATTATGATATATAGTGTTCTAATTTATATTATGTTTTCTTTATTGCAATTGGTACAAGAGATTGGCTAGAATTATTCAAACGAGTCATCGTAGACATGACACTACCTATGCACCCACACCAGACAATACAAGTGGAGCATAAGCCACCACCTAGCATGGGGGTTTCATGCTAACCTTTTCAAACCCTTGGTGAGGTTGAGGGTAACTTATGAGGATGCTATGAGGATGATTAAGGAGTTCAAATATAGAGAGGAGGAATCTAAAACCATGTAGGAAGAGCTTAGAGCTTCTTGTAAGGAGATTTGAGCCACCCGGGTTCCTTTCGAGAGTGAGGCATAGGATTTGATGTGGTCGAAACTCAACAGGTTGTAGATAGAGCTTGCTATAGTATGATAAAATAGGGATCAGATAGATTAGGAGTGCATCGCCACTCTTTTTCATGAGGTTATAGCTTTAGGCCATGTTCAAGGCTTACAAATGAGATCTATGAGACATTCATGATCCACTATTTCTCGATGAGCACCACCACTAGGCCTTGAGGATTCTAGTAGTTGTTGAGAAATTATGTCTCAACTTCTAGCTTGAAGCCCTTGTTTTAATGACTTGGAAAAAATTTGGTGTTTCTGTAGTTTACCGCCATACCGCACCTGGCCTCATCTCTGCCTTAACTGCTTTACCGTGGTAGTCAGTCCATGCCTTGGCGGTATCGCAGTGAAGGCCCTGACGGTTACCTCGTTACCGCTCGTGGTCTCTTCCTTGGCTGCGGTGACTAAAGTTGGCTTTGGTCGGCTTGTTTCTCTGGCTACCTCTGTGCCATGGATAGTTAAGTCCTTGACTATGGTGGTTGCAATGTGACCGCCTGCGGTCAGCTCGACTGTTACCGTCGCACCGTGGGCAGTGGGTCCACTCACCATGGTGATCGCGGTGAGGTGGCCAACGGTCTGGCTGACAGTCATCGCTCTGCTACAAAGAGGTCTATTAACCCCCACAATAGCGTGGTTTGACCGCCAGCAATCTCTTAGACTGGTTACCTCGATGTCGTAGCTAGTGTCAACCCAGACGATGGTAGCACGAGACAGTTAGTGGATGAGCTCAGTGGAGTCTAAGGGTGAGCTCGGTCGAGCTCACCGCATTACCACGAGCTGACTCGATTGGTGCTCTGGTAGCGTGGGCAAGTCTTGGAGGGCTCAGTTGGCTAAACTGCCACACCGTAGATGGGCTAGTTTGACTCAGTGATAGCATGGGGAAGCTTGAGGGAGCTCCCCAGAGCTCGCCGCTTAACCGTGGGTGGGTCATCTCAGCTCGATGGTAGAGCAGTAGTGACTTGGATGGGTTAGATGGGCTCAGACCAGTGTTTGACTGAGTTGGACTCAGAGTCAAAGAGCGACAGTGAATGCAAGATGGATGTGTGATAGTTTGACTGCAATTTGGTTGGCCAAAGATATTTGTGGCAATGACAGAAATTGCAGGCTGACTTAGGCTAGCGAATAGGACATGATTTGGGTGGTGGCATTAATGCCTAGGTGGCTTGATGCAGAGAGATTGGTATGGGCAGATCGATTGTGTGATTGGATGTTTGATTCATGAACCTGATGGTTGGTGCCTGATTGATTATATTAATTGCAATGCATGACTTGATAAGTCAAGTACAAAAAAGAATGAATAACTTCGAACTGTATGTTAGAACATAACATTGTAATAGTGAAATAGAACAAGTGAGTGCTACTGTGAGCTGATTAGAGAAGATTGAACATTGTATGTAACTATTTTTGTTACTCTAATACAATTATCTTGACTTTGTGTGGTGGGTTTTTTACCTATAAAGGTTTTCCCACGTATATCTTGTGTCAACTTGAATTCTTAATTCTGTTATCTAATTTTTTGGTTGCATTCTTCTCAAGTAAGTTTATAAAGCTTTTAGAACCTGTTTATGCTCTTCTCCTTTGTTGTATTAGTGTTAAGGGAATATATTCCGCACTGTTGGGTCTTTAGATCCATCCCATTTTCCCCTTCAAGTGGTATCAGAGCCTGGCTCGTTGTGTTATCCTTGAGATAAAGCTCAGTTTTTTGTGCTAATATTGTTTCAGTGGGAGTATTGCATTGTCAAAACTTGTTTCAGTTTGAGATGGCGAGTACATCTGGTAGAGTAGATATTGAAAAGTTTAATGGCAGCAACTTTGAGTTATGGAAACTCAAAATGGAAGAGTTGCTGGTGGATAGAGACCTCTGGTTAGCAGTGTCTAGAACTAAGCCATAAAGCATGACACAAGAGGCTTGGGATCTTGCTAATAGAAAGGCAAGAGGTCTGATAAGACCGAGTCTAGCTGAGTCTGTACTCTTGAACGCCCATGAGGAGCACTCTACAGCTTCATTGTGGAAGAAGCTTGGTGATATTTATTAGGTAAAGTCTCTAGTAAATAAGTTATTCCTAAGGAAGAAGTTTTACTCCTTGAAAATGGATGAAGGTGCATCTGTTGCAGACCATCTGAACTCGTTTAACATGAGTGTTACTTAGCTAGTGTTTGTAGGTGTAAAGACTAAGGAGGAAGATCGTTGCATGCTCCTGTCGTGTTCATTACCTGACAGTTGGGATCATCTGGTGATGGCTATTGGAAGCACAACCATTGCATTCAAGATGGATGGCATGGTTGCTTCACTCTTGTCTAAAGAAATTTCGAAGGAAGTCTTCTGAGATGGCTAAAGAGGCTCTTGCTATTCAAGGTAGACCAAAGGAGAAAGGAAATAAGAAAGACAAGAAGTCAAAATCCAAATATGCAGGAAGATTGAAGTCTCCTGGTAAAAAGTTCAAGGTGAGATGCTAGAACTGTGGGCAACCTGGTAATATTCAGAAGGACTACAAGGAGAAGAAGAAGAAGAATGCTTCTGACAATGAATCTTCTCAAAGTGATGCTGATGCCTTCATTATAGCAGCCTTGACAACTTAGGCATCAAATGATGTTTGGCTGGTTGACTTAGGTGCATCTTTTCACATGATGTCCAATAGAGAATTGTTCTCTAAATACGAGAAGTATGATGGTGGAAAGGTGAACTTGACAAGTGATTCAACACTAGAGATAGTTAGTAGAGGAAGAGTCAGAATTTAGTTTCCTGACAGGAGAGTCAAAGGTATTGGTGGCGTACTTCACATACCAGGTCTGGCTCGAAATCTTCTTTTTGTCAGTAAGTTAAATGATGCTGGCATAGAAGTTTCTTTTTCAAGTAAGGGATGCAAAATGGCTAGAGGTGCAATGGTGCTAGCTAAGGGTGCCTGTACTAGCACTCTGTATAAGCTGGATGCACGTCCTGTTCTTTGTAGCAGTGCCTCTGTAAAGTCAAGCAATACTGCACCTGTAGAGAAAGATGAAGACACTTCTTTGGCTGCAAATGCTTTGGAGGTAAAACTCCCAGCTGAGAAGACTATGCTTTGGCATCATAGACTTGGTCACATAGGTGAGAAAGGTTTAAAAACCTCGAAGAATAAAAATCTTATAGAAGGGCTTGATGATTGTAACCTTGAGTTCGATTTTTGCGAACATTGTATCTATGAAAAAAAACATCGTGTTTCATTTTATTCTAGTCCTCATAAATATTTTGGTATACTGGATTATATTCATTCAGATGTGTTTGTTCCAGTTAATGTTTCTTCATTATCGAAGTCTAGATATTATGTTTCTTTTATTGATGATTGTTCGAGAAGGGCATTTGTATACTTTCTTAAAAGTAAATCATAAGTGTTCTATCAGTTTAAAGAATTTAAATCTTTGGTAGAGAATCAGACTAGAAGGAAAATTAAATGTTTGAGGATAGACAATGGCGGTGAATTTTTTTCTATATATTTTGAAAGGTATTGCACTGATCATGGAATTAAAAGGCTAAGACAACACCTTACACTCCACAATAGAATGGAGTTGATGAAAGGTTGAATAGGATGTTGATGGAAAAGGCAAGGAGTATGCTAAGCAGTGTTGGTTTGGAGCAGAAGTTCTGGGTTGAGGTTGTGGCTACAACATGTTATCTAATAAATCAATCTCCTTGCTCTGCTCTTGTTGATATAATGCCTTTGGAAGCATGGTCTGGTAAGAAGCCCTCTCTGAGGCATGTCCGTGTGTTTGGCTGTGAGGCATATGTTTATGTACCAAATGAAAAGAGATCTAAATTGGATAACAAAATTGTCAAGTGTATTCTCATCGGCTATGGAGTTGGTGTGAAGGGATACAAGCTTTGGAACCCTATTACTAAGAATGTTTTGTACAGCAGAAGTGTGATATTTCATGAGCTAAAACCTTCAGTAAGTGATCAGTAGATTGAGACAGATCAGAGTGACAAGAAGAAGGATGCAGTTGAGATTCCCCAAAATCTAGAATGGGAAGAGCTGCATGGTGTACCTGAGACTAAGGAGAGCTCAAGCAACTCTAGAAGTTCTGATGATGAAGAACAACCTCAGCCTGTTAGAAGATCTACATGAGAAAAAGGGCAACCTGAAAGGTATGGTTTCTCACTATTAAATTTGAACTGTTCCTATGCTTTAATTACCAACACTGATGAGCCTAGGACTGTGAAAGAAGCAATCAGCATGGCTGATTCGAATTCTTGGCTACAAGCCATGAATGAAGAGATGGATTCTTTGAAAAATAATGAAACTTAGAATTTGGTACCACTGCCTAAAGGGAAAAAGCCTATTGGCTATAAGTGGATAGTCAAAAAGAAAACAGGCCTTGATGGCAGTGTTGAGAAGTATAAGGTAAGGTTGGTTCCAAAGGGATTTTCTCAAATTGAGGGAATTGATTATGGAGAGAATTTTTCCCCTATAACAAAGCTGACATCTATCAGATTTTTGTTATCATTGGTAGCTGTGTATGATTTTGAAATTGAACATATGAATGTGAAGACAACGTTTCTCCATGGTGAACTGGAAGAAGAAATCTACATGTCCCAGCCTGAGCATTTTGTTGAAAGAGGTAAACAAAATCTGGTATGTAAGTTAAATAAATCTCTCTATGGTTTAAAGCAATCTCCTAGAATGTGGTACCAAAAATTTGACACATTTGTGTTGTCAATTGGATTTGTGAGATCAAAATCTGATAATTGCATTTATTATAAATCTGAGAATGATCGTGTGCTTGTTATTACACTGTACGTGGATGATGTGTTATTCATAGGAAATAGCAAGACTATGATTTCTGATCTTAAATCTCAGTTGTCTGCAAAGTTTAAAATGAAATATCTTGGTGCAGCTAGGTACATTCTTGGAATGGAGATAACTAGGGACATAACAAGCAGAAAGCTTTGGGTCAATCAAAGTAAGTATGTGAAAATAGTTCTGGAGAGGTTTAGCATGGATGATTTCAAGCAGCTAGTTGTTCCAATCATGTAGGGAATGAAGCTATCCATTGAAGACTGTCCAAAGTCTACTACTGAGATGGAGGACATGACCAATGTGCCTTATGCAAGTGATGTTGGTAGTTTGATGTATGCCATGGTCTGTACTAGACTAGACATTGCCCAAGCAGTGGGAGTTCTAAGCCGATTTATGGAAAATTCGGGAAGATCACATTGGGATGTTGTGAAGAGAGTATTCAGGTATTTGAAGGGGACTTCATACTACGCCCTATCTTTCCATGGCATTTTGGTTGCATCATAGAGGACTCTCAGCATTCATGGGTATGTTGATTCAGATTGGGTAGGGGACATTGACAAAAGGCGATCCGCCAGTGGATATACTTTCATGCTTAATGGTGGAGCAATCAGTTGGATGAGCAAGTGATAGGCGGTAGTTGCTTTATCCACGATAGAGGCAAAGTACATGGCTGTAACTCATGCCTATAAGGAGGCTATCTAGCTGAGGCATTTATGTTCAGACATTGGATTCAAAGCAGGGAAGGTCACTATTTTTTGTGAGATTCAGAGTGACATTTGTTTGGAAAAGAATCTGACCTTTCACACCAGGACCAAGTAGATTGCTGTATAATATCACTTCGTGAGGGATATGGTTGAAGATGGCAAGGTCGGTCTGGAAAAGTTTGACACCTTAAAGAATGTTGTAGACACTTTAACAAAGTCCATTAGCACAGACAAGTTTATATGGTGCGCAAAATCGATGGGCCTTGGGGCCTATGAAAGACAATAATTTTTTCAAGTCATGGGGAAGCTGGAAGTGTTCGCCAAGTGGGAGCTTGTTGAGAAATTATGTCTCAACTTCCAGCTTGAAGCCCCTGTTTTAATGACTTGGCAAAAATCTGGTGTTTCTACAGTTTACCACCGTACCGTGCCTGGCCTCATCTCTACCTTAACCGCTTTACCGCAGCAGCCAGTTCATGCCCTGGCGGTACCGTGTTGAAGGCCCTAATGGTTACCTCATTACCGCTCGTGGTCTCTTCCTTGGCTGTGATGACTGTGGTTGGCTTCAATCAGCCTGTTTCTCTGGCTACCGTTGTGTTGCAGAAGGTAAAGTCCTTGACCACGGTGGTTGTGGCGTGACCGCCTGCGATTAGCTTGGCCATTATCATTGCACCGTGGGCGGTGGGTCCACTCACTGCGTTGATTGTGGTGAGGCTGCCAGTGGTTTGGCTGATGGTCACTGCTCTACCATGGGGTGTACTATCGACCCCCACGGTAGTGAGGTTTGACCACCAGCGGTCTCTTAGATTGGTTACCTCACTGTTGCGGCTAGTGTCAACATGGACGGCAATAGCGCGAGACAGTTAGTGGACGATCTTGATGGAGTCTAAGGGTGAGCTTAGTCGAGCTCACCACATTACTATGGGCCAACTCGGCTGGTGCTCTAGTAGCACGGGCAAGTCTTGGATGGGCTCGGTGGTAGCGCGGGGAAGCTTGAGGGAGCTCACCAGAGCTCACCGCTTTACCGCGGGCGAGTTGTCTTAGCTTGGCAGTAGAGCAGTAGCGACTTGGATGGTTCAGATGGGCTCAGACCAATGCTAGACTGAGTTGGACTCATAGTCAAAGAGCAACAGCGAATGCAAGATGGACATGTGGCAGTTTGACTACAATTTGGTTGGCCAAAGGCATTTGTGGTAACAACAGTAATTACAGGCTGACTTAGGCTGGCGAACATGACCCAATTTGGGTGGTGGCATTAATGCCTGGGTGGCTCAATGCAGAGAGATTAGTATGGGTAGATCGATTGTATGATTGGATGTTTGATTCATGAACCTGATGGTCGGTGCCTGATTGATGAGATTAATTGCAACATATGACTTGATAAGTCGAGTACAAAAAAGAATGAATAACTTTGAACTGTATGTTAGAACATAATATTGTAACAGTGAGATAGAACACATGAGTGCTATTGTGAGCTGATCAGAGAAGACTGAACATTGTATGTAACTTTTTTTGCTATTGTAATACAATTTTCTTGACTTTGTGTGGTGGGTTTTTTACCTGTAAAGGGAAATCTTGTGTCAAATGTGAATGCTTAATTCTGTTATATATTTTTTTGGTTGTATTATTCTCAAGTAAGTTTATAAAGCTTTTAGAACCTGTTTATGCTCTTCTCCTCTGTTGTATTAGTGTTAAGGGAATGTATTCTGTACTGTTGGGTCTTTAGATCCATCCAGTTTTTCCCTTCAATATTCATAGGCCTCCCTATATGTATTATGTTGTATTATGCCACATTTTATTACCGTGGTGACCATGTATATAAAAATTATGATTGTTATATATATGAGCATGTTTTTATGTTGTTTTCAAATTAGATGTCAATGTGATCTATTAAAAAATCTATGTAAGATTATTTAATAAATTTCTCCATGATCTAATGTCAATGGACATAAAGAGTGAGGAGAAAATGTCCTCTTGAGGGAAAAAGAAAATAAAAGAAGATGAGAGTTTAGAAATCGGTAGTGATAGTGAATCCAAAATTGTCCAAGCCCTTAGGAAGGACATGATGGGAATAATGAAAGAATTGAAGGCTAAAAAAGAAACCACTAAGGAAAACAAATAGCTATGGTGCTCGAATTACAAAAATGAGGGTCATATCAAAACAAATTGTCTTATGAAGTTATTTTGTGATATTTCAAAAGTTTCAGGACATTCTATCAAAGAATTCCCATACAACTTAAACAAGAAGAAGCATACAAGTGCTCTTTACAAAAGGAAAACAATCTACCCCATCAAACACATTGCCACAACAAAATAATAATAACAAAAATGCATCACCTAGAAGGTATCAAAACATTAAAGGGAATAATAATTTATTCAAAAATAGTAGTGGGGCAAGAAGACGAATCCAATATGATGCAAAAGGATGACCTTTGATACGATGCCATCAATGCAATGAATGGGGCATTTCGCTAGAGAATGCCGAAGTAACCAAAACAAGGTAGGGATCCTATGCAAATTGTGCAGATGTTACCTCAATTTTTGTTTCCCCTTTGTGAGCCTTGCAAAAATTTGAAAAAGTCTTATCATCAGTTTTTGGTTTCCAATGTAGTTTTTGAAACCCCATTGGATTTCAATGAGGTTATCACAACCATGTGTAATCCTATTGTTTTCATGTTAAAGTCTTATCATGTCTTTATATGTTGATATTAATTCAAACATTGCCAACCTTATCGATTCCTGCAAAGATACTCCAAACTCTGTTGGGACTTGATGAGGTACTCACAACTTAGTCAAAGGTCGACAATAAGTCAAACAAGTTGTGTACTTAATCGGAATTGGAGAAATTGTAGGCATTTCAAAGGTTTCTAAAGTTCTCAAAACCTTTGTTGCAACTCGAAAAGGTTTCAAAAACCTCATTGATCTCTAACCAGATGTTCACAACCAAATTTGAGAATGGGTTTTTGTGTAACGGAAAATGTACCCTAACTAACTTAGCTCAAATGAAATTTAGAAAAAATAGTTGTAAGATGGTCCAGGATCTTCCCTTTCAAATCTTGGTGCTCTAGTAGCCTGATGAGCTGGAGAAGCATCACTCAGACACTTTTCTACCAACCACAGATTTATAATGCAGTCCCCTGCACATCTATCTGTAGACATGGAAAATGTACAAATTCATTTTGCCACACCTGATCCCGATTTACTAACAACATTTCCTCCTAGATCACGTTCTCAGCATTCTATCCCTTAACTTGATAAATCACTATTTATTGAATTAAGTCTTCTCTTTTCAATGATTAAATTAGTCAATTTAATTTAATCAACTTTGCATCACTGTTTAATTAAATAAATCTTTTTATTTGATTAAATTCTCTAAAGTCCTCTTATTAAATTAAATGAATTAAACCTTATTTGATTTAATCTAACACATTCCTCCTTTATTAAATAAATCAAATCATTTATTTAATGAATCATTTCCTCTCAATTTCTGACTAAAATCAATTCATAAATCTAAGTCTAAATTGTCACATCACCTAATTCTTCATTAAGTTAATCAGATCCATGTTTAACTTAATCCTTCTCACTAAAATCTTCTAGAGAATGCAACTTGCACAATAAATCAAATACTTTGGTTTATTAATTCCCCTATTTTCTCTCACAAGGCATCAAAAAGGGAATATTCCTCTTTTGAATTCAAAAAGTCCAAGTGGACTTGGTCCTTCCAACAAGGCATTAAAAGCCTCTTACATGTCCTTGACCTTGAGCCAAGTGACAATAACTCCATTCCTTTTCCCTCTTCAACATGTCATTTCTCAAGTTTGAAATGCCACCTAATTGCATTTATTGGCACATTGGCCAAAACTTGCACATTCCTCATCCAATCACATGTGGACAAGTGGCACAATGCCATTTGATGATCTTTGATCCCACATTGCTCAAACTCACTCTTCTTCCAATATTTGAAATCTATAAATTGGAGACTCTTCTCCTCAATCATCATCCACAACTCATATGCAAAGTTACTCTCTACAATTGAGAACTAATTTTGTCCACTTCAACCAAGCATTCACAACATTTCATATTTTGTATCAAGGTTATGCTCAAATCTCTTTGAAGATTTGACCATTTCTCTCATTCAATCAAGCATTGCAATTAGGAATTGGGAAAGGGCCAATTGCAACACATCATTGGAACCAATTCCCCCATAAGATCTTTAACTCATTTGCTTAATTAGGATTTCATTCAAGTTCTTGTTTCATGTTCTTCATTTTCCTAATTTTAGCTTAATAGGTGGATTTTATGGGGAATTCCTCAAATCTTTACATGCATTCTTGAAATAACACTAACAATGTTTGACTTCTTTGTTCATTTGCATGGTTTAGGGGTTCACATTTTGGCGCTAGAAGGAGGGCTTGTTCACATTTGACACATTTTTATTTCAAAATTCCACAGTTTTTTCATGTTTTTTGGTCATACATAGGAAACCGCACCGCGGACCAGACACGCGGCACTGTATTGCATTGTGGACTCGTACGTGGCTCTATATTGCACCACACCTCTTGAAGCCTACGGCGCCATATAGCACCGCAACTGCTTCCCGTGCTCCAAATTTCAAAATTTTCCAAACACGGCCGCCTCCAAACTCCACCGCGTGTGATAGTCCTCCACACCCGCGGTCTCTATTTCTGCAGAGCACCGCAACCAGTCAACTGCGCGGCACTGTATAGCACCGCGTCTATTTTTAAGAAGCACTGCACCTGCTAAGGAGAACCGCATTTGCTAAACTCCGCTGTAGGATCAGTCTGGTTTTTAAAATTTGAATATTTTTTTTTTATATTAACCTGATTTGCTGTTTTTTCCTTTTTTCACTCTTTGTTTTTCTATTATTTTGCAGGATGGAGGAAAAAGGACAAGTTCATAATCACATTACCTTCACAAACCCAAAGTGTTTCTAAACACTAAAAGTGTTCTTTAACACTTCTTGAGAAATTTTTTTTAAGTCTTTGGCCTTAGGAAAAAATAACTTTACTTTGGGCTTTAAAAAATGTTTAAATTTTCATGTTCATTTTGTGCAAAGTGTTTCTAAACACTTAAGTGTTCTTCAACACTTCTTGAAATTTTTTAAAAATATTTGACCCTAGGCTACTAATTTTTCATTGGGATCTAAAAAGAACAATCAAACTTTGTTTTTTAATGTTGCCAAGGGCCTAAAAAGAATTTTAGACACTTACTAGTTTTCAATTTGGATTTAAAATTGGACAAGGCAAACTTCACCTTTCATTTTGGTGCTTCCAAAATGAACTCATCATTGCTTGGAAGGATAAAATTGAACAAGTTTCTTTTATGTTTTGCAAAATTTTTCACAAATTAACATCACTAAAATACGTATGCGCTTCTCTCGCGCTTTATAGCGATCTTGAGAATCAAAAGTATTTTAGTGATATTAACTTGTCAAAAAGATTGCCTCCACACTTCAATTTGGGCACTTAAAATTGAACAAAACATGTGAGTGTGAGCATGACATATTGTGGAGGTTTTCCCCTTTGTTTTTCAACAAAGGTTGTGTAAACGATGGGATATGCTAGCTTGCTATTGTTTATCTTAGAGGGCCTGCCTTGTGGGAAAAATTACTCACCCAAGGGAATGACCCAACTGGGAACACGCTAAAGCCAAGCGACTTCCACCCAGGATATAAGTGTGGATATTGGAACAAAGGCCAATATCACGAGGATTATTCCAACGAGATGGACAACAATGGACTCTCGCCGATGTTGGATAATCCCCCACGAACGGAATGCCCAAATTAGAACCCCTTGTTTAGAAAAAGGACAAAACCTTGTCTATCTTGTTGGTGCAAAAGGTCATGTCCTTTGAAGCTGCCCCACGTAACATGGGGTCTTGTTGTGGAAATGGAAAGAATGCCATGGGAGATTCATGGGTACTAATGCTTGGCTGACCCGAATAAGTGAGTGTCATGGAGGGGAGCCAGTGTGGTCAAGCATTTAGCCATTCGCACAAGATATGCGTAGCTGGGTTTATCCAAGTGGGAACCCAACAAGGTAGTGTCTCATCAACCTAGGAGTGTGAAAGTGCTTGGAAAAAACACATTGCTTGATCTTGAAAACATTTGGAAAACAAACATACATAGAAAACCTTAAAATTTCAAACACCTTGTGGGAAACAAATACCTATTGACGAACTTGCCCACTCTTGCTTTCCCTAGGAATCACATTCCTAGAGGTTTCTAAGTGTGCAAATTCTACCATCATTTGTTTCCAATAAGAATAAACATAAGGAACTTTTTCCCTATTTTTCTCGATTTCCGCATAAAGGACATTGTGGGATGAGAGAGAGAATGGGACACTAGACATATAGTTTGAAAACCTAAGAAAGCAAGCGTCTTGGATAAAAGGAGCCTCATTTGAACCAAGATAAAGAGACCAATTGAATTACACGTGTTGTTTCTAATGATTTCCTGCAAGATTAAGATCCCAAAGCCAAAGTTCAAGAAAGTGAGTCTAAAAATCTGTGAGCAACGCCTTGAGCTGCTCCTTGAAGTAAGGGAGAGACTTGTATATAGTTTCTACAAAAAGGCCTCAAGGAACAATCCTACATTATATGCATTTTATTGCCAACAAAATCTCAAACTTTTTCAAAGGTTTGCATTTCTCCCATAGGAAGTCTAGCATGTTCTTCAATACCGAGGTTTTGTAGAAAGAGTCGCATCTAGGTTAAGATTCAAGATCAAAGTTGTCATTTCCATTCATTCCTCCATCAAATCAAGTCTCATTTCATCATCAAACCTTTTGAGAACTCTAGAAACAATCATCACGCTAAACTTAGAGGGCTAAATCAACATCATCATATCTTGGCTTAAACGCACTTAGCCAAAAATAGTCTTAAACCATTGAACAAATTTTTTTGAGATAACACAACTTCTTAAAGTCTATTAGTTCTCAAACACATTGGAATAACACACTTTGTCAATTCATCCATTTTGTGCAAGCTCCCTTAGGATAACACAACTTCCTAAGGAGAACAACTTCACAACAATCTTATTTGACTTAACGCATCTAGTCAAATTATCACAATCAAAATCAAATCAAAAGCCCTTACAAGTTTAGCACATACATTCAAAAGTTCTCCAAAGGTTTCACTCACTTACCCCATCCGTTTAACCCATCACCATTATCACCATCTTTGATCTTTTAGATTCCCTAGCTCTTCTCTTTTGGACCTAAAGGATTAGGATCGAACAAATCCCTATTTTTTTATGGTCCAAACAAGATCTCAACACAAGAAGGACATGGAGAATATCAGAGAAATATCAACTTCTATGGACATGAGTCATCTAAATATCGAAGTGAACCTAGCAGGATCAAACAATCCCCCAAGAAAATCTCCCTTATCATCACAAAATCCTCAAGAGGAGAGTCATCAAGAGGATGACACAAATGAAGACATGAGGATGACACCAAATGAAATCATGGAAATGGTTCAAAATCCAGAGAACCACAAAGTTGTTAGTGCTATGCTCAAATACCTGAATACGATAGAAAGAGGAGGGGTCATACCCCATCCCAACCTTAACACAAGCACTAGAACAGATGCATCCCCATTGTTCAACATCAACCAAGAAGTACCTTGCACCACATCAGTCATCACACCAACCTCCCCGAATGTGAACAAGGGGAGTGCTATGTTCCAGGAATTGCAAAAGCACCACCTTGTGGCTAATACAGAAGCAATCATCACCCCCTCACCAGCTACATTTATTCTAGAAAACCCATCTCACCCATATGTCCCACTCACATTTCATAACCCCGCTAGTTCATCCTCATTTCATGCCACACCAGCCTATTAATTGAACATACCAACTGCCCCACCACATGAGGAAGTTGGCTCGCTTGGAATGACAGAAGCTATCAATCCTTTCTCTTTCCAAATAGGTGCATCATCCCTTCCCTCACTTCCATTCACATCTGTATCACCTCCTGGAATAGGTCTTCCACCATTGCCCATCGAAGTTTTTGTTAATCCAAGCAATCTGATCACCACTTTGAACCCGCTTCTTTTGCCCATATCTTCACAACAAATCGCAACTATTCCTATCACCATGGTAAATCCATCCATTGGCCCTCAAGTCTCCCAAAGCATGCCTCATCAAGGACCAATCATCTCAAACACCCCTCCGACAACCCAAATCACAATCACCACCACAATCCCTCCACCCGCCACGATAGTTGGTGTGATTCCTGTTCCACCACCAATCCCACCGAAAGCCAACACAACAAATTCATTCACCACTCTAATCCAAACCCTCCAAAAAGCCAACCAACAAAGAATACTACAACAAAAGCAACAAGCTCAAGCCCAAGCCCAAGCCCAAGCTCAAGCACAAGCCCAAGTGAAAGCTCAAGCTCAATACCAAGCGCAATTGCAAGCAATCCATCTACAAGCCTACCAGCAAGCCCTGCAAGACTTTCAGGCACAACATCAAGATAAATAACAAGCTTTATTAGCACAACAACAGCTCGACCAACAACAAGCATTGTTGGCGCAACAACAGCTAGACCAACAAAAATCATTACTAGCTCAACAACAACTTGACCAACAGCAGGCTTCATGGGAATAATAGCAGATGGACCAACAACAAGTGCTATTGGAACAGCAACAGCAAGATCAACAATAGGCATTGTTGGCACAAATGTAGGCTTACCAACAAGCCTTAAACACACAGCCAAGCTTGCAGCAAATGCCCACTAGTACTCCTCCCACCACATGCACACCCCAAATGCCTTATAACTCATTCATCCCACCCCCCGATCCAAGCAAAGATGTCACAACACAAATCAAACTGCTCTCGCAGCAGGTGTTGGACTTGCAAGCAGGAAAAACCACAAGGACACCAGGCAACTTGTGCCCTTATCCGTTCAATAGAAGTCTCACCATGGTACCATTTCCAAAGGGATTCAAGATCCCCAAATTTGATAAATACAATGGAATGGGCAACCTTGAAAACCACGTCAGGGAATTTCAGGTGCACTACATGGAAGTCGCATATGATGACACGTATCTAATGTGGCTCTTCCCCCGAAGCTTGACTGGTCCAGCTATGGAATGGTTTTCTCGCCTACCCATGAGCATTAAAACATTCGAGGAAATTGTGGAGGCTTTCCTTAAGAATTACGCTTTCAATATAAGTGCAAACGTTAGTTTGGAAGAATTATCTTCACTCAAACAAAGAAAAGGAGAGTTATTTGCATCCTTCTTGCAAAGATGGCAATCCAAGGCCAATCAGAGCAAGTGGACCATGCCAGAGGAATAACAAGTTTGCACCATCATAGCCAACCTAGATGAAAACTTGGAATTCTACCTAAAAATGCAGTGCATCACATCTTACAATCAACTAATTCCAAAGGCGCTCAACATCGAAAGAGCCCTTACTGCGCGAGGAGGCACACCAACATTCACTCCACCACAGGATAACCGCTAGTCTAACAATTACAATGACAAACCTCGAACCTGGTCGAGGAATAAAAATATCACGAACGACAGCGTGGTCGATGCTAAGGTAGTAATCAGTGCTCCTAAGCAAAATACCCAAAACCATCATCAACCGCAAAATCATAATCACAATAATGTGCAGACTAATGCAGTAGTGGCACAACCACCTTCCACTAGTCAAGTCAACAATGTGGGTAATCAAGGAGGACCACCTCCCCACAACAAGTTTCCCCCCTAAGAGGAAGTTCATAGCCCTTGGCGAATTGATTGAGTCTGTCATGAAGAAATTGGTCAAAGAGAACTTAATTAAGATCTCTAACTTCGAACAATACACAGAGCCCATGACCAAACCGCCATGGTACAATGAGAATCTCTTGTGTGACTTTCACAAAGTCAAAGGATACACCACCGCCAACTGCATGAGACTCAAAAATATCATCCAAGACCTCAGTGAGGATAAAATCATCAATATCGAGCAGCCGGCCGGAAACTAAGACCTGAAAATCTACACGAATCCGATGCCAAATCATAACCAAGGGAACAATCAGGGGAATAACCAAGGGAATAATAAGGGTAAACAAAAGTATGCTAGTGATAATCTAGTATACGAGGAGATAGTGAGATGTGTCGATGAGTTGGTCACCATCATAAATATCAAGGGAGCCAACAATGACTGTGGAGTCACCACACAAGGCAAAAAGGTTACCATTGCTGGGGCACCTGCTAAGACCCCCATTACCAATACAAAGGCCATCCCCTATGATTACAATGTCATAGACCAGCTGAAAAGAACACCCGCACAAATCTCCATCATGAAATTACTAAAAATCTCCACTGATCATAGACAGATCCTGGATGAAGCGCTAGCTGCATCTACTGTTGCCGCCACCCTTGACACAGAGAAATTTCAGGCTATGGTAGGTAACATCGTTACCCTGAATCTCATCACATTTTCAGACCAAGATTTCCCCCCGCAACCATCTCATAACCGCGTACTCCACCTCCAAGTCCTAATCCATAAAAAGAAAGTCAAACGAGTCCTGGTAGATGGTGGTGCAGGTCTTAATATTTGTTCTCTAAAACTTATAAAGAAATTGGGATTTGCTGAGGATTCCATCAATAAGAACAAAAGCATCACCATAAGAGCGTATGATGACCAGGAAAGAGTGTCTCAAGGCACTATCAATATCCCCATCCAAGTGGGGCCAACAACCATGGAAACCACCTATCAAGTTCTTGAACTTGATTTGCCATACAACATCCTCCTGGGATGCCCATGGATACACATGATGAAGGCAGTGGCCTCAACCTATCATCAGTGCATTAAGTTCTCATATCAAAATGAGGAGGTTACCATATATGGGGATCCCGAACCTTTCACCTATTGCAAAAACTTGGAAGCCAAATTTTACAAGATCCCTCAAGTACCTAAAAATCTTGAAGGACCATCCACTTCACACATAGACCCAGCTAATCTTGCCTCCACTTCTACGACAGAGACACTCGCCATCCCCAACATATCCGAGATCAAAAACATGATACAGGACAATGGATGTGGTGATTATAGAATGAAGAGAAATGCTTTTGTTGTAGGAGAGTTACCACAATCTCCTAGGTCACATGGGCAACCACAATTGATTCAAACACCTATTCACACTAGAACGGAACCCGCTGGATTCCACAGTTGGGGGGATCTCAGTTAGGAAAATGTGGACGATGAGGACATCACAAACACTCTATACCAAGATGAAAGACCCACTCCCACCCTACCCATGGAGGAAACAAACAGAGGGTTACAAATGATGTTCGACATGGGCTATAATAGGAATGAAAGCCTAGGAAGAAACAGTGATGGACAGTTGGAGCCCATCATTGTAGAAAGAAGAATGCGGAACCTTTGCCTCGACTGTACCCCTCTGAGTATAACCGTGTGTGGCAGAGGTGTTCCTAATAGGGTAGTCAGGTCCTTTCCTCGGGTCTTGGCAACTAACCTTAGATTACCTGTATCCACAGGCCTACCTCTCGATAACTTCACATTTGACATAACTGAGGTTTGTAGTAGCAGTGACGACGAGGACACCATAAGTGGCTTACCTAGGCTCTTTGAAGATTCCACCCTACTGATGATTAGTGCCTCACCTGCTGAACCAATCCAATGAACCCACCAAATCCACTTAGTGTACCCCCAACTCATAGATCATGACCAACAGGGACCGCCAATTCTAGACTTGTTCGAAAATAATGAGGCTCTCTCAGAATTCATGGGACTAAGGGATACTATTCCATGTGGAGATCACAAGGCAGGATTTGATATCACTCTAGACACACAAGCATACTATGGGGAGACGATTGAGTCCTTCAGTCGCAAAAGAAAAAGATCGAGAATAAGCTCGGAGTTATTGAGTGAAAACCACACTGTGGCACTCTCTAACCATAAAACAATAAAAATAAAGGACGCATCCGATGGTGAAAACCTCCTCGAGGCACCAGAGGATGAAGGATTCAATCTCCCCCCTACTGCTCTATACCAGGAGAAGTCAACAGTATTGGCAAAACAATGTAACCCGGTCAACTTAGGAATGGAATCAGAACCACAAATTACCTTCTATGCAGAATCCCTCCTAGTAGAAGAACAAGAACTATTGGCAGCATTCCTAAAAGAGAGGAAGGTAAATTTTGTGTGGACCTATGCAGACATGCTAGGCTTGGACCCTGAAGTAGTAGTACATCATTTGGCCATTTACCTCGGAGCAAAACCAGTCAGACAAAAGCTAAGAAAGATGCACCCACAAATAGCCTTACTTGTAAAGATCGAGTTGCAGAAACTTCTGGATGTTGGCTTCATATGCCCAATCGACTATCCAAAATAGGTATCAAATCTCATACCAGTCTCAAAACCAAAAGGGGGCATCCGCATCTGCATTGATTTCAGAGACCTAAACAAAGCATGTCCCAAGGATGACTTTCCACTACCCAACATTGACATGATAGTGGATATGACGGTTGGACATGAGATGCTCTCCCTAATGGATGGCTTCTCGGGGGTACAATCAGATAACAATAGCAAAAGAGGATCAACACAAGACAACATTCACATGTCCCTGGGGCACCTACTGCTGGAACGTAATGCCATTTGGGTTGAAAAATGCAGGAGCTACATACCAAAGAGCCATGACATTAATCTTCCATGACATGATCCATAAAACAGTTGAAGATTATGTAGACGACATACTGGCTAAATCAAAGAAGAGACAAGACCATATAGCAACTCTAAGTGCTATCTTTGACAGGCTCGAACAATATAAGGTTAGACTCAACCCGAAGAAGTGTGTCTTTGGGGTACAATTAGGAAAGCTGCTAGGATACATAGTTTCAATGAGAGGAATAGAGGTGGATCCTGCAAAGGTAAAAGCAATCCTCGAAATGGAAGCACCAAGAAAGTTAAAACAACTAAGAGGATTGCAAGGAAGACTCCAGTCCATCCGGAGATTCATAGCACAATTGGCAGATAAATAGATTGCCTATTCACACCTACTTCACAAGGGAGTAGCTTTCAGATGGGATGACAAATGCGAGCAAGCATTCAGCAAAATAAAAGAATACCTGCTTACACCACCCGTGTTGATGCCACCAATTGTGGGGAAATCATTAATCCTATATATCTCTACAACAATAGCTGCCCTGGGGATCCTTTTAGCCCAACATGATGAAAAGGGAACCGAGTGGGCTATCTACTACATTAGCAGAACAATGGTGGGACATGAGCTCAATTACACGTCAATAGAAAAAGCTTGCCTAGCACTGGTATTTGCGGCTCAAAAATTCAGGCACTACATGCTAGCGCACCAAATCAAGTTGATTGCCAAAATAGACCCTCTAAAGTACCTATTGTCAAAAGCAACGCTTACAAGTAGAATGGCTAAGTGGGTAATGATATTATCTGAACATGATATCGAGTATGTAGAATGAAAAGCCATAAAAGGACAAGTCATTGCAGATCAGCTAGCAGAAGCTCCCCTCTACATAGATAACCCACTCATATCATAATTACCAGATGAGTCCCTTTTTAACCTTGGTGCAGTAGACCACTGGAAGTTATACTTTGATGGCTCTCACACACAACATGGGTCAGGAGCTGGTGTGTTTTTCATCACGCCATAGGGAGACTACATACCTAGATCATACAAGCTGGCATTCCCTTGTACTAACAATATAGCAGAATATGAGGCTTTGACCATAGGTCTCAAGATTGTAGCACAATGGTGAATCATGGCACTAAAAGTCTATGGGGACTCACAACTTATCATCAACCAAGTCAACGGTGAACACCAAACCAGGGATGATAAGCTCGCACCATACAAGAAGGTGGTAGAAAGCCTCAAGGAATCTTTCATCAACATTACCTTTGAGCAGATACCAAGGACAAACAACAGAGCGACCGATGCAATGGCGACAATTGGATCCTTACTGGACATCCCTCGTAACATCTCAAAACATGAATTCCTCGTAGAGCAGCTTCTCATACCCACATTCGAGGTACCAGAGTCAGAATACGTGTGTGAACTCGTTGGTCCCAATGATCTTTGGTATCATGATATATACACTTACCTAAAGTTAGGAATCCTCCCCACTGACATCACTCTGAACCTAAAACGCACTTTTGTCAAAAGGACTTCATGATTCGTCATCCTAGGAGAAACCCTTTTCCATAGAAGTACCGATGGAACCTTGCTACGTTGTTTAAAACCTGAGGAAGCCTTGACTGCTCTAACTAAGGTACACAATGGCACGTGCGGGTCACACTCAAGTGGTATGACCTTGGCTAAAAAGTTTCTAAGAACAGGGTACTACTGGCCAACGATGGAAAAAGAGGCACACAACTTTGTCAGAAAATGCCTACAATGTCAACAGCATGGAGACCTTATTCATGCACCAGCTCAAGAACTGCATCCCATTATTACACCTTTGCCCTTTTCACAATGGGGGCTCGATCTCATAGGTAAAATATCACCCACCTCATCCAATGGCCATAAGTTCATTATCACTGCCACCGAGTACTTCACTAAGTGGGTTGAAGCAATTCCCATGACCTACATCACTGGAAAGCAGATATCCAAGTTCATCCTGAACTACCTCATTTTCCAATATGGTGTACCCCAATCCATTAGCTCTAATAATGGGACACCTTTCAAAAATCAGGATGTCCATGACTTGTGCGAAAAATTTAAAATCAAACATCGCTTTTCAACTCCATATTATCCACAAGGCAATGGCCAAGCAGAAGCTACAAATAAAACCATTTTGAAAATCCTCAAGAAAATAGTCAATGACTCTGGTCGTGACTAGCATCTGCAGCTAAATCCCACCTTATGGGCCTACCGCACTAGCATCCATATGCCAACAGGTGCCACCCCATTCTCCCTGGTCTACGGATCAGAAGCCATCCTCCCTATCGAGATCGAGCTCTCGTCACTGAGGATATCATTGCAGAATCTCATCACAGATGAGGAATACAGGGTTACAAGATTGAATGAGCTAGAATTACTAGATGAATGGTGTATGGATGCCCTCAATCATCTACAATTGTACCAGAATCGCCTAAAAAGGAGCTACAACAAGAAGATCAGACAATGCACTTTCCAAGTTGGTGACCTCGTGCTGAAAGAAAACCAAAAGAACGTGCCAAATCCGGATACAAAGGGAAAGTTTGAGCCCAACTGGCTGGGACCCTTTAGCATCACTACAAGCTACAAATCAGAGGCATATCAATTATCGGCACCGAAAGGTGAGCCCCTGCAAGAGCCCATGAATAGCTCGCACCTCAAAAAGTTTTATGCCTAAATCTTGCAAGGTATAGAACCAGAAAATAGAAAAAATAATCAGAAAAAGTCCTGAAAAAATGGTTACCTCGATGAAAACCTAGCAAACAGGCATCTTGGTGGCAACAAAAAAATCAAAAAATACAAAAATCCAAAAAATTCAGAAAAGGATTGAAAATAGTAAAAAGAAAAAATTCATCCTCTAGTGAAAACCACTTCGGTGGCACTTTGGGAAAGTACCTTGGTGAAAACCTGGAAAATAGGTGCCAAGTGTAAATAAAGCACCTTCCCCATTTATTAGGATCTGCATGACTCTTTCCATCACTCATTCATCCACTCATCCACTCGCATCCATACCATAGCCTGCATTGGTATCTGCACCATATACCACCATTGGAACTACTTGGCATTTCTAAGGTCAGTCTGTCCTGCCTTTATCGAAGTAGTCTGTCACACCACACTAGGGGAACATTCTCACAACATTGGATTGGATTCATGTACATTGTTGTGATCTTTTTCAAAATCATCAAAAAATACAAAAACATTCAAAATCTCATCAGAAAAATCATCAAAAACATGTCAAAATATCAGAAAAATCATCAAAAATTTCATCAAGTCTTGTCAGTTTTTCATCTTGTCGAACTACATCGTCTCTAAGCTTGAACATAGGCAAGGTTGATCTTTGATCATCCCCCGAGACAGTTAAGGTTAGTCCTTTAGGCGTCCGTCGCATTGGCAATCCGTTTGCCCATCTACTTTGCATCTTAAGTTAGTAAAAGGGGGGGCAATCCGTTTACCCATCCATCCTTTCATTAAGTCAAGTGCGTTGTTAGTCAAACTACGTGGTCTCTGCATGTATAATTTAGGAAAGGCTCATCTATGGATCAGCTCCTGAGACCCCTAGGATAGGTCTTTAAGTTAGTCTGTTCGTCATAAATCTTGAAAGTACCAAAAATATTGAAAAATGTGAAAATACCAAAAATAGCCTCAAAAATATCTGAAAAATCCAAAATGGTGCATCCATTTCATTTTCGCTTTCACCCGTGATCGTCTCACTCATAATAAAATCAATCATCACCTTCACCCTTTGGTGAGTTAGTTAGAAGCAAGTTTAGTAGGTTCTAAAGTGAACACCTTAATCGTCAAAGTCTCAAAAGTCTAAGTCAGTAAGCAAGCAAGTTGGTCAACTCGGAGTATCGATAGCTTATCACCCAAATCAGTCCTACCAAAACCCTGATCACTACATGTCCTAGGATGAAGCTTTCCTGCGATGGACATAAGCATCAGGTAACCCTCACAGTAGTTAGTCTTGGCTAGCGGTATGAAGAACATCAGCTTGTTTGTTTACTTTATTTTGGTCTTTTTGACTTATCTTATTTTGCGCTCATTCCAAGGACCTCTCAATGATGCCTAAAAACAAAACAGGTTTAGAGAGAAAGGAATAGGGCAATGATCATTATCTTTTATCTATTATGCTTGTGGGATACGCTTGTAAAACAACTTAGTCATACATACATCATTTGGTTTGTGGCAAAGATGATTTAGATATCTTGTTGACCACATAGGAAAGCTTGCTTTTCTGTGTTTTGGTCCGAGATGTTTAGAATGTCTGAGCTACACCCTAAACGAAGTGTGTATGATAAGTGTAAACAAGAATACTCCTATTTGATTTTCAAGTCAAAGTCCATCACACTAGGCACCACGCCATCCTGGTTCTTAATACCTCGATGCATCGTACCTAAGTGTGTTATCAAACATAACGCAATTGACCCTTTGAAAATCCTAATTCCTATGTGCAATGCAAAATCACCATCATCACCCTCACTAACTCATTAATTCTACGTTTCTTCTATCTTCTTTCCACACTAATAAGGTATCATAACAGTAATAAAAAAAAAAACATCGCTCATGCATACATCCTGCATCCACTAGATAGTCAAACATCAGAAGAGCATTATAGCATATCAATATCTTAAGTTATGAGGAATAAATTAAATTCATTATTCTAAACATCTTAAGACATCATTACATCATGCATTATCATCGGCAACCATTACCATTAGCACTTGCATCCATTACCATCATTAATACGTATTACATCATTTAAAGCACAGAAAATACAAAAAGAAATGCATTCATTACATAACACCACATATTTGCATTCACATCATAAAGGAGCGAATCATCTCATATATATATATCAAAAATCAATGTTATGATACAGAATCGGATCAGGTGTCCATCGGATACATGGTACAATAAGGCCAAAATACTGCAACCCATATAAAAAATGAAGCAAAATTGTCCTGTGATCAAAAGGGAGGCGGATGCTACCGGCTGCTGCCCTCCCCATCCTGTCTCTCACCGTGTGCCTTTGTCAGCCGCCTCCCCATCTGCTATGAAAAGTCTAGCACTCTGCTGCCTGATGGTACTACCTACTGGTAATAGTGCCGATAATACTTAGCCTCTCTGATAGCCTCTCTGTAATCCCGAATATCAATCGATCGGGCCCAAGATGAGGACGCTACACTCTCTAACTGCCGCCGCCGGCCTATCTCCTGATCCCTCTTGGATCGTGCCTAGTCCCTCTCAGCAGTCAGAATCTATATTTGCCCCTGTAGCTACTGAATTAGTGCATCTCGATGGCCAGGCTGCCCTGCTGGCTGTCCTGTTGGCTGTCCTGCTGGCTGATGTTGAGGATCTACCCCCGGCTGACCATCCTGATCTCCTGCTTGGGCAGGTGACTGCTGAGCCCCATCCCTAGGAGGTGCCCCACCTCATGCTCTACCTCACCCCTTGCCACTTGATCGACCCCTGCGCTTGCGCCATGGGACAATGGCACCTGGAACTATCAGTCTAAGAGGAGGTCTGAACCATGCTCTGTAAGTTGCGGTGACACCTGCATCTTCCGACCCCTAATTATATGGCCATGGCCGAGCCATAAGCTACCTAAATGAGGACACTACCTCATCTTCCGAGATGGGCTGGCCCCATGCTGTCTCCCTAGTGGTGTGTGCAAAGATGGCTACATACTAATCGTCTGGCCTGTCCTATACCTCCCCGAACTGACAAGCAAGCCTATCTGGAAGATACCTCTCAATCATGGTATGCTCTTGCCCCTGCATCCATCTGTCTTGTCGGGTGAAGAAGATCTACTAATCATCATCTATCCATGGACCAATACCCATCCACGGCCTCTAGACGAACTCTCTCATCTCATTGAGAACTCGCCGCTAGTATGGAATACCACCTGCTCCAGTAAATGAAAAGTACATCAGTGCCCCACCGTACCACCAAACGAGGGGGTCGTCTGTCTCTAGGGGAACTGGTGTGATGTCTGGATGAAGCACTGGGATCCTCTCCCATCCCCACACATGCATTAAGGTGCCTCCTTCCCCAATGGACCTGCTTTCCATGTAAACAAACTCATGAAGATCTCTGTAAAGGGATGCCAGTAGTACTGGTCCCCAGGCGAAGCAGTCCCTTTGATGGACCTTCTGATCCCATGCAAGTCCCCATCCTAGACTGAAATATCAGCCCCACCGATTAGGTACCACAAGGCCTGAGATAATCACAACAATGATCAATCGGTACGTGTGCACATAGTCATGATATATCTCCAAATCAATCTGACCATCACAGAACTCAATGATGTCCATCTACGTCACTCCATAATAGGCCTCTCTGCCAGCATCTGGATCATAGATAACTCGGGTCCCGTGAATGGGCAATTGGAGGATCCGCCATATGTCCTCAAGTGTGATGGTGGCCTCACCAGTAGGAAGATGAAATGAAGAGGTCTCACTGTGCCATCGCTCTGCCAAAGCTATAAGCATACCTAGGTGAGCCCAAACAGGAGGGGCGTATGCAATATACCAAAGGCCAATAGCACTAAGGTGCTCCTGGACTAACTCAGGCATAGCCGCTAATCTACCAAGTACTGGCCATCGGTGCTCCTGTGAGTAGAGCACACCAGGCTCCTCCTACACAGGAAAAGCAGTCGCATCAGAAAAAATTAAGTTTAAAAGTCAAAATTTGCCTCAAACTGGCGAGTGCGACGTTGTTTGCAGGTGCAGCGCAGTTTGGAAAGTTCCAAACTACACCGCTGCGGTGGAGTTTGCCATTTTACCAATCACAAAGTGACCCGTGCGGTGCACTTTTCATATGCGGTTTTGTTTAATGCAAACCTTAATTTTCTAACTGACCCGCGCAGTGAAGAATGGAAGGCGACAGACTTTTGACCAACTAAATGACTAATTGCAAACTGCCCCGCACAGTGCAGTTCGCATATGCGGTGCAATATAGAACTGCGCGAGTGCGATAAGGGACTTTCTACGGTGCCATATGGCACTGCGCAGTTTGAACAAACTCTTAACCCTATTTAATGTACGTAAAATGATGAAATTAAAAGATAGATAGGGGTACATACCACGGGTCCTGTGCCTACTGGCCGCTGATGTGTCTAAACCCTCTCCGTCACATGCCTGGGAAGCTGTCGTTGCGCCATTTCTACTCAAACTCAGAGCTCAAATTTGCAATTTTCTAAAGGCTAGGATGACAAAATGAATTGAAAATGACCCCTCGTGGTCTATTTAAGCCTGAAAATTAGGGTTTTTTGACCTAATTTGACCTCCCAGATGGGGTTTTGATCCCTTGAGCCTATTTTTGTCAAACTGAAAGTTGTTTTGCGTCTCTTCCAACATTTTAAGGTAGTTTTCTGGCAATCTGGGGCATTTCTGGCATGTCGGGCACCTTGTCGTCTTTTTTCGTGAGACCATCCAAAAATTCAAAATTTTCGTCCGATCTCTCGAGGGGGCAATATCCAACAATATCCTTCTACTTGGGCAGTAGTGGGGCATCTAATTTTTTTTTCAAAATCCCAGACTTTCGATCACAGTAGTTTATTCTTTGAATCAATGCAACAAGTACATTGCTTCAAAGAGGGGCAAAATGTAGACATGGAAAATGTACAAATTCATTTTGCCACACCTGATCCCGATTTACTAACAACATTTCCTCCTAGATCACGTTCTCAACATTCTATCCCTTAACTTGATAAATCACTATTTATTGAATTAAGTCTTCTCTTTTCAATGATTAAATTAATCAATTTAATTTAATCAACCTTGCATCGCTGTTTAATTAAATAAATCTTTTTATTTGATTAAATTCTCTAAAGTCCTCTTATTAAATTAAATGAATTAAACCTTATTTGATTTAATCTAACACATTCCTCCTTTATTAAATAAATCAAATCATTTATTTAATGAATCATTTCCTCTCAATTTCTGACTAAAATCAATTCATAAATCTAAGTCTAAATTGTCACATCACCTAATTCTTCATTAAGTTAATCAAATCCATGTTTAACTTAATCCTTCTCACTAAAATCTTCTAGAGAATGCAACTTGCACAATAAATCAAATACTTTGGTTTATTAATTCCCCTATTTTCTCTCACAAGGCATCAAAAAGGGAATATTCCTCTTTTGAATTCAAAAAGTCCAAGTGGACTTGGTCCTTCCAACAAGGCATTAAAAGCCTCTTACATGTCCTTGACCTTGAGCCAAGTGACAATAACTCCATTCCTTTTCCCTCTTCAACATGTCATTTTTCAAGTTTGAAATGCCACCTAATTGCATTTATTGGCACATTGGCCAAAACTTGCACATTCCTCATCCAATCACATGTGGACAAGTGGCACAATGCCATTTGATGATCTTTGATCCCACATTGCTCAAACTCACTCTTCTTCCAATATTTGAAATCTATAAATTGGAGACTCTTCTCCTCAATCATCATCCACAACTCATATGCAAAGTTACTCTCTACAATTGAGAACTAATTTTGTCCACTTCAACCAAGCATTCACAACATTTCATATTTTGTATCAAGGTTATGCTCAAAACTCTTTGAAGATTTGACCATTTCTCTCATTCAATCAAGCATTGCAATTAGGAATTGGGAAAGGGCCAATTGCAACACATCATTGGCACCAATTCCCCCATAAGATCTTTAACTCATTTGCTTAATTAGGATTTCATTCAAGTTCTTGTTTCATGTTCTTCATTTTCCCAATTTTAGCTTAATAGGTGGATTTTATGGGGAATTCCTCAAATCTTTACATGCATTCTTTAACTAACACTAACAATGTTTGACTTCTTTGTGCATTTGCATGGTTTACGGGTTCACATTTTGGCGCTAGAAGGAGGGCTTGTTCACATTTGACACATTTTTATTTCAAAATTTCGTGGTTTTTTCACATTTTTTGGTCATACACAAGAAACTGCACCGCAGACCAGACACGTGGCGTTGTATTGCACCGCGGACTCATACGCGGCGCTATATTGCACCGCACCTCCCAAAGCCCGTGGCGCCATATAGCACCACAACTACTTCCCGCGCTCCAAATTTCAAATTTTGCCAAACACTGCCACCTCCAAACTCCACCGCGTGTGATACTCCGCCGCACCCGCGGTCTCTGTTTCTGTAGAGCACTACAGCCAGTCGACCGCGCAACCCTGTATAGCACCATGTCTATTTTTAAGAAGCACCGCACCTGCTAAGGAGAACCGCATTTGCTAAACTCCGTCGCGGGATCAGTCTGGTTTTTAAAATTTGAATATTTTTTTTTTATATTAACCTGATTTGCTATTTTTTCCTTTTTTCACTTTCTGTTTTTCTGTTATTTTGCAGGATGGATGCAAAAGGACAAGTTCATAATTATGTTACGTTCACAAACCCAAAGTGTTTCTAAACACTAAAAGTGTTCTTTAACACTTCTTGAGAAAAAAAATTTAAGTCTTTGGCCTTAGGAAAAAATAACTTTACTTTGGGCTTTAAAAAATGTTTAAATTTCCATGTTCATTTTGTGCAAAGTGTTTCTAAACACTTAAGTGTTCTTCAACACTTCTTGAAATTTTAAAAAAATCTTTGACCCTAGGCTACTAATTTTTCATTGGGATCTAAAAAGAACAATCAAACTTTGTTTTTTAATGCTGCCAAGGGGCTAAAAAGAATTTTAGACACTTACTAGTTTTCAATTTGGATTTAAAATTGGACAAGGCAAACTTCACATTTCATTTTGGTGCTTCTAAAATGAACTCATCATTGCTTGGAAGGATAAAATTGAACAAGTGTCTTTTATGTTTTGCAAACTTTTTCACAAATTAACATCACTAAAATACGTATGCACTTCTCTCGCGCTTTATAGTGATCTTGAGAATCAAAAGTATTTTAGTGATATTAACTTGTCAAAAAGATTGCCTCCACACTTCAATTTGGGCACTTAAAATTGAACAAAACATGTGAGTGTGAGCATGACATATTGTGGAATCTTGCTCGTGTTGTTGATTGTTTCTTTCTGACCATTCTAGTCCTTTCTCATTTCCTAGGTACTAACTGAAAGGAAAAGCAGAGGTGCAAAAACGCTTTCCTAACACTAAAACTACAAAGGAGAAGTGCAAAGACCTATTTTGAAACTTCTTAAAACAACTGAGATGAACACATATAGGGTAACAAAAGTAACAAAAATAAGCAATCTTAGATAACACCAGATTTACGTGGGAAAACCCTTTTGGGAAAAAACCCACCACACCAAGAGAAGACACTTTGTATTACAGTAAAATAAATTACAAACAAAGCTCACAGTTCTCACTCTCTGATAGTTAGCTCACAACAAAAAACTTGAGTTTTCATGCACTCTCTATTACAATACTTCTTTCAGTATACAATGAATACAACTCTCTATTATGTCTCTTACTATTCACCATCACCCTTAGTGACTATATAATGTAATCGACTATACAAGTCATAAATCGCATTAATCATACCAACCAATCGCATGCCTTAATAATGCACTGTTCACCCAATCAAGCAAACTAATCTTCTGACCGATCTACCCTGCAATCATGCATCGGGCCACCTAGGCATTAAATATTCTTGCCTTAATCAGATTTTGTCATCAACCAAAACATGTCTTGCAATTATTGCTTTCATCGCTCTAGACTTCGACCAATCAAATGTTGATAAATTGCCACATGTTGCCTCTCTATTTGTTCACCGCTTCCAATCAAGTCTGACTGATCAACAAAATAGTCAAACATCTCTTACCACGCCACCTCGCTGATCCAAAGAGGCAACCGCGATATGGCGGTGTCACCGTGACACCACTCCAAGGTTGATAGACTTCCACAGTATGGCAGTGCCATCGCCTAATCATAGGTCCCTTCTAACACCCTTACGGTATCGAGGTAGTGGATTGTTTGCCAGCCTATCACTTAATACCACATCACCATCGAGCACAGATCAATCTTCCGTGGTATGGTGGTGCCACTGCCCAATCGTGAGGCTAAGCAATAGCTCCCGTGGTATGGAGGTAAATGCCAGAACCTACAAAAAAACACACCATACTACCTCGCCCCGACTGCAAGACCTCCATGGTAAGGAGGTAACCATTATCTCTGACCACCAAGGCTTACCATGCCACCGCGACATGGCCAAATGGCCATCGCGGTGTGATGGTAAGAGAACTTTGCTAACTATCATTGTTCACCGCACCACCAATGAGCACCCTCTGCGGTAGGGAGGTAAGCCTTCACACTTATTGCACCCGCCAACCGTGCTACCGCTAGTCCAAGACAAAGACCTCATGGTATGGCGATAACACCGCCCAACCACGGACAGACTGACATAGGCCCGTGGTAAGGTGGTAAATCTCCATACCACACCTCTAAGTAAAGCTCTCAATGGTAGAGAGGTAAAGGCTGAGAAAGGTGATAATTTTGCCAAGTCTTTTCAGAGGTTCAAGCCAGAAGTTGAGGCACCTATTCCCAACACTAACTCTTTTCTTGCAAGATCCTATCTTTACAAAAGAGTTTAAGTCATGAGTTCTCCAACCCTTGTGGATACCTTCTTAGTTGATATCCTACTTCAATTTAATTTTATGATGACTTTCATATGCATAGATTCATAGGTGTTTCCACTAATCAAAGAAAGTCTTTTTTACTCTTTATTCTGTAGTTGCTACTATAAAAGGATTATCTCATTCCTTCTCATTTCCTTAGAGTCATATAACTATATTGTAGGATAAGGTATATATAGGTTGTTCTTCCTAATATTCCTACATAACTTGATTGCATAATCTTTCACAATCCTAAGTATTGTCATAAGTTGTTGGTTTAGGAATTTTGATTCCAGGGATAATTCTTAACTAATCCGGATTACATAAGTTACTAAGGTTCTCATCTTCCTTTTCACTTCTCCAAGTTCTTTTCTCTTTCCATTATGGCATAAGAACTTTTCAACCATTATCTTTTGATAAGGTTTACGCATTGTTGTATAATGAGCTCATAGGTTTCAATGCAGAACTTGGTAGCTCTGATACCACATGTAACAACCCAACCCTTAGATAAAATAAAAAAATTCCAATTTTAATCAAAAGAGTAAATAAAAATGCTAACAAGTTATTGCAATATAATTTTTCTTTCCTTTATTGATAATATATGAACAAGATATCATAATAAAATTACAATAAAGATTCCATTCCATTACAATAACTTCACAAATACAAGTAACGAGAAAATGTACCCTAACTAACTTAGCTCCAATGAGCTTTAGAACAAATAGTAGTAAGATGGTCCAGGATCT
Organism: Sequoiadendron giganteum; assembly: GCA_007115665.2. Lineage (NCBI taxonomy): Eukaryota > Viridiplantae > Streptophyta > Pinopsida > Cupressales > Cupressaceae > Sequoiadendron > Sequoiadendron giganteum. The sequence goes on from CM021109.1 coordinate 192,321,331, forward strand.
TCCCTTTCAAATCTTGGTGCTCTAGTAGCTTGATGAGGAGGAGAAGCATCACTTGGGCAATTTTCCACCAACCACTGACTTATAATGTGGTCCCCCACACATCTATCATTCGATAGATGGCCCTCCCTTCGACGAAGAGATTGGTAGAGTATCTGATACTGTAGGATTTGAATCTAACAAAAACATTGCAAGATAGGTGCTACATACCTCTGTACCAGTAAGAATGGAAGATATTTTGTAAAGTATTCCATAACTAAGAGTGGTAATCACTACTATAGTGGAGAAAAACTAAAACCAAAGGTAGGAAAGAAGTTGTGAAGATAGAATTGCAGATACAATAATATAACCACCATTGCACGACAAGCAAGTGATCAATCCAATACAACTAGCAATAAGTGTGGGAAAGACACTAATCATTGTACACATGCAAATTCTCTGAATTTTTTTGACAAACATAATTGTTGATGGAGGATCTTGAGTAAATGTATTTCCAAAAGGCTAAAGGAAATGATTGAGAAACCCACCCTTTGGTTGTCAAAATTCCAACTAGTCAAAGTAGACCAACATGGGATCAAACCATTGAGAGTTTTAACAACACAAAAGGTAACTGTTGGAACTCAATAGTTTCTTTTGGACTTTAAAGTCGTTCCTCTTTGTAGTAGAGGGGTTGGTAATCTTTGAAAGGAGGTGAATGAAAAGAATCCTCAAATATGGTGTCTCCTTCCTATAAAAAGAAGTTTGGTTAGAATCTAGAAAATTTGTGAAAATTTCTAGTTATTTTTTTGTAGAAAAAAGTATGATTAGAATCTAGAAAATTTGAGTTTGGAAAATTTGAATTTCTAGATTTGTGTAATTTTGATTTCAATTTGAGAAGTAGTAGATTGAAAAATTATTAATATAAATTCATAAGTGTTGGTGTAGGTTTTTATATTCCTAGTGGGTTAATTTATTTTCCCTTTGTTGGTGTTTCAATTAGCACATCTAGAGTGCTTATTAGAAACAAACAACTATTGCAAGTGTTTTAGTAATTCTCTTCGAATTATAGAGAGGGAGATCCCTCTTTGCTAATTGTATTATAAAAAGTACAATAAACTAAGATTCCTATCCTTTTTAGTCAATGACAGGACACAAGGGTGCATAATCACAATGTTTTGTAGATGAGGCTTTCTCTAGTTTCTACATATCTCAACTACAACTAAACTAGCTTCTAAACTTTCCTATCTCCTCAAGATAAACATAGCATGAGGGCATAGGAGCGAAATGGATTGGTTGGATCACTTGAATCCATTGTCTCCTTAGAAAATGGATGAGGCTTTGAACTCTCAGATCTATGTTGGGATAAGGTTTTATGCAAGAAAACACTCTTTACGACCTAAGTTGGATCTAAGACTTGCCAAGGAGGAGGAACCCTTGTTCGAGGTATAGGTCGGGAAGCAACTCACTAGAAACAAAAAAGTATGATGACTTGGCTAACAAGATTCCCGAGGAGGTGATGACACCTGTCCAAAGTGTAGGTTGAGAGACAAATCATTAAACAACATCAAACAATAACTATCAATATTAAAATATCCAAGGAGGAGATTAAAACAATAAGCTATAAATACAAGACGTTTGGAAAAACTCAAATATTTAGATCAAACTACATGTTCCTTTTGATTTCCTTCTTCAAGCTTTCTAAATGAATTACAAAGAATTGGGACAGTAAAGGTACAAAATCATACACAATTATGATTAACCAATTAACTCTCATCCAAGAGTGAACAAATATGCACTTTCAAACTTGTTGGCAACAATGACACAACAATTTTGCGTAGTAAATAAAAGTTAAACAAATAATGAGCCCAAGGCTCTTATTTATAGAAACACAAAGGAGTAGGCAACCCTAAAATCTCCTTGAGTTAAAAATTAGTTCTTTCCAATCAGCAAGAATTGTTCTTATGTCTAAAAGTAGGTGAGAAAATAGTTAACTGGAAATCTACTTCAGTTAACTGAAACTATAAAAAGAGTCAACTAGAAATCCACTTTAGTTGACTGAAACTAAACTACAACTAAACTTTAATTACAAAATATGCCTCCAAAATAGAGATCCACAATTAGTGGAGATCTAGAAATAGACATCCATAATTGGTGAGATCTAACATGCAAGATCATGGGACATGGAGTTAACATGGAATGAGGCATTGAGTTAACTCTTATCACCATTAATGCTATTCTAGAGGGTAGGATGTCCTAGGTGGATGCTTCACACCTCTGCTCTAGTGGTCAACATGATTTTATCCATTCATTGTCTTCTTTAGCTTCTGGACAATTAAATCTTTGTAGGACGATGATGTGGTGTTTGAGCATCTCATCACCATTCACAAGTTGTTGCTAATATTCTATGCACTTGGAAGTTGCATCATCTAGCTTGGTGGACATGGTTGCAACCTTGGCCAACTTGCAACCATCAAGATCATCAAAAAATGAGCTACATATGACATCCTGGAATTGTTTTTGTACCACGCCTGGCTGAATGTGCACACTTGCCTCATGTTGATTTAGGCAAGGGATGGATATTACCAATATTCTTGCGAATTTGATAATATTTTCCATAATATGTTGGTACTCGATCAGTTCCACAAAATTGGCATCGTAGGCTTTCACCTTGTATGCTAGCTGGTCTTTCCAAGCAAAGTGATGTTACATGTTCTCTACAGTGGCAACTGATTGGTATGCCAATTGTAAATCTTTGACTATGATTTCATCCCTTGGCCTCTTCTTTGTTGTCTTTAGTTCTAACTGTTGAATCTTTGTGTGGAGTCCATGTGCTTTGTCCCTCAACTGGTATATTATTGTCAGTATACACCACCCTCTAATAACAAGTTTCTCCACTTGATTTCTCAAGTGTTTTCCATATGTAATCGGTTGGTGATGGTTTTGGTCTAGAGAATTTTGGAGTGTCGTGCATCAAGCTAGATATGTATATCCTCAGCTATTGGTTTTTAGCCTTCAAGGTTGCTTTGTCTCGGTCGTCCTTAGCCATTCTTTCTTAAGCACTCACCAAGGCAATTCCAAGAAGATCTACCTCCACCTGATGAGTGCTCTTACTAAGGTTGACCCTAGATAATGTGAAGTCCTCAACCTCTACCTCATGTATATTTCTATCCTCAAGTGGGGAATCCATCTCTATGACCAATTCATTATCTGCATTCCTTCCTACATGAACCTACTTCTTTAATTTCTTCGTTGGGATGTCTTTCAGGACATGATCAAACTTCGTGAAGTCAAGTTGGTAGGATAACCTTTCTCTCTTCCTTCCTAGGAGACCCTCAAGCCAGATGGAATTCCAACTAGCCTCACTGGAAGGAGTAATATTAGGCTTTTGAATGCCCAATGAATGAGATTGTGTTGCAGTGATGTCTCATGGTGGAGAGTCCAAGTCAATGGGGACTGGTGACTGTTGCGATGGTGGTGAAGTAGGAGGTTTTGTTTCTACCACATGCACTATAACCGCTGGAACTACTTCTATTATGTCCTCCATTTCAGCTATGATTGCCTTAATCACTAGCTCAGCTGTAGTGGATTCCATGACTATCTTAGGCATGTTTGTAGATGTCTTCCTTGATGGGGAAGGTAGTGAATATTGAATCGATGGTGACTCTATGTGGGGAATTACTACCTTCCTCGTCCTCTTGTTGTCCAAGTAGAGTTGACTATTTCTGACAAGTCTTTTCATCAAATTGTTGTTGTTTCATTGCTAGGATGCCGCCACATTGATGAGGAGGTTTGAGAGGTAAGATTTGTTTATTTTTTGTTGTGAATTTTTTAGTTTTAGGTTGTTTTTATATTTATTTTTCAAAATTTTAAGAGATGTTAATGAACCTACAAACACTCCTCAAAATCCTCAACAAGAAAAAAAACAACAAGAGGAACAAAATCCTCAACAAACACAACAACAAAAACATCAAAAAAATCATTAACATGCACAACCACAAAAATAATCTCCTCCACCAATCCCTCAACATCCTCCTGGCACTCAACAAAACTTAATGAGTGAAATTGAAAACAACAAAAAATAAATCGAGGAGTTAATCATGAGGTTGAACAATCCAAACTGTTCAACTATGGAAAGAAAGACCCTTGCAACTTCACTCAAAGAAATGTTAATGTTGGATTTTGTGGTTGTATTGTTGATATTTGGTTGTCATTCATGTCAACACTATTAGCATTTAAGTCTTTAAGACTTTATATGTTGAGGATATTGAGAAAATTGTAATAAAATATGTTCCAGGTTGTCTGTGAAGCAGTGAAGATCAGTGTGTTGGGAAGTTCAGTATGTTGATGATGAGAAGTTGTGTATTAAATTTTTTTCTTGCCTATGTATGAAGTTCCTACTCCATAAGTTTCAGAGGCGCGCATGAAGATTTGAGCAAGTTATAAAGTTTTGTGTTATGATAGTTATTCTGTTACTGGAAATGGTGTTCACAAAAGAAGATAATGTGTTTCTAGAAATCTAAAGTGTTGTGTATGTTCTTTAAGTGTTTTTGGATGTTTCTAGATCATGTTCTATTTGTGTTGCACATCCAAATTGAACATTGTGCTCGCGATCTGCGATTTTCTCTTGCGTGTTCATGTTTTTCATGTTCATGGCCGATAGAGTGCTTGTAGCATGTTCTGGATCTTCGAGGAAGATTAATTGAAAGTGTTTCATGTTTGAGGATATTATTTTATGTCTCTACTATGTTGTGGCTGACCTTGGTGGATGCACATTAATAATATTTATTGGTTTGGGCCAGCAGTTTGCATTCATTCTATTATTTTGTTGAAGCCGACATGAAACAATGTAATTTCTTGTTGTGGATATATATGAGAGATTGTTTATCTCATTTGAGACATGTAGAAGTTTGAAAGTGTGAGTGTAAGGTAGAGATATGCGAAGTGTGAATTTTGTGTGTGAATAAGGTTTAGATCATTTGAAAGCAGAGAAGAGTGTGAAGAAGAGTGAAAGAAAATGAAGAAGTGTTCATGTGCTTAACCAAAATTGTACTCAAGCATAAGCAAATTCTACTTTCTCAGTTCAATTTATTTAGATGGACTTAATTTGAATTTTTTATGTAAGACAGTGAGTCTTCCTTTGAGTAGTGAGCTCTAGGAAATGTGCCTAAATGCATGTGTATTCCCTATTCTTTTTTCTTCTAATTTTAACAGGGTATAACTTATGGATCAACCTCCACCGTGGTTTTTCCACTAACAAGGTTTCCATGCAAAAAAATTGGTGTTGTGTGTGTTTATAATGTGTTGTTCATTCATGCTTTCACTTTTAATAATCAAATATGAGATTAAAGATTAATAAGTTTGAATATGTTTGAAATTCTGTGACAACTGATTCACCACCCCCTCTCAGTTGTCTACCCTTGTGTTTCCAACAATTGGTATCAGAGCAGGTTCCTTGGAAAAAATTTAACATCTTGAGGTGATCTAGGATGGTGACATACAAGAAAGATAGTCTAACATTTGATGGAACAAACTACACACTGTGGAAGGCTAGAATGGAGTGTCATTTGAAGTGCATTGGTGAATACTACTAGAACATTACAAGTAATAGGTATGTTATTCCTCAAAGTGATCCTACTACTACTGCTGAGATTAGAGATGTTGAATACAGCATAAGAGCTAAGGAAGCATTGTTGAGTGCTTTGACTAATACAGAGATGACAAATGCTATAGATCTGAAAATTGCTCATGAGATATTGAAAAAGTTGGAAACTTTATATGAAGGTGATGCTAATGTGAAGATGACCAAGCTACAATGTCTGAAAGGAAAATATGAAGTGTTGAAGATGGTAATGATGAGAATATTGCTACCTACATGCAAAGAGTGAATTAACTTGTGTGTGGTATTAGATGTGTTGGTGGACAGGTGGATGAATCAAATATTGTTGCTAAAGTGCTTACATCCTTGTTTGATGCATACAAAATTAGAGTTGTAGCCATTGAAGAGCTTCAAACTGTCGTAAGTGTAACCAAAGATATGTTCGTTGGGAAACTGACTACTTTTGAGTTGAAATGAATTCGGTGATGCCATTCCTATGATAGAGTTTGCATTTAAAGCTACTACTTTCGGGAGAGACAAACAAAGATATGATCCAGGTAAAAGTTCCTCTAGAAAGACATTCGAGTATGAGGAAGAAATGAGACAGATTGAAAAAGAAGAAGAAAGAGAACTGAATGAGCTTGAAGCACTTATTGTCAAAAGGGAAGCCAGAGGAGAAGGTAAGTATAAAGGAAAGTTGCCTATAAAATGTTTTTCTTGCAGTAAGATAGGTCATTTTGCTTCAAGGTGTCTAGAAAGAGTTCCTAAGCCAAGACCTTACAAGCCTAAATTTCAAAATAAGTGTTATTATGTTGTTGATGAAGGTGTGATAGATGATGAATCTGACAAAGGGAATGCAAGTGAAGATGAGTTTGTGTTTATTGCTATCAAGGAAAACCCTGTCTACTAAATCTGCTAGTTGTACAAAAGTGGAGAAAGACCTAGTTGCTCGAGTTGAAGAAAAAGATGAATGGGTAATTGACAGTGGATGTCCACATCACATGATAGGTGATAAAAGAAAATTTATAATTTTGTAAAAGTAAGATGGTGGTGTTGTAAGATTTGGAGATAACAATGGTAGTATAATATATGGCAGAGGATGTATTTATTTTGATGGTAAGCATAATATTGATGATGTTCTTTATGTTGAAGGATTGAATCATAATCTTTTGAGTGTTGGACAGATGGTTGATAAGGGATACAATCTTCAATTCAAAGATGGAAAGTGTAGAATACTAGGAAGTTTTGGAAATGTGATTGCTTCTGGTACAAAAACAAAAGGTAACATCTTTCATTTGAATGTTGGTAGTAAAAGTTGTTTGATTTCTAAAGTTGATAAGAGTTGGTTGTGGCATAGAAGAATGTACCATGTAAACTTTGACAATATTATCAAGATAAGTGTCTCAAAGGCTATGAGAGATCTTCCTAAATTGGTGAAGCCTACTAATGTCATATGCAAGGAATGTTAGCTAGGAAAACAAACTAGAATTTAATTTTACAACAAACAACATTGTTCAAATGAATTGTTGGAGCTTGTGCATACTGACTTGTGTGTTCCTACTAGAATCAAAATTCTGCAAGGTTACAGGTATATTTCATGTTGCTTATTAATGATTACTCTAGGATGATGTGGGTTACTTTCTTAAGGGAGAAATCAGAAGCACTAGAAAAGTTCAAGATCTTTAAAGCTATGGTTGAGACAAAGACAAGTCTGAAAATTAAGTGTCTAAGATCAGATAGAGGTGGTGAATTTACTTCTGATGAGTTTAATTCTTTTTGGTTAGAACATGGGATAAAGAGATATTTATCTACACCATGGACCCCTCAAAAAAATGGAGTTGTGGAAAGGAAGAAGAGGACAGTTCTAGATGCTACTAGAACCATGATGTTGGAAGGAAATGTCCCTCATGTCTATTGGAGAGAAGTTGTAATTATTGTTGTTTATATCCTTAACTGGATACAAATGAAAGGTAATATTGGTAAGACTCCTTTTGAGCTATGGTTTGGTCATAAGCCTACTATTAAATAATTCAAAATCTTTGAGAGTAAATTCTATATCAGGAGAGATGAAGATATAGAAAATTTTGATGCTAGGAGTGATGAAGGAATATTTCTTGGTTATTCTACTAAGAGAAGGGCCTATCAGTGCTACAATAAGAGATTGAAGAAAATGGTTGAAAGTGAAAATGTTAAGGTTGATGAAGACGTTGCTAGACCCTCTAGAACCTATGGATATGATTCTGATGATCAGAATGATAGTACAAACAAGATTCAGACTTCAAATCAAGTTCAAATTGTCTTGGTGAATCAAGAAGATCAAGAAGAAGAAGAGACTAGTGAAAGCATAGAAGAGAGATCACAAGAGCCTGAAATGAAAGATCAACCTAAGACTCCAAGGTATTTGAGATTGAATCATTCATAAAATTAGGTTATAGGAGATAAGAATAAAGGTGTCTAGACTAGGAGAAGAATTGTAGAAGAATATTGTTTAATTTCAAAGATTGAGCCGAGTAATGCCAATGAAGCATGCAAAGATGAAAATTGGATTGAATTAATGAACTAAAGAAAGATTGGTGTGCAAAGGATATTCTCAGATGGAGGGAATTGAATTTGAAGAAAATTTTGCTCCTGTTGCTATAATTGAAGCTATGAGATTGTTTCTTGCTTATGTTGCTTATAAAAATTATAAAGTTTATTAGATGAATGTCAAGTCAGCATTTCTAAATGGTGAATTAGAAGAAGAGGTGTATATTGAGCAACCTAATGGATTTCAATTGATTGATCAGGGAGACATGGTTTTTCGGTGGAATAAAGCATTGTATGGACTCAAACAAGCCCCTAGAACTTGGTATGCAAGACTGGATAAATTATAGGAAAATTACTAGTGGTGGCACATTTTTCTTGGGGAAGAAGTTGATTTCATGGTTAAGCAAAAAGAAAAATATTGTTTCATTGTCTAGTGCAGAGGCATAATACATTGTCGTTGCTAATAGTTGTACTCAAGTATTGCGGATGAAGTAGATGCTGAAAGTTATCAAAGTTGTGTATGATGAACCTATTGCCATATTCTATGATAATTCAAGTGCTATAAATATTTCTAAGAATTTGGTGCTGCATTCAAAGACCAAGCATATATCTATCAAGTACCACTTTTTGAGAGATAAATTGAGTGATAAGGAAGTCAGACTGGAGTATGTTCCTACTAAGGAATAGGTTGCAGACATATTTACTAAGCCTTTTCCTAAGGATACTTTTGATTATCTCAAAGAGTAGTTAGGGGTGATTACCCCTCCTAATCAGAACTAAGATGCATAGTCTTTGCATCAGTTCATGCACTCATAGTCATATTTTGATCCAGATTCATGTTTTGGTGCCTGCTACTCAGGGGGAGTAGTCAAATGACTTAGATATGTGGTTCAGAGCTTGTGTACCTTTTCCATTGATGTCAAAGGGGGAGAAGAGTAATGTGAAAAATTATGGGGAGAAGAGTAACATGAAAAACTAAGGGGGAGAAGAACAGTATGAGAAGAGCAATATTGTTGGAAAAAGAATTAGTTGCATTGATGGTGTATTTTTCACATCATGTGTTTCCATCAATTTCAAAGGGGGATATTGTTGGATGTTGTGGTTGCATTATTGATATGTTGTTTTCATTAATGTCAACACTATTAGCATTAAAATCTTTAAGGTTGTATATATCAAAGATATTGAGAAAATTGTAATAAAATATGTTACAGGTTGTCTGTGAAGCAGTGAAGATCAGTGTGTTGGGAAGTTCATTATGTTGATGATGAGAATTTGTTAATTAAAGGGTTTTCTTTCCTATTTATAAAGTTCCTACTCGATAATTTTCAGAGGTGTGCATGAAGATTTGAGCAAGTTATAAAGTTTTGTGTTCTAACAGTTATTCTGTTACTGGAAATGGTGTTCATAGAAGAAGATAATGTGTTTCTGGCAATCTGAAATGTTGTGTATGTTCCAGAAGTGTTTGTGGATATTTCTAGATCATTTTGTATCTATGTTGCATGTCCACATTGAAAATTTTGATCGCAATCCAAGATTTTCTCTTGTCTATTCATGTTTTTCATGTTCATGGCCGACAAAGTTCTTGTAGTGTGTTGTGGTTCTTCAAGGAAGATTAATTGAAAGTGTTTCATGTTTGAGTAATTTTTTTTAGGTCTCTACTATGTTGTGGCTGACCTTGGTGGATGCGCATTAATAATCTTTATTGTTTTGGGCTGACAGTTTGCATTCATTCTATAATTTTGTTGAAGCCGACATGAAGCAATGTAATTTCTTGTTGTGGATATATATGAGTGATTGTTTAATTTCTATTTGGATGGTTTATACAATGATTCAACACACCTTAGCATAGGCATTTCAATATTTTCCTTCTAGAGAGTGATCATCAGATGGCGGTAAGTGATTATTTTGTTAAATATATCATTTTTATAATGTAATTTCTATATATTAATGTCTTTAGTTCTTATTGTAACAAATAAGACTTGGCCAAGAACTAAACCCTAGGAGGAGAACCAAGAGCACTCCTCGACATAAGACTTTTGATTCTAGAGCCCTTTGTTGTATGCCTATATGGCATTTCTGTACATATTTTGTATTGGATATATTTGACATTGTATGCCTATATGGCATTCTCGTAAGCCTATATGACTATTTTGTACATATATTTTATACTTATATCGACATATATTGATGTATGCCTACATGGCTATTTGGTTAATACAATTTTTTTATTTATTAATGGTGTCCATATTTGTATTATAAAACCATGGTTCAATAGATATGAGTTACGTGTATTCAAATGTATACTTTACAACTTACGCATATACTTTGTGACTTACGTGTATTCCAATGTATACTTTGTGACTTACGTGTTTTCATGCACATACTTTGTATTAATTTGTGTATACTATTTATTCGTGTCTATACTTCAAGGCTTACATGTTATTGATTACTTCTGCTTCCCTTATTCGCATGTACATGCTTGACTTATTCACGTGTATACTTATTAATTGGTCAGCCTTAGCATTGATCATTCCTTTCCTTCATGGTTTGTCTTGAATATTAATTGATTGATGCTAAACAACTTTATTAGTCGATGCTAAACAACTTTATTAGTCGATGCTAAACAACTTCAATATATCTAGGAATACTAGTAGAGTTACAAATTCTAAAATTGCACAAATTGAAAAGAAAAGATTAAATATAAATAAATTCACTGATTATTAACTTGATAATTGATTAAGAATGAGTATAAAATATATCAAGAGACGAGCCTTCTAGAATGGCAACTGCCAACTAGAAAATAGGCAAAGCATTCCCAATACTTTGAAAGTAATAATCCACCCAAAATTGCAATGGGAGAGAAGGCTTATTTAAGATACTTGAGCAATGTATTTCCTAATGCTCCCTTGTTCTTACATATCTCAATTTAGTTTAATCCAAAGATTTCCATGAAATTCTTTATCTAAAAGCAAAAAAAATGTTTTCAATTAGTATTCCATGAAATGTTTAATAAAAAGATTCCAATATATTTAATCTTTTGATTGGAACAACTCAATTAAGCAAAGGATATATAATCTTCACAACACTTTCAAAACATAATATTCATAGTAGATGATGAGTAGTTAACTTCTTGACACATTATCATACAAACATTTATCTTGAATAGTTTTTATTCACAGCATAAGGGATCAAGCCGGTTGAACATAGCTTAGAGTGATTTTGCGTGTTTGGGTGCAAACGAGGACCATTCCTAACATAAATGTACCTATCAAGATGTGTTGAAGCAGTTTTTTTTGTCACATGAGTAGCAAAATGAAAGTTGCACCACTTTGCAACTTTACACTGCTTGCAATTGACAATTTTTCCATCAAGTAAAAACTGGACACCACAAGAACTGACTCTGAGATAGCAAAAACTAGGAGAGGCTATTGTAAAGGGGCCCAACACAATCTTTTAGGTTCAAATATAGAGTTTGTAAGTATCATGGTTTTGAGTAATACCCCGTCAAAAATTGTTGCCTTTTTGCACTTTGGACCCTCAAGGGATCGAGCTAGTTGAACATAGCTCAAAGAAGTTTCGCATGTTTGGGTGAAAAAGAGGACCATTCCTAGCATAAACGTACCCAATCAGATGCGTTGGAGTAGTCAGTTTGCTCACACAAGTTGCAGAATAAAAGTTTCATCACTTTGCAACTTTCAACTACTTGCATTTGACAACTTTTTCCCCAAGTGAAAATTTTCCACTATAGAAAAATGCCTCCGAGATAGTGAACACAAAGAAAAATTATTGTAGAGGGGCCCAACTTGATCCCATATTATCAGATGAGAATTTTCTAAGCATCATAGTGTCCGAGTAACAACCCGTCGAAGATTGCAACCATTTTGCACTTTGGACTCAAGGGATTCTGTCGATTGAATGTAGCTCGGAGTGATTCAACATGTTTGGGTGAAAAAGATGACTATGCCTAGCATAAACATACCACGTACCCACTCACAAATGGTGGAACAATTTTTTTGGTCACACGAGTTGCAGAACGAAAGTTATGCCACTTTGCAACTTTCAACTACTTGCATTTGATAACTTTTTCCCCAAGTGAAAATTTTCCACCACGGGAAAATGCCTCCGAGATAGCAAAAAATAAGAGAGGTTATTGTAGAGGGGACCAATGCAATCCCATAGGCTCATAAGATAATTTTCTAAGCACCACAGTATCTGAGTAACAACATGCTAAAGTTTGCAACCATTTTCCACTTTGGGCTCTTAAGGGATTATATCGGTTGAATGTAGCTCAAAGCAATTCAATGTGTTTGGGTGTGAAAGAGGACCATGCCTAATATAAAAATATCCACTCGGATGCGTTGGAACAATTCAATTGGTCACACGAGTTGTAGAATGAAAGTTGCCACTATGCAACTTTCAACTAATTTCATTTGATAACTTTTTCCCCAAGCGAAATTTCATGACCACGGGAAAACGCCTCTAAGATAGTGAAAACTGAGAGAGGTTATTGTAGAGGGGTGCAATATGATCTCATGGGCTCAAAAGATAATTTTATAAGCATCACGGTATCTGAGTAACAACATGTTGAAGTTTTCATCCATTTTGCACTTTGGACTCTTAAGGGATTCTACTGGTTCAATGTAGCTCAGACCGATTCAGCATGTTTGGGTGCAAAAAAGGACCATTTCTATTGTAAACGTATCCACCTAGACGTGTTGGAACAGTTCATTTGGTCACACAAGTTGCAAAACAAAAGTTGCACCACTTTGCAACTTTCAACTACTTGCATTTGACAACTTTTTCCCCAAGTGAAAATTCACCACCATGGGAAAACACCTCCAAGATAGAGAAAGTCGAGAGAGGTTATTGTAGAGGGGCCTAATCATATCTCATAGGATCAAATGAGAAGTTTCTAAGCATCACGGTGTTTGAGTAGCAACCCGTTGAAGATTGCAGCTAATTTGCACTTTGGACTCTTAAGGGATTTTTCCGGTTGAACGTAGCTCGGAGCGATTTTGCATGTTTGGGTGTGAATGAAGATCATGCCTAGAATAAATGCACCCATCCAAATGTGTTAGAATAGTTCATTTGGTCACACAAGTTACAAAATGAAATTTGCTCCACTTTGCAACTTTACATTGCTTGCATTTGACACTTTTTCCATCAAGTGAAAATAGGACACCATGGGAAAATGACTCTGAGATTAAAAAAATCCGAGAGAGATTATTGTAGAGGGGCCCAACATGATCCCATAGGCTTAGATGAAGAGTTTGTAAGCATCACAATTTCTGAGTAATAGCTCGCCAAAAATTGATGTACTTTTGCACTTTGGACTCTTAAGGGATCGATTCGGTTGAATGTAGCTTGGAGCGATTATGTGTGTTTGGGTGTGAAAGAGGACCATGCCTAGTGTAAAATAACCTATTTGGACGCATTGGAACAATTTTTCTGGTCACACAAGTTGTAGAACAAAAGTTGCACCACTTTGTAACTTTACATTGCTTGCAATTGACACTTTTTCCATCAAGTCAAAATTGGACACCACAAAAAAATGACTCTAAGATAACAAAAATCAAGAGAGGTTATTGTAGAGATTACCTACATGATCCCAATGCCTCAGATGGAATGCCCATAACTAACATAGTATTCGGGTAACATGCCATCAAATATTGTTTCCCTTTTGCAATCTGGACTATTAAGGGATTACGTTGCTTGAAATACAAATGTTTGAGGGAAGCAATAAATTTCAATATTTGAGTAAATCTCATTACAAGTGTTTATTTCAATAGACTGTATATTATATTGATATTGATATATAATCATTAGGTTGATTTGTTTGAATAAATGAAGTTTTTATAATAAGTTAGTCAATTGGTGCTAGTTATAATGGGGAGAGAATAAAAAAAGAAAAATAATGATTAGTAACAATCAATGGTTATTACACTCACTATATTAATATTATGATGTTTACAAAAAAATGAGATTTATTTGGCTATCCTAATTCTTCTATTTGTGCTACAATTGTCTAATATGCTTTATACATCGTTCTAAAACCCAAGTGCTTGTAATTGTACGCACAATGCCTTAGGTACTCCATTCTCACAGATCTTTTACAATGTCACTCATGCATTCAAGATTCTCTTATAATTTCTACATCATAGGTGCTCATGAAGAGGTTAAATTCAAATTAATAACTTGATATTCCCTCGCTAAGCTTCACATGCTCTTTTATGATGGCTTCAAATCAGAATTGATATTTGTCAAGATCATCAAAATAAGGATGTTGCATTGCTTTTTTGGCCGAGATTCTCTTCAATGGCTCATAAATCAGCATTTTTTGCAAGGAGATACCAATAAATTTTTAGTAGGTTACTTAGAAATAGGAAAAGTAAAATAAGAAAAAGAAAGAAAATCCAAAATAGAAATGAAATGAAAATAGATGGAAGAAACTTATAGACAACAAATCCACACCATTTGGTTCCAACTCGGGAACAACAAGGCATTAATTTTGATGCTTCCATTGAGAATAGGCATGATAGTCTCTCAACTTAGTCACTCCTGGCCATACATCTTCATTGGGAGTTCCAAGATACCTATTGCACACACACCTCTCATGAATAGAATAACTTGAAATTCAAGATGCTCTTATAATGTCTACATCATAGGTGCTCATGATAAGGTTAAATTCAAATAAATAACTTGAAATTCCATCACCAAGCTTCACACACACTTTTATAATGGCTTAAAATCATAATTGATATTTGTCAAGATCATCAAAATAAGGATGTTGCATTGCTTTTTTGGCTGAGATTCTCTTCGATGACATAAATTAGCATTTTTTGCAAGGGAATACCAAACATTTTTTAGTAGGTTACCTACAAATAGGGAAATAAAAAGAAGATGATATCATTGGCATCATACAAAGTAATGTGCATTCAAGTATAAATTAATAAAAACCAATGTGCATACTTACAAATTAATCCAACGAACCATCCAATTCTACTCTACTCTTTATTGTGTCAAGTATTGCCTCATGGTCAGACTCATAGACCTTCCATAAGGTCTTGTTCAAAGGTATACCCCCATATTTGGTCAAACAAACATTGGATTCCATGACAAGGTTCGAGTAATGAAGAATCTTACGATGCATGTCAAAGTCCTGAAATAGCCAATATTTAACACTCTTATGTGGGTACCTTCTAAGCCATGTTTCAGTAACAACAACTGAGCCTGTAAGGTATTCAATATTTTCTCCATCTATAAATGGGGCCTCCAATTTCTTTTTGTCCTCAACACACCGACATAAGTAATAGTTTGTTCCCTCTTTGTTTTCTTCATCTATAATAATTGCATAAACATGCCATGCATTGATATGTGTAGCAAATCTCTTGAAATTAGTCAACATTACAAATACACTACAAAGTAAGATATCTATAGGAATTTTATAAACTAAGCAAGTAGATATATTACCTGGTTGAACTAGATCTGAAATGTGGTCAAAGTTGATCAATGAATCCATTAGTGTTAGTTCCAATGTCATCGGAGTGTGATACATGTGAAGTGGGCTAAAATAACTTTTCAACCATTTCTCAACCCACTCCTTTGACTCACAATCATTCCAGGCTTGCATTGTACATGAAGAACACAAGCATTCCATCTTCCGTGTATTGATACTCCATGAACCTGTATCTGAGCTAAGGAAAGAGTGTAGCTCACTTGATCCTTTTAGTGTACAAAAATCCTCATATGGTGCAATGTTAGTATCATCCATCAACCAAAAAAATCTATGAATGAAAGACGTGCCTTCATTACCTAGACCCATGAAGCATTACACCACTCGACGATTGATTTTGCATCTGTCAACTTTGCATTTTCTTTATACTTTAACTCTTCTCGTGCTAATGCTCTTTTCACACATTCTCCTACACCATCATGCTCACCCTTTCCATGCCCGACCTCACAAAAGTTCCACATATGTTGAAAACTTGTTGCATCCTTCTCAACTAGTAGAATATGCACGAGTTCTTGACCTATGTTGCATAGTTATCCGACCATATTATATGCAAACTGTATGCTATGCCCCTCTGAGCCAAATAACTATAGAAAATCTGGAATAAACCTTGCATGAACTTTGGAGAATGTGTGTGATCATCACTAATATAAAAGTGATACTCCCTCAATATCCTCCTTTGGTCCTCTATACTATCAGCTGCATGAATGAATGTTATGTGCACAAATATCAAAACTTCTGTGGAGTTGTAATATTGTGACTGCACCTCATGATGTAGTTGTAGAGTGTAGTTCTCTATAAAGTTGACCACTGAAACTATGCTACCAACTGGAAAGGTGTCCTTGCATAGCTTGAATTGCAGATCTAGCCATCAAGCTCTATGGGTATGCCTTGCATACTCATACAATATATTATCATAAAACATGGACATAAACTAATACATTAGAATCTTTTGAATAACCAAATCACACATTTTTGCTTGATTACCATCTTTTGTAGCGTATGCCACTATTTTATACTTCCCGAACTCTACTAGTTTTCATCCCACCTCATTTGTGATTTCCATATGTTGACATACTAGCATACGCTGCAAGCCACCAGAATGCTTGCATGAACCATCCAAGCATGTTGTCATGTAGAATATTTGTCCATCCTCTATTTCACATAATACTTTTGATAAGAACTCTCTTGAAGATTTTGGTGGGGCTTCTATGCCACAATCCTACAAAACATCGTTAGTATGCAAATCTAAACATATAGAATGATAAACATCATAATGGTTAGAGAATTCAATATGTACTCTACAACAACAAGTAGTGCATGTGTAATTTATCTTGACATAAAAAAGTTTAATCATTTCAAAATATCTTTGACAAATACTAATTTGAGGATAATCTTGTTGAAAATTATGAAAAAATTGGATTTGAGTCGTATCCAAAAAATTCTTTGGATGTGGCTCACAGTTCTAATGACTGATTCTCCTTCTTACCACATCCCTTTGATTTAGATATGGCCTTGTGTTATTCTTCCAATACTCTTCAATTAGTGTTCTCAATGCTTCAACAACTTTTTTATCTTTTTGTGGTAGTCTCCTCGAGAATTCCCATAATTCATTTGAATCTAAGCCCTCAATTCTGTCACCTTTGAACGACTCTTGATAAAGTCTTTCTATTAATTCTCATTTGTTCACTCATCTTTCTAATGAGATGAGATCTCTTTGTTTGAATACTTACCAAAGTCGATGTAATGACACGTCAGGTGACATTACTATCCTTTGGACATGAGGTCTTACCCACACTCTCATAAGCATCCATTAGATTCTTCACAATAGTGCTTTCACTTGAAGCATTTGATGTTCTGAACCCAAGAGTCTTCATGATGTTTCTATACTTTATACCCCACATCATTTCAACAAATAGTTGACATCTTGCAGTCTCATTTAGCCTTTCAAAGAACGATTTCCAAATCTTATCAACATATCTTCTACAAGTGTGTGTTGGAATCTTACCTTCCATGTGCTGCAAAATATAATCATCAATATTAATCAAATACTTTTCCTTTCTCCACAAAATTCTAAGTGGTGTTCTCCTAGGTAAATACTCCTCAATATTAGTAATTTCATCAATATTAAAGTGAGGTGGGCTAGATTGTGTACCTTCGATCGAGGGTGGGATAGAAAACATACCTTGAGGTTGGCATGGGGATGACTATGTAGCTTCTTATTCAAATCAAAGTGATGATGTACTCTCAACTTGAGGTGTAGTGGATGGTGTCCCTTCATAGTCACTTGTGGTAGATGGTGTCCTTCCATATTCACTTGTGGTAGATGGTGTCCATCCATATTCACTTGTGGTATATGGTGTCCCTCCATATTCACTTGTAGTAGAGGTTGTGTCTTCAACTACGGTACCCAAATTTGTTTTACCATGATGCTTTCACATTCATGCCCTTTTTTCCACCAATTCCTTTTCTCTTTTTGATGGTTGAGGTTTATCTTCAATTGGATTTTTTTTTCCAATCATATCCAATCTCTTCTTCTCACAATATGTCCTCACCCGTTGTCTCTCCTTTTCTTTATTGGTTTCATACTCTTTGTCTGTTAGTTGCTTCCTTGTTCGTTTCCTTAGCATGGTGGATAATTTTACCTATAGCATGTTAATGAGCCAAATATTAGTTCCTAAAAAATGAATCCATACAAAAAAATGAAATATATGTCATTCAAGGCTTCATACAAAATACTTACAATCATCCTATAAAAGAGTATGATTACCATAGACAAGCTAGTGGAGCACCACTAGCTTGCCAATGCGTTAGGGTTGACAAGGTAGGGGAAGTGTATGCCTCATAGAAATGGAGACACATCACCGCGAGACCCCATTTCTATGAGGCATACGCTTCCCCTACCTTGTCAACCCTACCACATTGGCAAGCTAGTGAGCTCACTAGCTTTCCAATGCGGTAGGGTTGACATGGTAGGGGCAGCGTATGCCTCATAAAAATGAGGTCTCATGGTTGTACATATCACCATGAGACCACATTTCCATGAGGCATACACTACCCCTACGTTGTCAACCCTACTGTATTGGAAAGCTAGTGATCTCACTAGCTTGTCAATGCTGTAGGGTTGACAAGGTAGGGGCAGCAGCATATGCCCCATTTCGATGAGGCATACACTACCCCTAACTTGTCAACCCTAACACATTGACAAGCACTGTGACCTCCCATTTCTATGAGGCATATATTTCCCCTACCTTGTCAACCCTACCACATTGACAAGCTAGTGAGTGAGCTCACTATCTTGTCAAACTCACTAGCTTGTCAATGGTACCACATTTTGCATACATTTATACAAAAACATTATTGTCAAACAATTAAAATGCCTTGTGCATGCTTCCATTTTGAGTCATGATTATAAGATAGGTTCAACCTTTCCCCACGTTGCTAACTTAGCCTTGAATAAAGAGTCTTGAAATAGTGGAGAGAAGGGTTAGAATCCCTTGTAGGTAGACTAATCAAGGAAACATTTAAAATATATCACAACATAAGTGATGAGGTAGGTTTAGTGATGAGGTAAATTTAGAAATAGAGATGAAAACCAAAATAGATTCAAAGATCTATCGATGTGGGAGAAGTATATTCCAATTTTTTAGAGACACGTATATAAAATTTGGTAGCATACACAAGACAATCAATTGCTTGGTATAACTGTTTGACAAAATACCTCAATGAGATATGTCATCGTGGACTATAATGATTGCAGGATATGCAAAAAATAGATTTATTGAAAAAGCTTTAGAAAATTTTAAGCATATGTAAATTGTAGGTGTAAAACCAAATTCAACTACATTTTCCAACATCCCCCATGCCTATACCAAAATAAAAGCTTTGGAGAGTGGTATGCACATCCATAATAAAGGATGGAGAAATGATGTTTTATTTTACTTCCTTATAACTTATGTCATGTATATGTGTATACAAAATGTAGAAGCATACACAAGGTAAGTCAATTGTTAAATAACAAAATGCCTCAAAGATATGTGGTTTAAAAATGTAATTGGCAAGTGTAAATACTTGTGTAATTTAAAATGTGCATTGACAAGCTAAGGATATAATGGAAAACAAACAATGATCAACATGGAATATGCAAAATAACAAAAATGAAAGCACGCCATAATAGAATGAATGAAAATGTGTAAAGACTTCACATACCTAAAAAACCAAATTTTCAAATGGAGGAGTTCTACCTAATTATGTAGCCTTTGCTTCTTCTTTCTTCAAAATCCTCAACAATTTGACTTTTTGAAAAACTTGTTCCCCTCCAAACTTCAATTGTATATCACTTTTGAATGTTATTCAGGCTTGAATTGATATTATATGCCTTTCAACGTGAAAAATTTGTTATTTCATGCAAAGGTGGTGGAAAGATCATGAAAAAGGTGGTGGAATGTGAAAAACATGCATGCACACTTCACAACATCATCAAAAATCTCTTTTTGTTGGAGCACGTGCATAACTAGGAGAATATGTAAAATTTGGGCTTTGAGATCATGGGTATATCAAGATTTTTTTACTTTTCTATAGCAAGCCAAAACGCGCTCGCATTATAACGTGAGCGCTTTATGTCTTTCTAAAAGAACGGTCATATATCCACTACTTCAAAACATGCTCGCATTATGATAAAGTTAGTTTTTATAGGTTTCTTATCTATCTCTTTTTCTCTATCCTCTACCCTCAACCCACAATCCTTAATCCCTCTACCCTTAAACCCTCAAGCATCAACCCTCAAGCCTCAACCTTAAACCCTAAAACCTATACCATCAAACCCTAACCCTCTACCCTTAAACCTTTTACCCTCTATCCTCAACCCTCAAACCCTAAACCCTCAACCCTGATACCCTCTACCCTATACATCGGGCCCTCAACCCTAATCCTTCAACCATATGTAGGTCCCTAATAATAATATATATATATTTTTTCTCATAATATAATATATTATATATTCTTTCACTAATAATGATAAATAGTGTCAACAATGATACTATTTAGAAGATAGTAGTATAACATTCACCATATATGTGTTAGCAATTAAATTTAATTAAAAAAATAAAGAAAGAAAAGAATATATATATAATACATTAATATTAATATAGCATCGATATTAATAAGACATTATTATAACATTTTATAAATAATAATAATCCTCACAGTGTGGATTAAGATGTCCTTGCCATTGGATTGTGAGTTACTCGTAACTATCAATTGTAATACTTGTAAATTTAATATTTATGTTAAGGTTTAATAGTTAGATTCTATTAACATATTAACAAGAATAAACTAATAATAATTTTTAGGAAGGCTATTAATAGAGACATATCTAGTGGTGATGATAATTATAATATTAACACTAGGGATAATGATATTGACCTTACCTCTAACTATAATGACAATAGACATAAATATAGTATTGGTGCTAGAATAGTAGACTTAATTAGAGATTAGTTAACTAATATTAATAATTTGGTATTGACATG
The DNA here is from genome assembly GCA_007115665.2 of Sequoiadendron giganteum. Lineage (NCBI taxonomy): Eukaryota > Viridiplantae > Streptophyta > Pinopsida > Cupressales > Cupressaceae > Sequoiadendron > Sequoiadendron giganteum. The sequence goes on from CM021109.1 coordinate 192,342,470, forward strand.
AATTAGGGTTAAGAGCCTCAATGGCAATAACACTTGAATAATATTTTATTTTATTATTCTTCTTATTATTTTTAATTATTTTAAAGGTATTGAGGTAAATACTAGGTTGACCCTTTGGTATTCCAATGTTACGATGCTTCACACTTCATGAGTTAATTAGGCCAAGATCTTGGGAAGTAGGTTTCCCATTCCTTCATCTATAATAATTTGCTAAATTTATTTAACTAATCCATTTAATATTTCAATTTGACCAAGTCAAGATAGCTTTATACCTTAGTAAAATGAGAGGACAAAGTTATAAACTTAATGATAAATTTATCGGTAGTAAAACTACAAACTATGTTATCTCATCATGACATTTACAATGTCAATTAGCTTAGTTCTTGTTTAAAAAAATAAATTGTTGGGTTTTTCTAGCGAAAAATTATGGGCATGACAGTCCCAAACCCTAAACCCTAGACCATGAACCCTATAGGTCATAAACCCTATACCCTCAATTCTCAACCCTCTACCCTATACATTGGATCATCAACCCTCATATATCTTTGTCCTTCCCTCCTCTTCTCTCCTTCTCTCTATCTCACTTATTATAGACATGGAAAATTGACCGACACACTTGATCTTGATTACTAACATCATTTCATCCTAAATCATACTCTCAGCTTATCATCACTCTTCATCCCTTAATTAAATAAATCATTATTTATTTAATTCATTCATTCTTCTCTGTTGATTAAATTAATCAATTTAATTTAGTTAACCCTAGGTCTCTGTTCATTTAAATAATTCATTTTATTTAAACTAAGTCTCTAAAGTCTTCTTAAAATTGAATAAATTAAACCTTATTTAATTTAATCTAACATTATCCCCTTTAGTTAAATAAATCAAACCATTTATTTAATTAAACCCTTCCTCTCAATTTGATTTAAATTAATTCATAAATTTAAGTCTAAATTGTCACATCTCCTAATTCCCTCAAATTTGAATTCAAATCCAAGTGGATTTGTATATCCAACAAAGCATTAACTCCCCTCTTACATGTCCTTGGCCTTGAGCCAAGCGACATTAACTCCATTTCCCTTCCCTCTAAACATGTCACATTCAAATTTCAAATTTGAATCTCATAGCATTTATCATGCACATTGATCAAAATGTGCTCATTCCTCCTCCAATCACATGTTGACAAGTGGCATTCTCTCTTTGGTTGGTATTTTGTCCCACATTCACCCAAATCCTCCAATCTCCCATTCTTCAAATCTATAAATAGAGGCAAATAGAGGCCTCCTCTATTGCAACATCATCCACAATTTGAATGAAAAGTTATTATCTTCAATTGAGAGCAACTTCATATCATTTCTTGAGCATTTTCCATCACCATAGCTAGGTTATTGCAGGTTTTTCTCAAGGAATTCATCATTCTTCTTCACCAAAGTGGATCAAATCATCAAAGCTTACAAAGGAGTTGGGAAAGGGCCAATTTCTACACACAATTGGCACCAACTCCCCCATGGGATCAAGAGTTTTCATGCTTAAATAGGATTTCATTTATCTTTATGTTTGTTCTTCATTTTTGCCTATTATTGAGCATTGTAGATGGATTTCATGGTAAATCCTTGTTCTTTCTTGCATATTGATCTAATATTGATCTAATATTGTGCTTGTTTTCCATGTTTGTTCAGGTATAGGATTGGGGTTCACACTTATCCCTCTCTCTCTCTCAAGTCTCTCCCTCCTACCCCCTATCCCTCTCTCAAGACTCTCTCTCTCACTCACTCACTCCTATTTCTCTCCCCTCTATCCTCAACCCTATAGCCTCAATTCTCAACTCTCTACCTTCTACCATCTATATCTTTCCCACTCACTCCCTCTCTCTATATCTCAATTATCTCCATCCCACCCACTCTCCCCCTCTCAACCCTCAACCCTCAACCCCTAATCCCTCAACCCTCAACCCTCAACCCTAATCCCTCAAACCTTATACCCTCTACCTTATACATTAGACCCTCAGCCCTAATCCCCCAACCCTATACCCTCAATCCTCTACCCTCAACCTTAAACCCTCAACCCTCAAACCTCAACCCTAAAACCTAAAACCTATACCCTAAAACCCTAAATCCTCTACCCTCAACCCTAAACATTGGACCCTCTACCCTCAATTCTCAACCCTACACCCTCAATTCTCAACCCTAAACCCTTAAACCCTCTACCCTCTACCCTAATCCCTCAACCCTAAACCCTAAACCCTTAAACACTCAACCCTAAACCCTAAACCCTAAACCCTAAACCCTAAACCATGAACCCTTAAACCTTAAACCATTAAACCCTCTACCCTCTAACCTCAACCCAATACCCTCTACCCTCAACCCTAATCCCTCAACCCTTAAACCCACTTATTAAACTCTCTACCATAATCCCTCAACCCTCTTGACCCTTAATCCCTCAACCCTCAACCCTTAAACCCTAATACCCTAAACCATCAACCCTATAGGTCCTCCACCCTAATCCCTCAACCATAAACCCTTAACCCCTATCCCTTTCTCTCTATCTATACATATCACCTCTCTCTCTCTCCCTCCCTCCTCTTGTCTCCTCTATATCTCACTTCTCCATCCATCTCTCTATCCATCCATCCTTCCCTCTCTACCATAATCCCTCAACCCTAAACCCTCAACCCTTAAACAATCAACCCTAAACCCTAAACCCTCAAAACTCAACCGTTAAACCCTCTACCCTATACCCTCAAACCAATACTCTCTACCCTCAACCCTAATCCCTCAACACCTAAACCCTTAAACCCTCTAGCATATACATTAAACTATCAACCCTCAATTATCAACCCTCAACACTTAATCTATCAGACCTTAACCCTTAAACCCTAAACCCTCAACCCCTATACCATCTACCCTTTACATTGGACCCTCAACCTAATCCTTCAACCATATACCCTCAAACATATACCCTAAACCCTAAACCCTCTACCCTCAACCCTCAACCCTCAAACCTAAACCCTTTAACCCTAAACCCTTAAACCTTCTACCATATACCCTCAACCCAATACCCAATACCCTCTACCCTCAACCCTAATCCATCAACCCTCAACCCTTAAACCCTAGTACCCTAAACCATCGACCCTATAGGTCCTCCATTCTAATCCCTCAACCCTATACCCTCAACCCATATCCCTTTCTCTCTATCTATACATCTCACCTCTCTCTCTCCCTCCCTCCTCTTCTCTCCTCTCTATCTCAATTCTCCCTCCATCTCTGTATCCATCCATCCCTCCCTCTCTAGCCTAATCCCTTAATGCTAAACCCTTGACCCTTAAACCCTAATCCATCAAACCTTAAACCCACTTATTAAAATCTCTACCCTAATCCCTCAACCCTCTTGACCCTTAATCCATCAACCCTCAACCCTCAACCCTCAACCCTCAACCCTTAAACCCTACTCCCTCAACCGCTATACCCTCTACCCTATACATTGGAACCTCAACCCTAATCCCCCAACCCTATACCCTCAATTCTCTACCCTCAACCCTCAACCCTTAAACCCTCTACCATCTACCCTCAACCCTCAATTCTCAACCCTCAATCCTTAAACCCTCTACCCTATATATTAAACCCTCAACCCTCAATTATCAACCCTCAAGCCTTAATCCCTATATCCTCAACCCTCAAACCATCAACCCTCAACCTCGATACCCTCTACCCTATACATTGGACCCTCAATACTAATCCTTCAACCATGTGTACCCTCAACCCTAATCCTTCAACCATATGTAGGTCTTAAACCCTAAACCATCAACCATCAACCCTTTACCCTATACATTAAATCCTCAACCCTCATATATCTTTGTCCCTCCCTCCTCTTCTCTCCTTCTCTCTATCTAACTTCTCCCTCCATCTCTATATCCATCCATCCCTCCCTCTCTACCCTAATCCCTCAATCCTAAACCCTCGACCCTTAAACCCTTAAACACTCAACCCTAAACCCTCAACCCTCAACCCCTAAACCCTTAAACCCTCTACCCTCTACCCTCAAACCAATACCCTCTACCATATACCCTAATCCCTCAACCATTAAACCCTTAAACCCACTTATTAAACTCTCTACCCTAATCCCTCATCCCTCTTGACCCTTAATCCCTCAACCCTCAACCCTTAAACCCTACACCCTCAACCCCTATACCCTATACCCTATACATTGGACCCTCGATCTTAATCCCCCAATCCTATACCCTCAATCCTCTAGGTCCTCAACCTTAAACCCTCAACCCTCAACCCTTAAATCCTCTACCCTCTACCCTCTACATTAAACCCTCAATCCTCAATTCTCAACTCTCAACCCTTAATCCCTCAATCCTCAACCCTCAAACCCTAAACCCTCTACCCTATAAATTGGACCCTCAACCCTAATCCTTCAACCATATGTACCCTTAACCCTAACCCAATACCCTAAACCATCAAACCTATAGTTGCTCAACCCTATACCCTCGATTCTCAACCCTCTACTCTATACATTTGATCCTCAACCCTCATATAAATTTGTCTCTCCCTCCTCTTCTCTCCTCTTTGTTGATGGTGAAGATGACACAAACAACATTAAAACAGAATATTTCTACTCTATTTCTCCTAAAAAAGAAAGACAACATATAGTAGCCTAACTCCCAAGGTCCTGGTAGTTGGTTCTCAACTATCTGGTGTCACTCAATCGGTTCATGCAACTGTAATATTCAAGGGGCTTGTGTTGGTAACAAAAGATTTAAGCAATGACTCATTTTTACCGAACTATTTTAGTAAATCAATGGGGTTTCAAATAAAAGAAAAAGATAGGACAAAGGGGTAAACCAGTAAGTATGAATCAAATTTATCTAGTATCTAGACATATACCTTCAACAATGAATTTTTCCTAACAGATCATAAAACCAAAGCATCACACAATCTACAGCATGAACAATACCATTGCGTGCATCTAAGGTGCTTAATTTAATATCACTTTTTGCTTATCACAACTATCTCCCAAATTTCAAAACATACATCCATTCATTGCTAAGGTCATAGATCAACAGACTTTAATAACTTTAACTCAATGATAACCTAATAAGATAATCCTTAAATCTAATTCCTTCAAATGACTTTCATCATTCAAGAAACTCTTATGTTCAACACAATCACTCCATATAGATAGATTATAACTTATCAGCCTTATCAGACAAACAATCTAATTCTAAATACCATATTTCGAGAAAACCTGTAATTCTATTAACTGTAAAAGATCAAGTACAATGTATCTCTGTGAATCACTACAAAATTCTATCTCCTAATCTTAGGTAAGTCAATTCTATTCTCAATTAGCCGACCCTTACAGTATGATACCCATCAGGTATTTCTAGATTATACAAAAAGTTTGAACTTCACTTCTATTTTAGGTTATCCACCCTTTTAGGAACCAAAATTCTCTTGGAAACTTAGATCGATTTGATCTTGAGTCTTTACATTAGACTTTTAGTTTAACTAGAGAATAGAAGATAGAAGAGAAAAGAAGTCATGCACCCCCAAGACTGTCAGTGCTGCATGCATGCAACATGCAAGGAAGAGAAAAATCATGCATGCAAAGCTGGATCTACCATGAACTCATCGTAGCTGGTGAAGACTTGTTGTAATGTATCTATTTCTGGCCCATCAATCCAACTATCTTCAAATTTGATCTGATCCAATTCTGCTACAAAAAACTCCCTCATACCTTTTATCTTTATCATCTCTCTTCTAGCAGCTTTTATTTCTTCCTTAACATCCATTAACTGATCTATTATCAAATCTTCTCCATCATCCTCTTTCTGCATGATTCCTTTGAATCTTTCATCCCATTTATCTTTTATTTGACTCAAAGGCATGCCCTCTTTTGTAAATGCATTTACATCTACAATAATGGCAATAACTGCTTCCAGCTCTTCCAACTGCTCAATCAAATTATTAGCAGCTTCTTGGATCTCATCCTTATGTTTACATAAGAAGTCAGTTCTAAAACAGAGTATATGAGAAGTTTTCTCCACAAAATCCTTATTGTCCTCCTCAAGTATTGATTGTTCCAAAAGAGTAGCCAAAGGCAATACACTAACTCTTTCTAACTTCTAACTGTATTGTTTATACTCTTCTCCTTGTTTCTCTGATGCCTCAATGTATTGATACATTTCTTTTACTAACCCTTCTGTGTCCTTATAGGCTTCAAAACTTTCTACCAAAACTTCACCCACCTCTCGGTTTAACTTGTCTACCCATCGGTCTACCATCTCCGCTTTGCCTTTTACCTGTACCAAATCATCTACCTCCTTTTTGCTTAACAAAATAGGAGTCTCAATGGTTGCTACCTGTTGTGATTTTGGAGAGGAGACACTCTTCAAGAATGAATGTAGTTGATCCAATTGAGCTTTAAGCTCATCCTTCTTTTTCTTATCCTTGATCATTCTTGACTTGGTTGTTGAAGCCACCACATCAATCAAGTTCATCTACTGATTCCTAGTGGGCCTTCCCAAGTTGACAGTACTCAATTGATAATCTGTTAGCTGCATGTCCCCTACCTCCTTTTCTATCATTGGCATTTCACATTTAGCAACAATTTCTCCTTTGTTTGTGAGTCGGGTAGAATGTAGAATTTTAGCCTTCTTTTTAGGCCTCTCCTGCTCAATTCCTTTCATCATATCCTCCCAATTGAGAGGTTGTGGAGGTGTTATTGCCCTCTTTTGCAAGTCCATTTTTATCCATGTAGGAGCACTTGGAGTAGTAGTCATCATAGAAGAAGAGGAAGCAACAACTGTAGAAGGTGGCTACATATTTACTTGGGATTGAGAGTCGACCCTTGCTTTTTCTTGTTGTTCTTGCAGTATATGCATTTGTACAAGCTTTTCAGCCTCTTCCCTATCTTTTTGTTCTTGCCTTTTCTTATCTTCCTCTTCTTTCCTCAGCCTCTCTTCCTCCAACCGATTTCTCTCCACTCTTTCTCTTTCCAATCTTTCTTTTTCCATTCTTTCTTTCTCTAGAGCTTCCCTTTCTATTTTCTCTTTTTCTAAAGCCTCTATCCTTTCCTTTTCTAATCTTTCTGCCTTCGAAGCCTTAAGTTTTTCTGCTTTTGCTTCTTCTCCTTTTTGTTGTTTCTTGATCAACACTGCAGCATCCTTCTCCTTTTGCAATTGTGTTGCTTCTTCTTCCTTTTGGAAAGCTTCTTCCACAAGTTTTAGCTTGGCAACTAAGATTTCTTTCTCCCTTCGATTTCTTTCTTTCTCCTCCTCAAGATCATGGATCTTTTGTATCAACTCTAACTTATCATTCTCTTCCTTCATCTTGAACTCTTGTTCTTGTTTCCTTCTTTTTTTTTCCACTTCATCAACTACTACCTTTTCTTTAACTTGTTTGGCTTTCAATTGTTGCTGGTGCAGTATAGCATCAGCTTGTACCTTGGCTTCCATTTCCTTTTGTTTCTCCACTGCAACCCTTGCATCATAATCTCTTTTCGCATCTTCAAACAGCTTCCATTGATCTTCATGTGTTAAAATCTGCTCAATATTCTCCTTTGAAGGCATGTTCTCTTGCATATCTTTCTCTGATAGAGTCTCATCTGAATCTGTTTCAACCTCCAGAATTTCCTCCTCCACGTCTTTTCCCTTTCTAGCCTCAGCCATGCTATGAAGAGCTCCTTCTTGAATTTCTTTACTCTTCTTCCTTGTAAGTGGGACTTGGGCGGATGATTCACCTAATGTAGGTGTAGAGATAGCAAATCCTACTGGAACATCTCCTTCTTGTGTTTCCTCTTCATCATCCACCACCTCAAGTTCTATTTCTTCAATGTCCGGAGGAAGGAATTCCAATGGCTCTTTGGGAGGTGTCTTTCTCTTGATTCTCTTGTATCCTTTACCCTTTTTAAGGACTGGTCCTTGAGAAGATTGAGTTCTTAACATTAACCACTGCACACTCCTATCCAATATTGTCCTTCCAATCTCCTTAATATCAATTGTTTCTTCAGCATCCCAGTCAATTGGATCTAGGCTCTTGGTGCCAATATTCAAAGCTTCATAGGATGGATCCAATACAATTCCATCATCCACCAAGGTGTCAGGAATGTTTTCTTTAACACTAAGCTCTGACATGAGTGAGACTGATAATCTTTCATAATTCTTCTTTCTTAAGTCATACTCATCTTTTTGGTCACTCCAGGAGTCTTCTAACAGATTGAAATATTTAGTAAACATCGAAGCCAACAAGGCATGCATCTTACCCTTTGGATCAAAGTACTTACAAGCTATGTACAATCCCAATTTCAACTATATCAATTCATTACAAACCACCTTTGCTCCTACCAAGTGTTGACAACTATATTCACCCAACTTCATGGGAAATTTATGACATCCAATTTTATGCTTGATCCCAAACCGAGCAATAACTCCAAGAGCTTGATACACAAACTCCATTAGCACTATCCTGTTATTGCAGCATCTTGGAAGTAAATGTGGATGGCCTTCAAAACCAGCCAACCTAAAGTATGTAAATTTGGGGTACTGGATGTACCAACATCCCCATTCAGCAATGAATTCCATGGCTTCTTGACTCAACCGGTATCCTGCATCTCCATTCAATTGATTGATGATCACATCTAAAAATGCATCATTGACTCTTCTGAAATGAGTCTTAGCAACTTGAAGGGAAAATTGATCATAGTGCTCCCATACCTTCTTCTGTCCATCCAAGGCTCCCATAATGCCCACTTTATTTAAGCCTGGGAAGATACCCAATCTACTTGCTGCATATACCACATAAGAAGTCATAAAGAAACACTTAGTGTTTCTGATGTTAGTTAGCTGATCATGGATGGCATTTGACACAATCATTGGCCAATCAAACTGATAGTCACCCTGTAAGATTATTTGGATGAAAGGAAACATCCATCCCTTGAATTGGAACGTATCCCTCTTCCCAAACACCTTGGACAACATCAGTATTAAATCTGATATTTCCTTCTTGAAATCTACCCTCTTAGGTTGGTGTGCAAGCTTGGATAGAGATTTCTTTTCTGTCTTCAACCATTTCTTGTTCAAATGAGACCTATTGGAGTCCTTATACTTACTATATTTCTCCAAGGCCTCTGCCTCATCCAACTGCACCAAGCTCTTTGGATTTGGGACATTAAATAAACTTTGAAACATCTAAGGAGTAAGATCAATAATCACCCTTTTCTGTGAATCCATGCATAGTCTTGTAGCAGGATTGTAGGCACTAGACTGATAAAGGGAACATAGTAATATGTGCCAAGCCAGAATCAATAATCCTTTGCGTCCTTCCTGTTAGATTTGCTCGTTTTGCAAAGGTTTCTTCATGTAACTCCTCAAAGTTATACTGGCCTAAGTTCGTATCAGTGATGTCTGACCAGTCGAATTCTACCTTGCTCACCTTCACCACCAAACTCCTGTGATTATACCTCAAGGTATAAGGCAGTTGTTCTAGTTTTAACTTCTTCGGTTTTGGTGCTACCTTTGATGTTCCTGCAGGTTGGTTCCTTCGAGCAGCTTCCCCTGATGTTCTTGACATATTTCAACTTTCCTGCAAGCAAAACCTGTAATTAGATCTTTAGATATCATATATGCACCAGAGGCGGAACCAGGCAGAAACTCAATATAAAACAATTTCTTTTCGCAACACTGCCAGACTCGGAGCCAAAACCAGTATAGATATTTCACTAATAACAAACAAGCTCAGAGTCAGAATCGGGATGGAAACCGGAATCAAGATTGGAATGAAAAAGGGACTTGATTTTCTTCAGATTTTCATATTTCCATATTCCATATCCATTCCACCTCCGCTTCCAACTAGGTCATTGCTATTTCGATAAAAGACTTCTTATTATACGCGTAGCCGAAAACGGGATGGAAATGGAAAAGATAACTTTTGTAAAACATAATTTTCAAGTTCATAATTGATTCTGATCCTGTCTCCGCCTAGGTTGACCATGACGTTAATCAAATGATTTCGTTGATTTAACATATAACCTCATGATTAGAACCAAGGTCACTTTAAATGAAAAAGGGGCTTTAAAAACTTTATACTCATATGACCATGGGGAACGACTGAGTTTTAGGATATCATATTTTAGTTATTTAAAAGTGATCACAGAAACCTACAAAACCCTAATCTAATAAAGACGATAAAAACTAGGGCACATATTTTAAACCTTGCCATTTACCAGAATGCCAAACGCGACAAAACCCTAAGTAAAAACGATTGTCAATTAATCCTAACTCACTGTAAATCTCTAATCTACCAATCACCATTTAAAACCTAAACTTAATCTAACCTACTGCAAATCAAAAATAGCACAAAGCGATCATGACTAAAACATGAAAGCGATCGTGCCCTAAAATAGAAAGAACTAAAAACAAAAGCAAAAAGAAACAAGGAATAACCAAAAAAAACAAATAAAGCAAGAACCGAACAAACAAGCACGCCAAGAATCATGAATTTGTTAAAACAAAGAACAAAATGATATGATTCCAGACATGGGCAAATATATACAAAAACACAACAATAAGTAAATGAAAAATAACAACTACAAGAAACCCTACATCGAATACACAAGAACCCAACTAGCCTTCTGAACTGATTCGCTCGCAACAATCTTCTCCTCCTTCAATCTTTTCACTTGAATGAACTCTGCCACTGCTCTTTCGTGCTCTTCAATCTCGTAATAATGATAATAATGACTCATTTAATCCTTAAATGAAGGTGAAAATGAAGATTTCTACCTACACGAGCAGCTGTCATTAATGCATTAATACACAGTTAAGGTGGAGTTGGAATTGAAAGAGAACCAACACTTCACAACAGTGCAACTTCAGTCAAAAAGTCAACAATCCAGAGAAATGGCGGGGGCGGAACTGAAATGGAAACTAATTCAAAAGTTTTAAAGAAATTTCCAAACTTCATTCCAATTCCAATTCTGGGTCTGCCAACTAAACACAAAACAAAACCCAACACAAAAAGGGTAAAACAAAAGACCGACAAAACTAAACTAAACAAAGACAAGACAAAAACCAAAAGTAAAAAAAATAGCGGAGGCAGGAACGGAATCAGTTATGATTTTGCAATTTTCGATAAAAGACCAACTTAACACCCACTCTGGCTCTGGGTCTGCTGAAGATAAAAAAAAAGACATAAACAAAGGACTATTGGGATGGGACCTGAAATTAGTTTCAAAAGAACTTTCAGAACTCGATTCAGATCCGATTTTGGTTCCGATAGAGAAACCAAAGAAAAACAAAGCATTGACAAAACAAGACTCCAAACTTTGTTTTAAAAACAACTAAGTATAAAAATAACAAAGGGGGACCCATTTTGACCAAGGAAAAATATGGGGTGGTTATGCAAGGCATAACACTCTTTATCTCACTTATCCCTCCCTCTCTACCCTCATCCCTCAACCGTATACCCTCAACCCTTAAAACCTTAAACACTCAACCCTAAACCCTAAAACCTAAACCCTTAAAGCCTCTACCCTCTACCCTCTACCCTCAACCCTAATCCCTCAACCCTTAAATCCACTTAGTAAACTCTCTACCCTAATCCCTCAACCCTCTTGACCCTTAATCCCTCAACCCTCAACCCTTATACCCTTAATACCTCTGCATCTCGTGTGACCAAATAGACTATTCCAATATGTTTGAATATGTATGTTTACGGTATGCATAATCCTCTTTCACACCCAAACACGCAGAATCGCTCCGAGCTACGTTCAACCGGATCGATCCCATTAAGGGTCCAAAGTGAAAAATGGCTGCAAACTTTAGCATGCTATTACTCAGATACCGTGACACTTAGAAACTTCTCATCTCATCCTATGAGATTGCATTGGGCCCCTCTACAATAACCTCTCTTGGTTTTTTCTATCTCAGAGGCAATTTCATGTGGTTGCGAATTTTCACTTGGAGAAAAAGTTGTCAAATGCAAGTAGTTGAAAGTTGCAAAGTGGTGCAACTTTTGTTCTGCAACTCATGTGACCAAAAAAACTATTCCAATGCATTCAAATAGGTTTTTTTTTATGCTAGGCATGGTCCTCTTTCATACCCAAACAAGCGGAGTCGCTCTGAGCTACGTTCAACTGGATCGATCCCTTAAGGGTCCAAAGTGCAAAATGGCTGCAAACTTCAGTATGCTATTACTCAGATACTATGACACTTAGAAAATTCTCATCTCATCCTATGAGATTGCATTGGACTCCTCTACAATAACCTCTCTTGGTTTTTGCTATCTCAGAGGCATTTTCCTGTGGTAGCAAATTTTCACTTGGGGAAAAAGTTATCAAATGCAAGTAGTTGAAAGCTGCAAAGTGGTGCAACTTTTTTTTTATGCAGCTCATGTGACCAAATGAACTATTCCAATGTGTCTGAATAGGTATATTTATGCTAGGCATGGTCCTCTTTCACACTCAAACACGTGGAATCGCTTTGAGCTACATTCAACTGGATCGATCCCTTAAGGGTCCAAAGTGCAAAATGGCTGCAAACTTCAGCATTCTATTACTCAGATACCGTGATTCTTAGAAACTTCTCATCTGATCCTATGAGATCATATTGGGCCCCTCTACAATAACCTCTCTCAGGTTTTTCTATCTCGGAGGCATTTTCCTGTGGTGGCGAATTTTCACTTGGGGAAAAAGTTATCAAATGCAAGTAGTTGAAAGTTGCAAAGTGGTGCAACTTTCGTTTTGCAGCTCGTGTGACCAAACAAACTATTCCAATGCATCCGAATAGGTATGTTTACACTATGAATGGTCCTCTTTTGCACCCAAACACGTGGAATCTCTCTGAGCTACGTTCAACTGGATTGATCCCTTAAGGGTCCAAAGTGCAAAATCACTGCAAACTTCAGCATGCTATTACTCGGATACCGTGATGCTTAGAAAATTCTAATCTGATCCTATGAGATCATGTTGGGCCCCTCTATAATAACCTCTCTCACGTTTTTCTATCTCGGAGGAATTTTATTGTGGTGGCAAATTTTCACTTGGGGAAAAAGTTGTCAAATGCAAGTAGTTGAAAGTTGCAAAGTGGTGCAACTTTTGTTCTACAACTCGTGTGACCAAATGGATTGTTCCAATGCGTCTGAGTGGGTATTTTTACACTAGGAATGGTCCTCTTTCGAATCCAAACATGCAAAATCACTCTGAGCTATGTTCAATCGGATCAATCCCTTAAGGGTCCAAAGTGCAAAATGGTTGTGAACTTTAGCATGCTCGTATTTGGACACCGTGATGCTTAAAAACTTCTTGTCTAAGCTTATGGGATTAAGTTTGGCCGCTCTTCAATAACCTCTCTCGAATTTTTTTATTTCAGAGTCCTTTTCCCATGGTGGCAATTTCTCGCTTGGGGAAAAAGTTGTCAAATGCAAGTAGTTGAGTGTGTAAAAATGACTTTTTAGCCATTCCACCCATTGTATCCTACTATAACTTAGTGGAATGGAATAATTATGGGTAGGGAAAATATGTGCATGATTTCTGGAGTAGGGGAGGCGAGTTGAGTGGTTTGGCGTGATGCCCTAGTTGGCAATTTGATGAGTTTTGGTAAAATTCAGTGGTTGAAGAGTGGAAATGGTTGAAATCCTTTGGGGCAGCAGTTTGTGAGGGACTTTTAAGCATGTGCAGGTTTTTTAAGCATTTTTGATGCATTGCAAAGGTGTTATGAGTTCTGCGAATAGGATTTTCAATAAGCCCACCTATTTTAGGCTTTTAGCCATAGTAGTAAGGTAGTGAAATATTTGATAAAATGCTTTGGTAAACATGTACGAAGAAATGTGGTAGCATAGAAAACGTAGTGAATTGTTTGAAAAATGCCTCAAAGAAACGTGGTCTCATGATGATGGAATGTTAGGAAAATCCATAGTTGTGAGGATTTGTGACTTGTGGATTGTGCTTAATGATTGGAATTACGTTTAGTGAGATTGCAAGACCTCCCCTACTGCATCAATGTTTTAGGGTTTTATCCATAGCAGCAAGGAAATTAACTATTTGATATAATGCTTTGATAGACATGTATGAAAAATGTGGTAGCATAGAAAAGGCAGTGAACTCTTTGAAAAAATTCCTCAAAAAAATGAGGTCTCATGGTGATGGAATGCCATGACAATCAAAAGCAATTTGATTGTCATGGCATTCTATCACCATGAGACCACATTTATTTGAGGCATCTTTTGAACTAGTTCATTGCCTTGTCTATGGCTTGTCATGGCATTCCATCACCACATTTATTTGATGCATTTTTTCAAACACTTCACTGCCTTGTCTATGCTATTGCTTACTATTATTCTTTTGATATATTTTTTCGAAGCATCCATAGCTTGTTCGAAATCACTTGTTTTAGGTTTTTAGCCATAGCAACAAGGAAGTGAACTATTTGACAAGATTCTTTGGTAGACATGTATGAAAAATGTGGTAACATAGACAAGGTAGTGAACTATTTGAAAAATACCTCAAAGAAATTTGGTCTCATAGAATGCCATGATAAGAAAATGCAATTGGCAGCTGCTCCTAGTTATTAGTTATGCAATGTGAAGAAATTACATAACTGCTTAGGTTGACTTTGTACAAACTATATTGTAATTGAAATTTTGTCATCTATCAGCATCTAGTTATTAGTTATGCAAAGTAAGGTAATGCTTTAACTTTGAAAGATGTGCAATGCAGTGTAATCAATGATATGAATATAAACTACAAAAATCCATTTTTTACAATTCATTAGTTAAAATATTTATTTTATTTGCTCTCTATATCTCTATATGCTATGGAAATACCTTTCAATTTTTATTTTTTTTAAGTTTTTATCTCTTGTTCTACATTTTTTCTCAGTTTTTTCACAAACTATTATACTTTTGGTTTATCAATTTTTTCCCCAAAATATTTTTGCTGCTATGCATTGGAAGCATGAAGCATACACATGAATACACACAATATAGGTGAAGTATACATGTGAATAAGTGAGGCAGAAGTAATTTAAGCATTCCAAAGGATACAAAGCACCACAAATGGAGGTTATTTACACAATATGCTTTAGATGGGTCTTGTTGATGGTGAAGATGACACAAACAATGTTAAAACGAAATATTTCTACTCTATTTCTCCTGAAAAAGAAAGACAACATATAGTAGCCTAACTCCCAAGGTCCTGGTAGTTGGTTCTCAACTGTCTAGTGTCATTCAATCAGTTCATGCAACTGTAATATTCAAGGGGCCTATGCTGGTAACAAAGGATTCAAGCAATGACTCATTTTACCAACTGCTTTAGTAGATCAATGGGGTTTTCAAATAAAAGAAAAAGATAGGACAAAGGGGTAAACTAGTAAGTATGAATCGAATTTTATCTAGTATCTGGACATATACCTTCAAAAATGAATGTTTCCTAACAAATCATAAAAAAATCATAAGACGACACAATCTATAGCATAATCTATACCACTACATACATTTTAGGTGCTTAATTAACTTCACAATTACTCTTCACAAATATTTCAAGGGTTTCAAACAACACACATTCATTCATCATCAAGATTATAGATCAACAGACTTTTTAATAACTTCAACTCAATGACAATCTAATAAGATGATCCTTAAATCTGATTCCTTCAAATGACTTTCATCATTCAAGAAACTCTTATGTTCAGCACTATCACTGCATACAGATAGATCATAACTTATTAGCCTTATCAAATGAACAATTTAATTCTAAATACCATGTTTCGAGTAAAACCTGTAATTCTATTAACTGTAAAAGATCAAGTACACTGTATCTCTGTAAAATCACTACAAAATTCTATCTCCTAGCATTAGGTAAGCCAATCCAATTCTCAATTAGCTGACCTTTACAATATGATACCCATCTGGTATTTATAGATATACAAAAGTTTGAACTCTACTTCTAATTTTAGGTTATCCACCTTTTTAGGAATTAGACTCTCTTGGAAACTCAGATCAATTTGATCTTGAGTTCTTACATTTAAACATTCAGTCTTAACTAAAAATAGAAGATAGAAGAAAAGAAAGGAAGTCATGCACCCCTAAGACTGTCAGTGTTGCATGCATGCAACATGCAAGGAAGATAAAAAATCATGCATGCAAGGATTCACGCATGTGAAGCTGGATCTGCCATGAGCTCATCGTAGCTAGTGAAGACTTGCTATAAAGTATCCATCTCTGGCCCATCAATCCAGTCATCTTCAAATTTGATCCAATCCAACTCAGCTGCAGCAAACTCCTTCATACATTTCACCTTTGTCAATTCTCTTCCTGCAACTTTTACTTCTTCTTTAACATCCATTAACCGATCCAACATTAACTCTCCACCATCATCTTCTTTTTGCATAAGTCCTTTGAATCTTTCATCCCACTTTTCCTTTATTTGATTGAAAGGCATGCCCTCTTTTGTAAATGCATTTATATCTACAATAATGGCAATAACGACTTCTAACTCTTCCAATTGCTCAGTCAAATTATTTACAGTCTCTTGTATTTCATTTTTATGCTTACACAAAAAGTCAGTCCTAAACCGGAGTATACGAGAAGTTTTCTCCACAAAATCCTTGTTGTCTTCCTCAAGTATGGATTGTTCCAAAAGAGTTGTTAGAGGCAATTCACTTACCTTTTCTAATTTCTGACTGTATTCTTTGTATTCGTCTTCTTGCTTTTTTGATGCCTCAATATATTGATACATCTCTTTAATCAACCCTTCAGTATCATTGTAGGCTTCAAATCCTTTCACTAAAACCTCTCCTACCTCTTGGTTCAATTTATCTATCCACCTGTCTACCATCTCCGCCTTTCCTCTAACCTACACCAAATCATCTACCTCCTTCTCGCTTAACAAAATAGGAATCTCAATGGTTGCTACCTGTTGTGACCTTGGAGAGGAGACACTCTTCAAGAATGAATGCAACTGATCCAATTGAGCTTTAAGCTCATCCTTCTTTTGCTTGTCCTTGATCATTCTTGATTTGGTCGTTGAAGCCACCACATCAATCAAATTCATTTGTTGATTTCTAGTGGGTCTTCCCAAATTGACTGTACTCAGCTGATAATCTGTTAACTGCATATCCCCTAACTCCTTTTCTGTCATCAGCATGGCACATTCAACAACAATTTCTCCTTTGTCTGTGAGTCGCGTAGAATGTAGAATTTTAGCCTTCTTTTTAGGCCTCTCTTGCTCAATTCCTTTCATCATGTCCTCCCAATTGAGAGGTTGTGAAGGTATTACTGCTCTCTTCTATAGGTCCAATTTTAGCCATGTAGGATCACTTGGAGTAGTATTCATCGTAGAGGAAGAGGGAGCAATAACTGTAGAAGGTGGCTGCATACTCACTTGAGATTGGGATTCAACCCTTGCTTTCTCTTGTTGTTCTTGTAGTATATGCATTTGCACAAGTCTTTCAGCCTCTTCTCTATCCTTATGTTCTTGTATTTTCTTGTCTTCTTCTTCTTTCCTCAACCTCTCTTCCTCCAACTAATTTCTCTCTACTCTTTCCTTTTCCAACCTTTCCTTTTCTAATTCTTCCTTCTCTATTCTTGCCCTTTCTAATTCTTCCTTTTCTAAAGTCTCCCTTTCTAGAGCCTCCGTTTCCAATTTCTCTTTTTCTAAGGCCTCCAGCTTTTCCCTTTCTAACCTTTCTGCCTCCAAAGTCTTAAGTTTTTCAGCTTCAGCTTCTTCTTCTTCTTGTTTCCTAATCAGCTCTTCGGCCTCTTTTTCCTTTCTTATCTTTTCTGATTCTTCCTCTTTTTGTCGAGCTTCCTCTGCTTGTTTCAACCTAGCAACCAGGATTTCCTTTTCCCTTCGGTTTCTTGCTTTCTCTTCCTCGAGATCATGGATCTTTTGTATCAACTCTAACTTGTCATTTTTTGCTTTAACTTTAAGCTCATGTTCTCGCTACCTCCTTTGCTTCTCTACTTCATCATCTACTGCCTTAATTTCAACTTGTTTTGACTGTAATTGTTGCTGGTGAAGTAGAGCATCAACTTGTACCTTATCATCCATTTCTTTTTGTCTCTCCATTGCAGCCCTTGCATCAGACTTCCTTTTTTCCTCTTCAAACATTTTCCATTGCTCTTCTTGTGTTAGAATCTACTCAATAGTTTCCCCTAAAGTCATGTTTTCTTGCAAATCCTTTTCTGACAAAGTTTCATCTGAATCTGTCTCAACTTCCAGAACTTCCTCCACTTCCTTTCCCTTAGCAGCTTCAGCCATGGTATGAAGAGCTCCTTTTTGAACCTCTTTACTTTTCTGTCTTGTAAGTGGGGGTTGGGCGGATGATTCACCTAATGTAGGTTTTGAAACAGCAGATCCTACTGGAGCATCTCCTTCTTGTGTTTCCTCTCCATCATCTACCACCTCAAGTTCTATTTCTTCAATGTCCGGAGGAAGGAATTCTAATGGCTCTTTGGGAGGTGTCTTTCTCTTAATTCTCTTGTATCCTTTACCCTTTTTAAGAACTAGCCCTTAAGAAGCTTGAGTTCTTAGCACTAACCATTGCACACTTCTATCCAATACTATCCTTCCAATCTTCTTGATATCAATTGTTTCTTCAGCATCCCAATCAATTGGATCCAGGTTCTTGGTGCCAATATTCAACACTTCATAGGATGGATCCAACACCATTCCATCATCCACCAAGGTGTCAGGAATGTTTTCTTTAATACCAAGTTCTGACATGAGTGAGACTGATAATCTTTCATAATTCTTCTTTCTCAAGTCATATTCATCTTTCCTATCACTCCAAAAGTCTTCTAACAAATTAAAATGTCTAGTGAACACTGAAGGTAATAAAGCATACATCTTCTTCTTTGGATCAAAATACTTACGAGCTATATAAAATCCCAATTTCAACTGTATCAACTCATTACAGACCACCTTTTCTCCCTTCAAGTGTTGACAGCTATATTCACCCAATTTCATGGGAAATTTATGACATCCAGTTTTATGCTTAATCCCAAACCGAGCATTAACTCTAATAGCTTGATATACAAATTCTATTAGCACCATCCTGTTACTGCAACACCTTGGAAGCAAATGTGGGTGGCCTTCAAAACCAAATAACCCAAAGTATGTAAATTCAGGGTATTGGATGTACCAACTTCCCCATTCAGCAATGAACGCCATAGCTTCTTGACTTAACCTATATCTTGCATCTCCATTTAATTGATTGATGACCACATATAAAAATGCATCATTGACTCTCCTGAAATGAGTCTCAACAACTTGAAGAGATAATTGATCATAGTGCTCCCATACCTTCTTTTTTCCATCCAAGGCTCCCATTATGCCCACTCTGTTCAAACCTGGAAAAACACCTACTCTTGCTGTTGCATAAACAATGTAGGAAGTCATAAAGAAACACTTGGTTTCTTTGATCCTGGTTTACTGATCATGTATGGCATCAGAAACAATCATTGTCCAATCAAACTGTTGTTCTCCTTTTAAGATAGTCTGAATAAAAGGAAACATCCACTCCTTGAAGCAAAATGCATCTCTCTTTCCAAACACCCTAGACAACATCAAAATCAACCTTGCTACCTCTTCATAGAAATCTGCCCTCTTTGGCTGATCTGCAAGTTTACTTAGAGACTTCTTTTCTATCTTCAACCACTTCTTGTTCAAGTGAGATTTATTCATTCCCTTATACTTACTATATTGCTCTAAGGCATCTGCCTCATTTAATTGCACCAAGCTCTTTGGATCTGGAACATCAAATATAATTTGAAATGCTTGAGGAGTGAGATTAATAATCACATTGTCTTGTGAATCCATGCATAGTCTTGTAGCAGGATTGTAAGCACTGGCTACTGTCATGATTAACTCCGGGCACTGGACAGATATAGGAAATAAAGTGATATGAGCTAACCCAAAGATGACAATTCTTTCCGTAGTCAATGTAATATCCTTGTCAAACGCTTCTGAATGCCACTCCTCAAAATTGTATTCACCTAAATTGGTGTTAGTGATATCCAACCAATCTGATTCCACCTTGCTCATCTTCACAACTGGACTCCTATGATTATACCTTAATGTATAAGGCAGTTGTTTTGGCTTTAACTTCTTTGGTTTTGATGTACTTTGATGTTTCTGTAGATTGGTTTCTCAGAGCAGCTTCCCCTGATGTTCCCGACATCTTTCAACTTTCCTGCAAGCAAAATCTCTAATTAGATCTTTAGATACCAACACCAAACATACTTTAAAACCATACCTTTCATATATGCACTAGAGGCGGAACCACAACCTAAAACAATCTCTTTTTACAACACTGCCGGACTCGGAGCAAAAACCGATATAGAAATTCTACTAACAATGAACGGGCTTGGAGTCATAATTGGGGAGGTTATCAGAACCGGGATTGGAATGGAAAACGAATTTGGTTTTCTTCAAATTTTCACTTTTTTTCATATTCTATTTCCATTCCGCCTCCACCTCCGATTTGGTCATCATTATTTTGAAGGAATATTTTCTCGTTATGCGCGGAGCCGGACACGGGATGAAACATGGAATTGATACCTTTTGCAAAAAAGAACTCTCAAGTTCAAGATTGATTTTGATTCCGTCTCCGCCTAGGTTGACCATGATTTCCAAAGAAGACTTCTTGCTATACACGGAGCCGGAAACGGGATGGGAATGGAATCGATAACTTTTGTAAAATGAAATTCTCAAGTTCAAGATCGATTCCAATCCCACCTCCGCCTAGATTGACCATGACATCATCAAGGATTTTGTTTGTTTTAACATATAACTTTGTGATTAAAACCGAGGTCGCTCTAAAACAAAAAGGGGCTTTAAAAATACTACATTCATATGACCATGGGGAACGACTTAATCCTAAGGTATCATATTTTAATCATTTAAAATTGATCACAAAGACCAACGAAACCCTAATCTAATAAACCCGATAAAAACTAGGGCACAGATTTTAAACCTTGCCATTCTTACCAGACCGAACGTGACAAAAACCCTAAGTAAAAAATGATGAATCAACTTACCCTAACTCTCACTATAAATCTCTAATCTACCTCACTGTAAATTTCTAACCTAATCTAACTCACTGCAAATCCAAAATAGCACGATGCAATCACGATTAAAACATGAAAGCGACTGTGGCCCAAAATAGAAAGAACTAAAAACAAAAACAAACAAAAACAAGGAAACAACCCGACAAACAATATAAAAGACCCATTCAAACAAGCACACCAAGAATCACGAACTTGTTTAAAACAAAACAATACAAATGACATGATTCAGAGCACAAGAAAATGTATATACAAAACATGACACAGTAAATAAAATGAAGAGCAACAATAAGAAAACCTACCTCGAATACACAAGAACGCAGCTAACCTTCTGAACTAATCCACTCACAACAATCTTCTCCTCTTCAATCTTTTTTGCTCGAATGAACTTTGTTGCTGCTCTTTCGTGCTCTTCAATCTCTTAATAATGATAATAATGACTTGTTTAACCCTTATATGAATATAAAAATGAAGATCTCTACCTACACGACCAACTGTCATTAATGCATTAGCACGTAGTTAAGGCAAAGTCAAAACTAAAAGTGAACCAACACTTCACAACAGTGCGACTTTAGTCAAAAAAGTCAACGATCCAAACAACTGGCGGGGGCAGAACAAAAATAGAAACTGATCTGAAACTTTCTGAGAAATTTCCAAACTTCATTCCAATTCCGGTTCCGTGTCTGCCAACAAAACACAAAACAAAAACAAACACAAAAATTAAAACAAAGATCGACATAATAAAACTACACAAAAAGACAGATAAAAACCAAAAGTCAAAATAGCGGAGGCGGGGGCGGAGTTGCTTATGATTTTGCAATTTCAGTAAAGACTAAGTTAACCCCCACTTCAACTCCGGGTCTGCTAAAGACAAAAGAAAAAAACACAAAGAAAAGACTATCGGGATTGAAACCAAAACAAGTTTCAAAAGAACTTTTAGAACCCAATTCAGATCTAGTTCCGATTCCGACAGAGAAATAAAGGAAAAAACAAAGTATTGGCAAATCAAGACTCCAAACTTTGTTTCAAAAACAACTAAGTACAAAAATAACAAAAGGGGGACCCATTTTGACCAAGGCAAAAGATGGGGTGGTTATGCAAGGCATAACAGGTCTTATTGAGCATTCGACAATAATTAATTAAGCATTATATGTAAACAAAATCCATGCCTACAACATTCAAGCATACAATTTACATGATACACATGATAAAATCATTCAAGAATGGCAGTAGCAAAATAAGATTTTTATTAATCAAAAAGCCGAAAGGCTATACAATGATATATATTGATAAAAGTATATACAATATATCCAAAAAAACCATACAGGCTTAGTGCAAAGGAGCCATATGGACATAAAATGTCACGTATATATCTATAGTACAAAACATATGTTCCAAAATGCCACATAGGAATACAACAAACAACACTAATACATAGGCATTTCCCTTTAGGGGAAGGAAATAGATCTTGTGCTACCTTCAAAATTTGGTTGGATGGAGCGATTATTGCTTCTCTTGTCTTTTGAACACTCTCGCTAGTCCTCCTCTCTTCACTCTGGACCTTCAACTAATACAATAAAAATTAAAGATGTTAAAACATAGAAATTGAATTATGGAATGGCATATAATAGAATATATAATCACTTACCGCATACATATAGTCATCATACACATTTACAACATCACCACATCCACGATCACCAACATCATCAGGGTTGTCTCTTGTCAACAAATAAAAATGAAACAATATCTCAAGTATCATGTTGATATAAAGACCAAGAGGGGATAATGGGATGGGAATAGAAGGGTGATGCAGAGAGGGGGCTCAAACTCATTCAAAGTGAAAATTTGCATTCAAGAGGCATCTGACAAGATTAAAATGGCCTATTAGAGTAATCCAAACAATCCTCAAATCTTGACAACAATCGGGAGTCTAATTTCTCACTTTCACCCATGTAACCTAGCAGTAGTGCAAACTTATTTTTTGGCCTTTAACTCCCATGCTTTCCAAAACACTTGAAAATAAGAAGATGGATTCAGATACCCATTTCAGAGTTATACAACATATCTCTTAACTAGATACAAGTCTTTTGGACCAATCCCTTGAAATTAGACCCTCAACGTTGTCCTAGGTGATGAATTAGGCCATATTTACAAAGCAACATACCTTTAAACTTAACACAAAACCTTGAAACCTTGGGGAAGAATTTCCTATGACCACAAACCTCTAAAACCACAATCAACACCAAAGGTTGACACCTCCAACACAGAAAACTCCAAAACTCTCAATTTCATGCCAAGTCAAGAGGGTTTATTCAAAGTCCCACTTGCACAACCTCCCAGACCATGCCACCAACTCATACATGTATATTCTGACCCGAATATGCTCAAAATTTGGAAAAAACTCCACAATCACATTGATTTCCACAAACCCTAGACCCAAGGCTCCATCTTCATGTGTTTTTCTTCACAAAACTCATCAAGGCAACAGGTTTATCTCCTTAGTTCCTTCTCCACAACTCTAATCATGCAACCCACAACCTACTCAAACTCCCTAGGGACCATTACACTAGTTACAATAGGTATAGTAAGTGTAAGGGCCCTTAAATCATGATTTTGGTTACAAAACCTTGAAATAGTGTGTCCTCGGCCTGTCACAAGAAAACAAGAATATTTACCACAAATCACAATGGATCTCCCTCAAAACTATTCCAAAAGATTGTTAACACCTGCCACCACAAAGTAAAATGATTTACATGGCACAATCAAACTGTACGGGCTCGTACAAGCCTACAAATGACAAGAAAACTCATAAATTTGATGAAAAATAAAGATATTCTTATTGCCAATGCTTCAAACTTCAAGCCAATGTTACAAATGAGTTGTCATGCCTTTTTAAAGGCTTATCCTCATCAAAAAAATGGCCAACTACCTTACAAATAATTTTTAAACCTCTCATGACCGTTGCATTACAAATTTGTTGCATTTATGCAACACACAAATTTGGCACTTTCAAGTTTTGACTCTTTATTGTTTCCTAGACCCTCTTAAACACCTAAACTATTACAAATAGTCTAATGAGACCTTATTAAACTAAGAAATCATGACTTACTCAAGAAAACATCATCCTATCTACCTTGACACCCCTCATCAATTTTGACAATTCCTTCCACATGATTTGCAAACCTTACAAGATGAATACAAAAACCCCTCAAAGTTGATCAGTTACAATAGAATGGTCACATTGGACCTTATTAAGACTCAATAACTCAACTCAAACATCCTAACACACCTTTCCTATCAGACACTTAATGAAGAAACATAGAAAAGAGTGGTGCCCCTACACCAAAGGGATTAATGGAACATAGGATGGACTAGTATAGATTGATGGGATGGGCTAGGATGGGATAAAAAAATATAGGGTGGAAAATTAGAGGTTAATGGGATGCGATTATTAGTGAATAATGCAACATAGGGTGAATTAGGAGATTTCTAGGGTTTGACTATAGTACACGAAGTGCGAACTTGACCTATGTATAGAAATAATAGAGAAGAGTTATCTAGGATGAAATGTGGATAAATATGGTATACCATAAGATGATATAAAGGAACATATGGGATCATGGAACATCTAGGGTGAAATAATAATGGGTACAATAAGATGGGAGTAGAAGGACATAATGACATATAGCATGAACTAGAAGATATTACTAGGATGGGCTAGGAGGGGATCATGGAAAATAGGGTGAACTATTAAATGTTAATGGTATGGGATTAGGAAGGAATAAAGGAACAAAAAGTGAATTAGGATAACATAATGTGACACGATCAAGGAATACAAATGCAATGTTTGTGTTTCTCATCATTTTTTAAGATTTGTATATACGCAAAATTATGAAAACTAGCTAACATAGATTTACAACACCATTAATGAATAAAGGCTACTTGAGTGTACGTTGTTTGAGGATATCAATTGCGAGGTGTGAAGGAAGAAGGTTCACTAGGAAACTGTTTGAAATCCAAAGAATGTTATGAGATAAACATTCAAATATAGCATTCAACTGTTCAAATGTAATAATAATATCTTTAATACTAGTTGCATTCATGTGGACTCATCATCGAGAATGTATAAGGGTCTATAGGAATAGATCATGCCTCATGAACAGTGCGACCCTTAAATTTCATCATATCAAAATTCAACTAATTTAGTTATTCTTAAATTTTAAAATATAATTTAATAAACAACATTAAATAACTTGCTAAATTTTACCTGTGTCAATGTCGAATGTATCATTTAGAATATCATTTGTGAAAGCCATCACCTCTACAACTGATGTAGGTTGTGTAGTTGCATCACGAGCACTCTGATAATTGTATGTGCAAACAACACCACAAGTGCCACAATGGTGGGGTGGAGCTCAAGGCCTACACATCTCCTCCACAATAGGCTCTAGTAGAGGACTCACACACTATAAAATGGTCTGGGTGAGTGAGTCAATCGACTTCAGCGTGTCCACCTCTACACTATCCTTAACAATGGAAGGAACAATGACATGCTCCACCATGGGTCTGGCCAAGGCTCTCGGTGCCAACTGTGGATTATGTCGTGCAACAGGTCTATCATGTGTGGAGCCCCCACCTCTACCCTGAAAGTCTAAGATATCAAAATAGTTTGGCATTTTATTGAGGACGAACTCCCAATAGAGTTTCCTCAAAAAGTATAGTAGAACCTCATGGTTATTGCATGGAGGTTGGTCAAATACCATCCACAACTGCTCCCAAAATTTGTTTTTAATTAACTCATGATGGAACCAATGGATGGGGAACCTCCTGCATGCATGAGACAAAGGTTCATTGGTTCTCGGGTCTATAAATAGGGCACACAAGTAGGCTTTGCTATTTTTCTTTATTTTTTGACATCTAAATATGACAAACCACTAGCATAAAACTGTCTCATCTCATGCCTCTTATTTGACCAAAAATTCATTTGCTCGCTCATTTCTCCTACATGAGTTACAATTGACTTCAATGATTCAACAATCCCTCTCTTATAAGGGTGGGTTTCGACATGCTTGGTTAATCTTCCAATTAATTGTTGAATGTCTCTTTTATTGTTTTCAATTTGATTTTGAACATTTTCTTGTGTTCCTTGAGGATGCCTATGAATTGATGGAGGGGTTTTGGGTTGTTATTGTATAGGAGGCTCTTCGTGAGGGGGTGATTGTGAATTCTCAATGTTTCAAGGTGGAGATTCATTCTCTGAGAATTAGAAGAAAGTTTTATTATAAAAACCTATTTAAATTTTCATCCTAAATCAAATTTGAAATAAATATAATAAAAATACATACCTCTTTGCAATCTTTGACCTCTCTGACGTGTTGGCGGCATCTTTGTGGAAAATGGCAAGCTAATTATGCAAACAATGGAGGAGATTTGGTGAGCACGAGTTGCAAAACTGAAATCCTCTTCCTCAAGTCGTGAGTTGAAGAAAAATGAGGGTTTGAAACCCAATTTGTGACTTTTATGTCTACTTTTCCATTTGGCGCACACCAAATGGCCTATTTCGAGTGTTTTTTTAACGTTTTTCAATTTGGCACCTAAATTGTATTTCAGATTGGTCCACTTACCCATTTTTTAACTCATTTGAAGATACCTTCAATTAGACTAATACCATTATTCCTATTGAATGTTAAAAGAAGAATAAGATAAAACTAATAATATTATTTCTACAACACCAAAACATAGAAAACACATAGTCAACATTTTTTACAATTTAAAACTAACCCAAATACAACCTAATCATTCATTTTTAGGTCTCAAGATTTGGGACTAAACCAAGTATAGCTAGTAATGTGTTTCGAGGTCTGATTTTGACACATTTTTTAGCTCAAAATCTTTCATCTAGGCCCTCAAAATTAGATTTTATTATTTTTTTCGTGCTTTTAGAAAGTTGTCTTTAGTAACTTGGAACTCATGTTTCAAATTTGAATTGTAAGTTGACAATTCGTCTTACCTTAGTGTTATAAAGTTTTTAGAAAACATCTAAGCTCAAAGGGATATGTATTCGAATTACCAAAAATGACAAAATAGGACAAATGTCAAAACCTACCAAAAAATGGTAATTTTTGGTTTTTTTTTTTAATTTTTAGACAAAAGGATTCTCTTTCATTGTAGCAGTCAAATGAATAATAAAAGCATTTAATTTGAAAACAAATTTCAACTTTTTGGATCTTATTAATCAATAATGGCTCAATTTTGTTGAATGTTTCTTTGGTTGCATTAGTTTAAAATATTATCCATACAATATAATTATTTTATTTATTTATAAAAAATAAAATTTGAAATTCAATAAGTAATAATCAATTTTAAAATCATACCTTTTTCAAATAAATAAAAATAATTACCATTCTTTAAAATAATCAAGTTCCACATAGTGGGGAGTACTTGTCTATCTAGTATTAAATCAATTGTACTTGTTAGTTAGTCGATAAATTATTTATCAAATATCAATTTAGGAGCAAGTCATATAATAGTTTGAAATAATAGATTATTGCAAGTCATATGTATTGTAGCCACACAATTTTTTGTATCATAACACATAGGGTTAGAATTTTGGTTTGAGTTAGAAGTAGAATTTATCTAGGGATTAGGGTGCGAATTAGGATAATGGTTAGGGTTATAATGAGGGAACTAGGCTTAGGATTCAATTAGGGTTTTGGTTAAATGATTCATTTAAGGTTAGTTAGGTCAACTAAGGGTTAGACTCAATTACTTGGCTAGGGTTATAGTTCAATTAGGGTTAGGGTTAGGATTTAATTAAGATTATAGTTCAATTAGGGTTATGGTTTAATTAGGGTTAGGATTCTAAGATAAAGCTTGAGGTCACAATTAGGTTTGGGATTAGGGTTAGAGAATTGGGGTAAGGGTTCAATTAGGTTTAGGGTTTAATTAAGTTTATGGTTCAATTAGGGTTAGGGTTAGAGTTAAAGCTCAACTAGGGTTAGGGTTAGAGTAAGTGTTCAACAAGGGTTGGGGTAATGATATGTTTTGGGTTTGATTAGGGTTGAATTAGGGGTAGGATTGAGGTTAAGTTAGGCTTATGATTCAATTAGAGTTTAATTATGGTTAGGGTTACAGGATAAATCTTGGGGTCAAGGTTAGGATTATTGTGTGTTAGGGTTTAGGGTTAGAGTTAGGGTTCAATTAGGGATGTGGTTAGGGCTAAGGTTAGTTTAGGTTAGCTTAGGGTTAATTAGGATTAGTGTTAGGGTTATATTAAGGTTACAGCTAGAACTAAAGTTCCCATTAGAATTAGGGTTCATGTTAGAATTTGGATTATGAATATGGCTAGAATTAGAATTATGATTATAATTAGGGTTAGATTTAGAATTATAATCAAGGTTGGGTTTTAATTAGTGTTAGTGTTCAATTACTATTGGTGTTACAATTTATTTAGGGTTAGAGTTCAATTAGGGTTCAAGTAGGGTCAGGGTTAGGGTCAAGGTTATGGTTCAATTATGGTTAGGGTTGAGGTTAGGTTAGGATTATGGTTATGATTCAATTTGGGTAGGATTAGGTTTAGAATTAGGCAAGGATCAATGCTAAATTACTGTTAGGTTTGTGGTAAGAGTTAGGGTTCTAAGATAAACTTGAGGGTCAAGGTTAGGGCTAGGGTTAGGCTTGTTGAAAATGGTTTAACTTGATTATTTTATGTTTGAGTCTCAATAAGAAAATATGGTATTTATAAACACCTTTGGCCTAAATATATTGAATCATGACAATCATGTTCTCCTTAGTCTAACCATTAGATAGACCAATTAAACAAACAAGGGAAAATGATTGTGGAAAAAAAGAAAGTGTGGTAGTGAGCCTAGGATGATGTATGCTAATATATGATATGATAATGATAATATATAATTAATATAAGAAAAAAAAACTAAGTACTTTTTTCGTTGTTAACTATGATCCATGAAATCCATATTCCTGATTCATCTTTCACATATACCAAGGTAGTTGCAACTCTAATAACTAACAAAATTTCCCTCCTTTATGCTTTAGTAGATGTCTATTTCTTCTCCTAAATCTCTTATTTTATCTTACGCAGAAAGGATGTCGGCTACATTTGGGGAATTTTCCTACCAATTTCATTTGCTTGAGATATTCTAAACCCTTTTTCAACAAATCGATTTTGAGAAGATCATGCATGTATCCTTCATCAAACCCTTTTCCTTCCAACCCTTCACGTCTTATTCCTATGTCAAGTTCCTTTGCATTTTCCTTTTGTGTTAATATCATTCTTAGATTTTCTCTACATGTCACCCCCCCTTAAATCACCTCTATCTATCACATAGTGTTCCTAATGGTGCCCCAAATCTATCTCACCTAAATTTTAGGTGCATTTCTACTCTATTATCCTCTTATTAATCTTTGCTACTTACACCCTCATGGTAGCACCTAACTTAGACTACCTAGATGTTGAATGTAACTTATACCATGAAGGTTGAATTTAAGACTCACTCAAATATACTTCTTGTAATTATAAATACTAGCATGCTAGGACAAAAACCATATCATAACATGTTCTTTGATATGATTACCAAATATTATATGGGAATTCATATTCAAAACTCAATCATTAATCTTCTACTTGGACATATTAAATAAAACTTCATGCTTTATGTCATTATCTTATAAGTATGGTAAGAACCTTTGTCATAGTCTTTAAAAAAAATTCTTCAAGATAAATGCATTGCCTAAGATGTAGTGCATTATCCAATTATAAGGAGGCATTCTTATCTTTTATAATAAATATTGAACACACGATAGCATTTTCTAACTTGGCCATTGTAGATTTTCAGTCAATTTTAGAACACTACATAATTGAAAGAAATGCTCAATGAAAAGTGGTTGCCAAAGCTAATCTATGTCAAAATAAAGGATTTTCTTTTTAATCTTAATTCAACTATAATATTTGAGGACAACCCTCATCTCTAAATTACGAAATTTCTTATAATCATCTCTGTACCTTAAACAATGCAATTAAGTTAAAGCTAGTGCATATCAATAATCTTCTTTAGCAATTTTATAGTTAAAGAAATATCAATAGTACTATATTCATAATCATCTTCATGGCACGTAATGATATTAGAATTCAATTGGAAGCTTATTTTTATGTCTTAGTAGGCAGCATAATCATATTCTTTGTTGATTCCACTAAGTGTATTCCTTATGTGTAATACCTAAAATTCTAGATGGGTTTAATAAAAAAGGAAAGATATCCTATGAGAAAGTTTGTTGTGTTTTTCCCATAGGCATTGGGATAGGTTTAATCTCAAAAATATTTTGACTCTAAGAAAACCATCCTTATGCAAAAGAAAATATATATTTAAGAAAAAAAACTAAGTACCTATTTCGTTGTTCACTATGCTCCATGAAATCCATATTCCTAATTCATCTTTCACATCTACCAAGGTAGTTGCAACTCTAATATCTAACAAAATTTCCCTCCTTTATACTTTAGTAGACGTCTATTTCTTCACCTAAATCTCTCATTTTATCTTATGCACAGAGGATGTGGGCTACATTTGGGGAATTTTCCTACCAATTTCATTTGCTTGAGGATATTCTAGAGCCTTTTTCAACAAATCGATCCTAAGAAGATCATGCGCATATCCTTCATCAAACCCTTTTCCTTCCAACCCTTCACGTCTTATTCCTATGTCAAGTTCCTTTGCATTTTCCTTTTGTGTTAATATTATTCTTAGATTTTCTCTAGACATGTCACCCTCCCCTTAAATCACCTCTATCTATCACATGATGTTCCCAACAGTGCCCCAAATCTATCTCACCTAACTTTTAGGTGCCCTCCTACTCTATTCTCCTCTTATTAATCTTTCTTGCTCACACCCTCATGGTAGCACATAACTTAGACTACCTAGATGTTGGATCTAACTTATACCATGAACGTTCAATTTAAGATTCACTCAAATATACTTCTTGTAATTGTAAATACTATCATGCTAGGACAACAACCATATCATAACATGTTCTTTGATATGATTACCAAATATTATATGGGAATTCATATTTAAAACTCAAGCACTAATCTTTTAATTGGACATATTAAATAAAACTTCATGCTTTATGTCATTATCTTATAATTATTGTTAATAAGTATAGTAAGAACCTTTGTCATAGTATTGAATTTTTTTTCTTCAAGATAAATGCATCGCCTAAGATATAGTGCATTATCCAATTATAAGGAGGCATTCTTATCTTTTATAATAAATACCGAACACACGATAGTATTTTCTAACTTGGCCATTGTAGATTTTCAGAGTCAATTATAGAACACTAACATTATTGAAAGAAATGCTCAAGAAAAAGTGGTTGTCAAAGCTAATCTATGTCAAAATAAAAGATTTTCTTTTTAATCTTAATTCAACTATAATATTTGAGGACAACCCTCGTCTCTAAATTACAAAAAAAATATAGTCATCTCCATACCTTAAACAGTACACTTCAGTTAAAGCTAGTGCATATCAATAATCTTCTTTAGCAATGTTAGAGTAGTTAAAGAAATATCAATAGTACCATATTCATAATCATCTTCATGGTATGTAATGAAATTAACCTTCAATTGGAGACTTATTTTCATGTCTTAGTAGGCAACATAATCATATTCTTTGTCGATTCCACTTAGTGTAACCTTATGTAATACCTAAAATTCTAGGTGGGTTTAATAAAGAAGGCAAGAAAGTTTGTAGTGTCTTTCCCATAGACATTGGGATAGGTTTAATCTAGAAAATATTTTGACTCTAAGCAAACCATTTAAAAACTAGAAGGGTGAAATCCCCAAGAAAATTTAAAATTCAAAAACTAGAATGGTGAAATCCCCAAGAAAATTTAAAATTTAAATTAGAATGCAATGACAATGCACCTGAATGCAAATTTGAATATTCGGAAAAAAACAACGGTAGGAAGTCATAACGGTAGGATTCAAGATCTGATTTTGTTAAGAACAATTTGCAGCAGTGTAGTATTCAGAGCGATCAACCCAAGTCCGATTCTCGACACACCATGGACGACATTGCAGAGGAGATATCAAATTTCACAATTTCATAATTAAGTTCAAAAATATAGACATAATGAATAACAAATATTTAAAAATATAAAAGAATATATAAATAAAAATAGATAATAAATAAATAAAATGAATCTGATTTTTCAAAAATACAACATTTTTTGATATATAATTATACTCTCCTAAAATAATCCAAAACTAGAATGGTGAAATCCCATCGCACTCCCCAAGAAAATTTAAAATTCAAATTTAAAACTGAATGCAAATTTGAATACTCAAAGAAAGAAAGAAAAAAGAAAAAAAAGCAAAGAAAAGAGGATACAAGAAAGCAACGGTAGGATTCAATTCGACACACCATGACGGACACCATGGACGACATTCTCAATGACATTCCAGGCATTCAAGGATGACTGTCGTCTTCTCAATGACATTCTCCAACGTGAAGTTGGCCAAGCTTTGACAGAAAAACTTGAAAGAGAAGGCAGGTATCTAGGCTCTTCGATGCTTGTCATTTGTCTGACGATGATGCTTTGCCTTCATTTATCTCAACAGAGCATTCCTCGATCTGTTGTTGTGGTTAAGAGAGTGAAGGATGCAGAAAAGATTTTGATTTTCAGCAGCATATGCAACTGCTTGAAGCATGCCAATCTGGTGAGCTTGAGTGGAACGATCCGGTCTGCGGCGTTCATTTTCTGGCAACCTCTGCTCAAAATTACGTGAGTGTTGTTAGTCATATTTTGGGGTTTGTGTAAGAGTGCATGCAATTTGAGGATGGCTGGGATCGAGGATGCTGCAGAAGTGCTAGAAAAGAAGCTTTCATTGGAAATCTCTAGCATGACACTGGAAGAGGCCCATCATCGGTAAACCTTTTTTTCCTTGGCTATATATTTGTGTATATAGATTTTTTTTTCAACAGGTGAAGCATAGGTTTTGCTATATCACAAATTAATAATATAATAATTGTCTTGTATTATTGACATCTTTTGGTGGGAGCAATCTAGTTTTCATGTCGGTGTATTAAGATGGCTACATTATTCTCTGATCTCTGCAATCAACTAGGTTTCTCTTATAAACCATGTGGTGGAAAACTATCTCGTAGTTCTATTTATATTTTGTCAATCTCAAATAAGTATGTTCCTCCCTACTTAAGCTCAGATGCACAAAAGAGGCTGATAAAGTGTATTGATTCACTTTCTCCAATATGGAACTTGAGACTTTTTAGCCTTTTAACCAAGACAGTTTTTGTGCCTGTTGTTTTGCAATTGTGGAAGTCTGTTTTGTTCAATCAAACAAGGTATTTCTGTCAGCGATTTGATTTCTAGTGTCTAGGAATTCATGTTGTAGATTATTATAGTGTGACCTCTGTCATTTTGGATGTTTGTTGATCTTCAGAACTAGGGCTACAATCACCTTGATTGTTTGTCAGGAATGACAGTTGGGGTATTTGAATCCCATTTACAGATCATTATAGTAGGCAAGAAATGCTTCTTATAGTTTGGCCCTCCTTTAGCAAGGTATGAACAAAATAAAATGGCAGAACGTCAACAAACAGTTGCCTAGAGGTATGCCTAGTATAGGGATATTTTCGTTTTGCCAGAGATCAGATTTTAAAT
The DNA here is from genome assembly GCA_007115665.2 of Sequoiadendron giganteum. Taxonomy (NCBI): domain Eukaryota; kingdom Viridiplantae; phylum Streptophyta; class Pinopsida; order Cupressales; family Cupressaceae; genus Sequoiadendron; species Sequoiadendron giganteum. The sequence continues at coordinate 192,376,234 of CM021109.1, forward strand.
TTGAGATTTACCTTGCTCTAAATATACTAGTCCTCTGATGATTGTTGAACACTTACGAGCTATCCCTTGGTAAAATATGTACCCGCTCCCCTTTTCTTTAGCCTCCTTCCTTTTCTCATCACTTGCTCTTCCATTTTCTTTTAGTACTTTGGTATTTTTTCTTCCAATCTCTTCCAACACCTCAATCTCATTTATAAAGTTAATAATATTTGCATTCAATTCTATAAGTTTTCCATCTTTTGTTTGAAGTAATGACTTTTTATTCAATATGTCCTATTCCCTATAACAGTTCAAAAGTTTAATAATATGTTGTAATAGTTGGTTTTGTTGATTAAGTCGAAGGACTTCTTGTTTCACTGTTCTATTCTCTAACTAGAGATATGAGTAACTGCCTCTCCCCTGTTGCTGAATCGAGTATATCACCAGTGGAAACTCAATTGTCTTTCCAAGCACTATTCTTAGTTTTCTATTCAGATCTCGTGACTTCTTATTCTACTGGGAGTACCATTCCAACTTTCCTATGAAGTGGAAGATGCAAGCAACATCATCTTCCAGCCTTCTAAACCATACTTCATCCTCATCCATTTTTGTGTCCACATCTCTTGCCATTGACCTCGCTGTCCTATTCCACTCTCTTGTACTAGTCTCAGATCAAAAGGAACTAAATTCTCACTTGCTTGACCTTGTAGAGGGCATAACCAGTCAATAGCCTTCTTATATCAGTCACACACTTGCCAGGTGATCAAAATTCGGCTCAGATACCACTCGATCTATAAATTGTTTCAGAAACTTCTTCTACAATCACCAATACAGACTCTACTTGTCAATTCTATACAAAACCTTCTCCACAACTAGATAACAAATTTGCACAAGTACAAGCAAACCACTGAAAGAAATTGAACATACAAATACACTTGGAGAAACCCTCAAAAAGGATGAAAATACCTGAAGAGTGAGTTCATGCTCTTTATGCCACTAGTATCCAGTCGATTACAAGTGTTGATGTCTAAAGGATGAATTGAAACCCTTTCAATAAGTACAGTGAGCTCCAAACACTTGCAAATGGTCACTGCACCATGGAAACCCTGTTCTCCCTTTTACAACATCAAAACTTGAACATAGTGAAGGTATAATTGAGAGTGCCACATCCCGTGAAAAGACCCTTTCACGTGGACATTGCGTGGATAACAAAATAAATAAATAAAGCAAATCTATTAGTCAAAGGTCTGGGGTGACAGATTTGGACATAAAGTAGGGGCATCCTCAGCAATCCAATAAAAAAAAATTGGTAGCAATCGATGGGCGGTAAGAAGGACTTTTGAAGAATAACTTATGATATTAATATTCTATCACATATGGTAGATTTGAAATCAAGAGTGGATTTATTATGAGTTACGAAGAATTGTTGAGAATATTAATATCATAAGTTATTTTTCAAAAGTCCTTAATAAGGAGATGGTTATTTGTAAGACATCCAAAAAGCAAGCTAAAACAACCAGTGAAAAAAAAGTAATCCAATACACAAATCCTTCTACATTTAGTATCACACAGGTAAACTTAGAGCAGTGTGTCAACTACTCAAGAAAGAGTATCAAACAAACGTGATATTTTATCTTTATTTATATTCATGATTCTTCAAACTGTTAAGCTAAGAAGAAAATATTGTTGCTTCCATCATGTGAACACAACATGTCGATGCAGTGGAGAGAAATGAGTGTCAATCCTAGGGGGTTGATCCATTGGCGTTGTTAGGCACAGGAGTGCCAAAAGGGCCACTGTTCGTAGCATGCTTGATGTGCAGCCAATTTCATCACAGGCAAGGAGGATATTATCAAAAGTTATAAAGTCTAGCTTCTACACCTTTTGCGCTTTCTCCATGTTGTCTCACCTCCTCTCTATGTGCCATCTCCATGCATCCATATAATGATATTCTCAGGCTCTGAAAGGCCCACCCATACCCAATGCTCAACACACAAACATGCCATGAAATATTTAAGGAGTCACCAAAATCGTCTCTATTTCATCTTTTCACTCTTCCCTTAACTCTCTCTCTCTCTCTATCCCACACCATCCTTGCATTCTCTCCCCTTTTCTCCTGCGTCTCTTTTATTTTTCTGCATTCTCCATGAGATCACATTATGTGATCTTTCTCACAATTTTCTCATGCTCATCCTCTGCAATTTCTTCTTATGTTGCTCGTGCTTTTCTTCTCCTCACGTCATGCCTTCTTTCCCTCTTCTCACCTATGCCATTCTCTTCATTCTTCTCCCTTTGAGTTTGACAAAATTTCTCCATCATTTTGCTTGGCAGGTCCATCGCCCATTCAGGCGCTCTTTTTCGTGCGGGTAGAGAAGATACCCCCAAAAGAAAAGGTTGAGTCTCGTTTTCCCACATGTCTTGCATATTTTTATCGTCCAGGAACAGGGGTGCCATGCTCATCAACGGCACGACCCCTCTGTGGTCAATCGTTCCCTCACTTCTACCATGCTCTAAGCCATTCCTCAGAATTAATTTGTGGTCCCTACTTGTTGGGCTGCTCAGGATGCCCCTATATGTCCAAATCTGTCGCCCCGGGCCTTTGACAGAGACCCAACCCCTTCACAATGTGTTTCAAGTGCTCTTAATCCATCCTTGGTGCCAAATTGAATCCAAATGTCAGAAAGTTGAACTGAAAAGTCAAAACTCTTCAAATTCTACATTCCATCTGATCTGTACAAAACCATCAACCAATGATTTCTAAAATTCTTTATGAAAGGAATTACATATAACCATAGTTCATAGGCAACTTTTCAACGAGAAATGACATCAACTGACCTCATGGTCATTCTATCTTAATCCATTTTTTTTATCACTTATAAAAATTCAAGTCTATGGCTGTGGAACTGTAGCTGTAATCAAAAGAATTCTTTGTAGAAAAATGTCAAAAAAATTCTTTGTATTTAAACAAGCTTTGCATCACTAGTAATTCTTTGTAGAAAAATGAACATATTAAAGTCATCTCCAAAGGATGAATCGAAACCCTTTCAACAAGTACAGTGAGCTCCAAACACTTACAAATGGTCACTGCACCATGGAAACCCTGTTCTCCCTTTTACAACATCAAAACTTGAACATAGTGAAGGTATAATTGAGAGCCAACCCTTGCACAATGTGTTTCAAGTGTTCTTAAACCTTTCCCATGTCCATCCTTGGTGCCAAATTGAATCCAAATGTCGGAAAGTTGAACTAAAAAGTCAAAATTCTTCAGCGTGCTGGTAGGCTCAAAAGCAGCGTGCTGGGACATGACAGTAGCAGCATGAATGAGGCTTCTTGATGATCCCATTAGGAGTACCAATCATTTTGCTGGTAGGCTCAAAAGCAATTGCTAAAATTCTCCTCCTAATAAGAATAGCAACTGGAACTCCACTTTACGCTATACCGTGCTCTTGACAACCATTCTCCAAATACTGCATTTTCTAAGACAAATTTCCTCCTTGTTTTGTGTATTCGTCTGTTACCAATAATCCTTAGAGGAATAATAAACATCTTTGAAGTGATGAAAACAAGTGGATTCTTGATTAACAACTTCTTGACTAACAATTCTTGATATAAACTTGGCAAAACTATGACATTTAATCCAATACAATACAAATTCATATTAGATTGATAACTCTGATCTCCAGTTAATCCAATACAAGGAAGGCGTTCACTTCCAGCCAAATCATTTTAGATTGATAATTCTATGCTCTCATTCACTACTAAAATGCACAAAGCAAATACATAATTGCTCCTCAATGATCGCTCATTCATTGATGTCTTTCCCACTGACCTGCTCTAAAAGGGCTTGTGCAATACCTGCTTCGAGCTAGTAACATCGAGTATGGTAAGGTGCGAGACATTTTTATTTCCATTTGAGCCATTCTCAATCCATGTGCCATCTACATTTGAGGGCTTATTACTCATCAAACGATCACGGATAGTTTTGTCGTAAATCTCCAACATTGATGCCTTATATCCATCTAAAAACACTGGTAATATCTCTACAAAGACCTCTTCTTGCCCAGCCTGTTGTACCTTCGATGATTACCAAAAGATAGCAAATCACTTCCCTTCTAGAGGCTGTCACTTACATGATTTGGAGGTTGTTGATTAGCATCATCCTTGCGTAATACCTGACCAGAAAATATGGGATCATAATTTGACTTGCTTCTATCATGTGTTTTTCTCTGAGGACTGGTGAAGATATTGGGAAACAAATTCCAATTTTTTGAACTATTACTCTGATGTTAACCTAAAGCATTTCCAATTACTCTATTCTTGGCATACGCATCAAAAACACTCTCATCCCTAAATGTGAGGTTGATCATTCTGTGAGATTAATATTTAAATCCACCCTTTCATCCTAGGATTATCACTGCATTCGTGACTATTTGTACCTGTACTCATATTACGCTTCATGGTGACTGTCTTTTGTGGGTGCAAGACCACTCTCCTTTTGAATTGTGACACCTTGACCTTAGACTGTCTGACTTCAACTCTTTAAGAAACTATCCATATCCAAGGATTATTTCAAAGTTTTTAATTTCTTGGAAGTTCTACTCTTTAAGAAACTAGATCCATATCTATTATTTTATTAGAAGTTGTGCATGTAATTTTATTTTATTTTTAAACTCTATTGATCCAATGTTTGTAATTTAGAACAGTTTTGTTGAATAATTATGTTTAGAATTTAGATCAGTATATGATATGTTATGATTTATAATCGTTCAGTGGCTATTTTGGGTTATTTTGGAGTGCGCAATTGCTTGTATTTAGAATCATATATCTTGGTAGTCTTGTTCATTTTGTTGTTCTGCATCTGACAAATTATTCTTTACAACATGCTTATCTCTGATAACTACATTCTTTGTTCTTAAGTTCCAATAATGGGTAGAAGGAACCAATAGACACTGAAACTGCAAGAACAGTTTTAATGATAAAAAAAAAAGGCTAATAATATGTAACTACATGATGATAACCTTAAGTTTTTTTAACTTCTTAGAAAAGTTGAGTTGTATATTTATTGAACCAAATTATCTATTTTGCTCTTTTTAAAATGATTAGTGATACTTTGATCTAGCTTATATTTATATTTGTAAATGTAAATGTACTGGCATTTATATTTGCATTTGTATATTTATATTCATATATGTATATTTATATTTAAATATATATATATATATATATGTATTTGTATTTATATTTGTATGTATATTTATATATTTTTATTTCTATTTTTATTATATATATTATAATTTGAAAATGATTAGTGATGCTTTGATCTAGCTTATCTTTATATTTGTATATGTAAACGTACTTGCATTTATATATTTATATTCATATATGTATATTTACACACACACACACACACACATATATATTTGTATTTATATTTGTATGTATATTTATATATTTATATTTTTATTATATATATTATAATTTGAGGGAGAGAGGGGGGAGAGGGAGAGCAAGGGAGAGGGAGTGAGGGAGGGAGAGGGAGGGGGAGATGGAGGAGAGGGGAGGGAGAGGAGAGGGAGATGTGGAGTGAGAGGGAAGGGATAGGGGAGACAGGAGGGGAAGGAGAGGAGTGGAGAGGAGAGAGGGAGGAGAGGGCGAGGAGTAGGAGGAGAGCATGGGAGGGGAAGGAGGGAGAGAGGGAGAGGAGAGGCGAGGGAGGAGTGGGAGAGAGGAAGGGGGAGGGAAGAGGATGGTGGGAGAGTGAGAGTGGGAGTGGGAGAGAGTGTGAGAGGGGGGATAGGAAGGAGGAGGGAGTGGGGGTGCGAGAGGGAGGAAGGGGGAGGGAGAGGGTGATATTGGGAGGGGGTGGGGGTGCAATTGGGAGAGGGAGAAGGGGGGAGAGGGGGTGGGG